>JAVLUX010000026.1:38990000-39140000 GCA_032164185.1 Moxostoma hubbsi | reverse complement strand
CATCTCCATTTATAGACAGTTTGTCTGACTGTGGACAGATGAATATCTAACGGCCACTTCTAGTGAGAGTACCTATAGTACTAAATCATCTCCATTTATAGACAGTTTGTCTGACTGTGGACAGATGAATATCTAACGGCCACTTCTAGTGAGAGTACTTATAGTACTAAATCATCTCCATTTATAGACAGTTTGTCTGACTGTGAACAGGTGAATATCTAACGGCCACTTCTAGTGAGAGTACCTATAGTACTAAATCATCTCCATTTATAGACAGTTTGTCTGACTGTGGACAGATGAATATCTAACGGCCACTTCTAGTGAGAGTACCTATAGTACTAAATCATCTCCATTTATAGACAGTTTGTCTGACTGTGGACAGATGAATATCTAACGGCCACTTCTACTGAGAGTACCTATAGTACTAAATCATCTCCATTTATAGACAGTTTGTCTGACTGTGGACAGATGAATATCTAACGGCCACTTCTAGTGAGAGTACCTATAGTACTAAATCATCTCCATTTATAGACAGTTTGTCTGACTGTGGACAGATGAATATCTAACGGCCACTTCTAGTGAGAGTACTTATAGTACTAAATCATCTCCATTTATAGACAGTTTGTCTGACTGTGAACAGGTGAATATCTAACGGCCACTTCTAGTGAGAGTACCTATAGTACTAAATCATCTCCATTTATAGACAGTTTGTCTAACTGTGCACAGATGAATATCTAATGGCCACTTCTAGTGAGAGTACCTATAGTACTAAATCATCACCATTTATAGACAGTTTGTCTAACTATGGACAGATGAATATCTAACAGCCACTTCTAGTGAGAGTACCTATAGTACTAAATCATCTCCATTTACAGACAGTTTGTCTAACTGTGCACAGATGAATATCTAATGGCCACTTCTAGTGAGAGTACCTATAGTACTAAATCATCTCCATTTACAGACAGTTTGTCTAACTGTGCACAGATGAATATCTAACGGCCACTTCTAGTGAGAGTACCTATAGTACTAAATCATCTCCATTTATAGACAGTTTGTCTAACTGTGGACAGATGAATATCTAACGGTCACTTCTAGTGAGAGTACCTATAGTACTAAATCATCACCATTTATAGACAGTTTGTCTAACTGTGGACAGATGAATATCTAACGGCCACTTCTAGTGAGAGAACTCTAACCCACACCTCTGATCTCGTTTCATTAATTGGATGCCAACTCCTGACTCAATACTCAATACTGAACCATATAATAATTTGTGTGCTATTAGTTCAAACAGAGTGTTTGTTCCTTATTGCAACTTAGATGATTAAAACAGATTTTATGCATGAATGCAGATAAATCAAAAGGGTTCACATACAATTTCTTTTGACTGTATATGAAAAAATCATCTTAATTTTTTAAGCTGCATTAGCTTATAACATTAGCTGTCTGATGCAGCTAATGTTATATGATAGAGAGGTGTGTGTGTGTGTGTGTGTGTGTGTGTGTGTGTGTGTGTATGTTTGTGTTAGAGAGATTGTTGCTGTTGCCTTGACCTGCACAGATTGAGAAGTGACCCTCAGCACTGAAAATGCAGAGATGCAATCCAATTTTCTGTGTGTGTGTGTGTGTGTATGTTTGTGTGTGTGCGTGTGTGTGTGTGTGTGTGTGAGAGAGAGAGCGATTGTTGCTGTTGCCTTGACCTGCACCGATTGAGGAGTGACCCTCAGCTCTGAAAATGCAGAGACACAATCCAATCTTCTGTGTGTGTGTGTGTTTGTGTGTGTGTGTGTGTGTGTGTGTGTGTGTGTGAGAGAGAGAGAGATTGGGGGTAGAAGTTACTCAGACCGATGGCATTCCAGCCTGAATCGGGCAGGGGAGGAGTGTGACAAGGAGGAGGGCGTGGCCGAGTCAAATATATTTATTTATATTTACATTTATGCATTTGACAGACACTTTTATCCAAAGTCACTTACAGTGCACTTATTACAGGGACAATCCCCCCCGGAGCAACCTGGAGTTAAGTGCCTTACTCAAGGACACAATGGTGGTGGCTGTGAGGATCTAACCAGCAACCTTCTGATGACATGTTCAGTGCTTTAGCCCACTACACCACCACCACTCCATGAGGGTCATGATGGAGCACAGCCGGCGCTCGGGAGAGAGAGATGCACATGGTCATGTTGTGTGTGTCATATGTTTTATGTTGTTTCAAGTTCATTTATATCATTAAACTTTACATTTACTGTTCAGACGGTTCACGCCTCCTCCTCCATCCTTTACCTGTTACACCTGTTAATTTTGTTGACTATAATTTTTTCATGAAACTACAGGCCAAAGGGTTAATCACAGTATATATTCGGAACTACATCACTTCATGTTGCCTGAAAAAATGAAACGTGCTTTGATCCTGAAGGAAACTGCTGCATTACATTATTTTCCTATATGTCCGCTGTGGATGTCACATTCTGTGAATGAAGACCTTTTTAACAACTATGTATAATTACTACATATACCAGCACGGTTAATCCATAGACAAGGAAAACATTATTAGATGTAAAAAGTACTTTTCTCAGTTGTTTCCAAGTCCTCGCTAAATTGTTGTTAGATATGATGCTTTAATATAGATTTGATGCTTCCGGGTTTTGACCTGTAATTAAAATTTTACATAACTGTTAAATAACTGTACACTTATTATTCTATTATTCTATTGTGAAAAATGTCTAATTGTTTGCTTATTTTGAGCTTGTTTTTCCAGACCAGGCTGCATGCTTCTCTTGTAAGATCTGGCAACGTTGCAATTGGTATGAAAAACATGAAAAACATTTCGTTTTTAGTCCCTGCTTGTGATGTTGTGATTCTTCTCGGAGCTGGTTGTTTTGGTTTATGGAGCACAACTCTTAAATGAAGACATTTTTAAATAACTATGGAAATTAATTTCCCATTACAGTATGTATAAATTTGTCTTAAATCTGGTTTGATCATCTCAGTTACAATAATGAACAAACACAATCTGTTTTCACTAATAACACACAAACTTATTATATTGTTCTTGAACATTTTAAATACATCATTCAAACATTCACAGTGTAGTTTGTAAAAAGTATGTGAACCCCTAGGCTAATGACGTCAACAAAAGCTGATAAGAGTAAGGAGTTGGCAAACATGGCACCTCCAATTAATGAAACGAGATTGGAGGTGTGGATTAGTGGTACTTTGACTAATAAAAAGCACTCAAACATTTTGAGTTTGCTTTTTACAAGAAGTATCTGCTGATGTGGACTATGCAACGCCAAAAATAGATCTGAGAAGAGTGTAGATATTCATCTGTCCAGTTAGACAAACTGTCTATAAATGGAGATGATTTAGTACTATAGGTACTCTCACTAGAAGTGGCCATTAGATATTCATCTGTCCACAGTTAGACAAACTGTCTATAAATGGAGATGATTTAGTACTATAGGTACTCTCTCTAGAAGTGGCCGTTAGATATTCATCTGTCCACAGTTAGACAAACTGTCTATAAATGGAGATGATTTAGTACTATAGGTACTCTCACTAGAAGTGGCCGTTAGATATTCATCTGTCCACAGTTAGACACACTGTCTATAAATGGAGATGATTTAGTACTATAGGTACTCTCACTAGAAGTGGCCGTTAGATATTCATCTGTTCACAGTTAGACAAACTGTCTATAAATGGAGATGATTTAGTACTATAGGTACTCTCTCTAGAAGTGGCCGTTAGATATTCATCTGTCCACAGTTAGACAAACTGTCTATAAATGGAGATGATTTAGTACGATATGTACTCTCACTAGAAGTGGACGTTAGATATTCATCTGTGCACAGTTAGACAAACTGTCTATAAATGATTATTTAGTACTATATGTACTCTCACTAGAAGTGACCGTTAGATATTCATCTGTCCACAGTTAGACAAACTGTCTATAAATGGAGATGATTTAGTACTATATGTACTCTCACTAGAAGTGGACGTTAGATATTCATCTGTCCACAGTTAGACAAACTGTCTATAAATGGAGATGATTTAGTACTATATGTACTCTCACTAGAAGTGACCGTTAGATATTCATCTGTCCACAGTTAGACAAACTGTCTATAAATGGAGATGATTTAGTACTATAGGTACTCTCACTAGAAGTGGCCGTTAGATATTCATCTGTCCACAGTCAGACAAACTGTCTATAAATGGAGGTGATTTAGTACTATAGGTACTCTCACTAGAAGTGGCCGTTAGATATTCATCTGTCCACAGTTAGACAAACTGTCTATAAATGGAGATGATTTAGTACTATAGGTACTCTCACTAGAAGTGGCCGTTAGATATTCATCTGTCCACAGTCAGACAAACTGTCTAGAAATGGAGATGATTTAGTACTATAGGTACTCTCACTAGAAGTGGCCGTTAGATATTCATCTGTCCACAGTTAGACAAACTGTCTATAAATGGAGATGATTTAGTACTATAGGTACTCGCACTAGAAGTGGCCGTTAGATATTCATCTGTCCACAGTCAGACAAACTGTCTAGAAATGGAGATGATTTAGTACTATAGGTGCTCTCTCTAGAAGTGGCCGTTAGATATTCATCTGTCCACAGTTAGACAAACTGTCTATAAATGGAGGTGATTCAGTACTATAGGTACTCTCACTAGAAGTGGCCGTTAGATATTCATCTGTCCACAGTTAGACAAACTGCCTATAAATGGAGATGATTTAGTACTATAGGTACTCTCACTAGAAGTGGCCGTTAGATATTCATCTGTTCACGGTTAGACAAACTGTCTATAAATGGAGATGATTTAGTACTATAGGTACTCTCACTAGAAGTGGCCGTTAGATATTCATCTGTCCACGGTTAGACAAACTGTCTATAAATGGAGATGATTTAGTACTATAGGTGCTCTCACTAGAAGTGTCCGTTAGATATTCATCTGTCCACAGTTAGACAAACTGTCTATAAATGGAGATGATTTAGTACTATAGGTACTCTCACTAGAAGTGGCCGTTAGATATTCATCTGTCCACAGTTAGACAAACTGTCTATAAATGGAGATGATTTAGTACTATAGGTACTCTCACAAAAGTGGCCGTCCAGCCAAGATGACTCAAAGGTCACACCACAGAATGCTCAGTGAGGTACAAAAGATCCCTAGAGTTACAGATAAAGATTTGAAGGAATCATTGGAACTGGTTAACATCTTTGTTCATGAGTCTACTGTACAGAAAACATTAATCAGGTATGATGTTCATGGCAGGACATCATGAAGGAAGCTGCTACTTTCTAATAAAAACATTTCTGCATGCCCAAAGTTTGCCAAAGACCATCTTGACCCTCCACAATTCTTTTTCTTGCCACTGTATATATTTCTGTAGTTTTATGCGAGTTTTAGGAGTGTGACCTCATCTGTCCCCATTCCCTTTCATTATGTGGAGAAGAGCAGCTTTTGTTTTCTTCAAAATATCTTGTTATGTGCACTTCAGAAGAAAGTCATACGACATGAGCGAGAGTAGATGATGACAGAATTTTCATTTATTAAGCCAACTTAGGTGAATTCTACACCTTCACCATCTTACATGTCTTCAGTTGGAGTTAATCTTCAGTTAATGAGGTGTAAATAAAAGCAGAGGCATTCATTTTAAGATAATCAGTTAATGTGCAAACATATTTTTCTTGGTTATTTTTGAGTAAATAAGCAGGTGAGATATCTTCCTTGATCACAGCTGTATATTCTGCTTTATTTTAAGAGTTAATTCAATTTCTGATGTCTCTTATTCTTCAGGTGCGAACCGACAAGTTTGACAGTTGGTTAAAACAAAAACTTTGTGTATGTGTGTTGTGAATTTTTTCTGTGTGTGTGTGTGTGTGTGTGTTTGTGGTGAATAATGTGCAGAGATTGAACCTTCCTACCATATTGTCTTAAACGCCTGACCTTTAAAAGGAAGATGATCATATGCATGGGACGTACACATTCCTAGAAACACACACCAGTCATAATGGAGTGTGGGAGACGGGCAGAATCTGGGTGAAAATTTGTATTTCTGTGCGTGTCCAGAGGAATAGATTGGATGCACACGGCTGTATTTGCATGTTAATGGTTCTGTCCGGCTTTCATGCACAGACCAAAATTTAAACTGCAGCAATATAGATGGCATGAAGACGCAGCTATGTGAGATAGGGAATAATGAGATTTAAGGTACTGAATTTAGACCATTCTAATGTCTAGTTTAACCACGCCCTTTCTATGTCTACCAGCCATATGCCCCTCATCATTTGATGGCTCCGCCCAGTCCCGGCAGCTCCAGCTGTGGTCAGAGTGCTGTTGAACAGCACAGCAAAACCAACCTGTACATACGAGGACTTCCACCTGGAACTACAGACCAAGACCTCGTCAAACTCTGCCAACCGTGAGTACACACAGATACACACACCATACACACATGATTATTGTGATGATGGACTTAATGGAGGAATAATGCAATATATTGAATGCAATATATTGTTTATATTATTGAACATAAGCCCTAGAGTTCACAGCGATCCATTATGCAATTAAATATGTCAATCTGTCCGAGATTTATTATAAGTTACTTTCTAAGATTGTGTCAGTGTACACTTGCATCAGACGGACGCTTTTGGAGCGTTTTGTTTACATTGCATCATAAATATACAGTTTTTAGATCACTGTGTCAAGTTCAACTTTGTTAAATACGTAGAAAAACACATCTGGAGATCCCCAAGTTCTGATTTGTGCTCCATCGAGCTGTGTTTGAACACAAGATCGCATCCTCGTGTTGTGTTGTCTGCTGAACGGTTGGTTTGTTCTTTGTATAAGCTGCTCGTTGTCTATACAGCTGAAGTGCTGCTTACTGCCTCCTGGAGAAAACAGGAGGTACTGCAAGCTTGAATTGTTTCGATGGTTGGAAAATTCCTGATTTCAGTCCAAGGACATGATTTATTGCGTTCACATTGAATTAATATGTTAAATCGACAGCGCTAGTGACTACTAGAGGTCTACCGATAACTAAGATGGTGTAAAAGGCATGAAGAAATTAAGAACGTGTTTTTTATGGGCACAGATATAGAGGCTACAAGAGTCCAAAATGAAAAAAATTCCAAATGCAGTTTTTTGTGCAATCAAAATCCAATAATATCCAGAAAAAAATAAGATTTGGTGCATATTGCTGGACTTTTAGCTATAAACATGCCTGATAAAATCCAGGGACTCTTATTTTGAAATTACTGTGCATCCAGGTCACACAAACACACAAGAAAACAAAACATGCACTCTAACCACACACACACACACACAAGAAAACACAAACACACAAAAACAAACACACAAGGAAACAAAACACGCACTCTAACCACACACACACACACAAGAAAACACAAACACACAAAAACAAACACACAAGGAAACAAAACACGCACTCTAACCACACACACACACACAAGAAAACACAAACACACAAAAACAAACACACAAGGAAACAAAACATGCACTCTAACCACACACACACACACACACACACACACACACACAAGAAAACACAAACACACAAAAACAAACACACAAGGAAACAAAACACGCACTCTAACCACACACACACACACACACAAGAAAACACAAACACACAAAAACAAACACACAAGGAAACAAAACACGCACTCTAACCACACACACACACACAAGAAAACACAAACACACAAAAACAAACACACAAGGAAACAAAACACGCACTCTAACCACACACACACACACAAGAAAACACAAACACACAAAAACAAACACACAAGGAAACAAAACATGCACTCTAACCACACACACACACACACACACACAAGAAAACACAAACACACAAAAACAAACACACAAGGAAACAAAACACGCACTCTAACCACACACACACACACAAGAAAACACAAACACACAAAAACAAACACACAAGGAAACAAAACATGCACTCTAACCACACACACACACACACACACACACACAAGAAAACATAAACACACAAAAACAAACACACAAGGAAACAAAACACGCACTCTAATCACACACACACACACACACAAGAAAACACAAACACACAAAAACAAACACACAAGGAAACAAAACACGCACTCTAACCACACACACACACAAGAAAACACAAACACACAAAAACAAACACACAAGGAAACAAAACATGCACTCTAACCACACACACACACACACACACACACAAGAAAACACAAACACACCAAAACAAACACACAAGAAAACAAAACATGCACTCTAACCACACACACACACACACACAAGAAAACACAAACACACAAAAACAAACACACAAGGAAACAAAACACGCACTCTAACCACACACACACACACACACAAGAAAACACAAACACACAAAAACAAACACACAAGGAAACAAAACACGCACTCTAACCACACACACACACACACAAGAAAACACAAACACACAAAAACAAACACACAAGGAAACAAAACATGCACTCTAACCACACACACACACACACACACACACACACACACACACACAAGAAAACACAAACACACAAAAACAAACACACAAGGAAACAAAACACGCACTCTAACCACACACACACACACACACACAAACAAATACACTCACACAATCACACACACACACACACACACACACACACACACAAGAAAACACAAACACACAAAAACAAACACACAAGGAAACAAAACATGCACTCTAACCACACACACACTTACACACACACACACACACACACACACACACACACACTTACACAAACAATCACACACACTCACACACACTTACACACACACACAAACACACACTCAGACACACTCACACACACTTACACAAACACTCACACACACTTACACACACACACACTTACACACACTTACACAAACAATCACACACACACACTCACACACACTTACACACACTCACACACACTCACACACACTTACACACAGTTACACAAACAATCACACACACACACACTCACACACACTTACACAAACAATCACACACACTTACACACACTTACACAAACAATCACACACACTCACACTCACTTACACACACTAACACACACACACAAACAATCACACACACTCACACACACTTGCACACACACACACACACAAACGCACTCACACACACACACACACACACACAAACACACACTCACACAGAAGAATTAATGCAAGTGCTTTCATACATTTATAAGTGGCACATTTTTGCCTTTAAACCCTCCAAAAATCGGCCTCATTGGTTTCCATTGTAAGTGTCTCACTGAAACACATTTTTGGAGTGAAATAATTTTTGTGTGGTAATCAACATTAAGCTTAACTTGTATTAACCCAGAATATTCCTTTAACGCTTGTCTTAAATGTGTCTTGTTTTAAAGATATGGGAAAATTGTATCTACAAAGGCCATTCTGGACAAGAACACAAACCAATGCAAAGGTAAAAACACATTTTATATTATAATAACATTAACAAGCATTATTATAATTGTTTTTTATTGATAGTGTCTCGGTCTGTTTCATGAGATTGTTTGATCTCACAGCGTTTGATTTAGTGTTTGTGAAATCAATCCCTCATCTCTTTTTGTTTGCTTATTTAGATTTTGATCCTAATTATTTTGTTTTTTGCTCTAATTTATGTTTGTTTAAAGCTTAAAGCTCTGAAGGTGTTTTTAACATTTTTTTGTTTCAATGGCGTACCCAAAAATTAAAGGAGGGTAAAGTGTTTGGTGTCATTGTAAAGAATGAACTAATTACACATGCAAACACAACAATGACTAAAGGTTTGCATAGCATGCAGACATGATTTTAGTCATGAGATTTCACAGAATGAGTTTCATTCTGTGTCATTTGAGTCATCATTGAGTCTGTGTCATGTATTTGGCGCCATCTCCTGGTGGTCATATGTAACAATGTGCTTCATCTGGATTATCTAATGATCTATACATCTGATTATCTTGTGTGTGGACTCGATTGAAAGATAATCATCTCATTCAGTTTCATTCTGTGTCATTTGAGTCATCATTGAGTCTGTGTCATGTATTTGGCACCATCTCCTGGTGGTCATATGTAACATTGTGCTTCATGTGGATTATCTAATGATCAATACATCTGTTTATCTTGTGTGTGGACTCGTTTGAAAGATAATCATCTCATTCAGTTTCATTCTGTGTCATTTGAGTCATCATTGAGTCTGTGTCATGTATTTGGCGCCATCTCCTGGTGGTCATATGTAACATTGTGCTTCATGTGGATTATCTAATGATCAATACATCTGATTATCTTGTGTGTGGACTCGATTGAAAGATAATCATCTCATTCAGTTTCATTCTGTGTCATTTGAGTCATCATTGAGTCTGTGTCATGTATTTGGCACCATCTCCTGGTGGTCATATGTAACATTGTGCTTCATGTGGATTATCTAATGATCAATACATCTGATTATCTTGTGTGTGGACTCGTTTGAAAGATCACCTCCTCTAAATATACAGTATTCTACATCAATCATGAAAACACAATAATTGTGTGACTTTTTAACCATTCCTGTTTCTTTAACAAGCTTTCCTCTCTGCCTGATTGTCACTCTTAAAACTTTCCGCTCGTATGATTTTTTTCCCAGTGTGTCTGTGAGGAAGGATTTGAGCTGGGAAGTGGGTCTTGTAACCTATTTCCTCTCTAATTAAACCTTCATCTATCCTGGATAACGGGTTGGAGCTGACAGCTTTAATCCAAAGAGTGTGTGTGTGTGTGTGTGTGTGTGTGTGTGTGTGTGTGTGTGTGTGTGTGTACACATTTAATCTACCATGAAATTTTAATTAACACCAGTGTGACCCTTATCTGCCGATTCTGCCCTGAGAATGAAGGTATGACAGAAAAAGAATGATTGAGGGAAAGAGTGAGGGATTGTGGGAGAGGGAGAGAGATCGCTCATAAATATCTCATAACTCATTAATCAGGTTTGTGGGTTTCCTCACGGCTCATTCTCTGATGGATGGGGGTCATGAGAAGTTGAAAACACAGCAAAAGAAAGTAAAGTCAGAGAATGAGGTCTCTATACCCTTGGGTCTGGATGGGGTTGTTGTGATGGAAATGAGCATATGGAAAAGGATGTTTAAGGCAAGATGATTGCTGAGAGCGCAGAATTAGCTATAATGTTCAGGTGTTTCTCAAACGATGCTCAATAAAAGTGATCAGATCATCAAAACTGTCTGTCATTTCTTATCTTTCAAACGAGTCCAAACACAAGATAATCAGATGTATAGATCATTAGATAATCCACATGAAGCACAATGTTACATATGACCACCAGGAGATGGCGCCAAATACATGACACAGACTCAATGATGACTCAAATGACACAGAATGAAACTGAATGAGATGATTATCTTTCAAATAAGTCCACACACAAGATAATCAGATCTATAGATCATTAGATAATCCACATGAAGCACAATGTTACATATGACCACCAGGAGATGGCCCCAAATACATGACACAGACTCAATGATGACTCAAATGACACAGAATGAAACTGAATGAGATGATTATCTTTCAAACGAGTCCACACACAAGATAATCAGATGTATTGATCATTAGATAATCCACATGAAGCACAATGTTACATATGACCACCAGGAGATGGCGCCAAATACATGACACAGACTCAATGATGACTCAAATGACACAGAATGAAACTGAATGAGATGATTATCTTTCAAACGAGTCCACACACAAGATAATCAGATGTATAGATCATTAGATAATCCACATGAAGCACAATGTTACATATGACCACCAGGAGATGGCGCCAAATACATGACACAGACTCAATGATGACTCAAATGACACAGAATGAAACTCATTCTGTGAAATCTCATGACTAAAATCATGTCTGCATGCTATGCAAACCTTTAGTTATTGTTGTGTTTTTGTATTTTGTATTTTTTTTTGTTTGGCGAGTTATGAGCCTTTGATTTTGGGTACGCCACTGAAACATGAAATCTTTAAAAACACCTTCAGAGCTTAAAGGGTTCAACAGTAACCCAGAGTATGAAATAAGCACATGCCAAATGCGGGTAGCTTATATACAATCCTGTGCAAGACGCTATAAAACAGCTGGACGTGGCGGAACAGTCAAAGACCCCTTTTTCTCCCCAATTTGTAACGCCCAATTCCCAATGTGCTACACTAAGTCCTCGTGGTGGCATAGTGACTCGCCTCAATCCGAGTGGCGGAGGACCAATCTCAGTTGCCACCCGTAAACATCTTATTATGTGACTTGTTGAGCGCGTTACCGTGGGGATATAGCATGTGTGGAGGCTTCACACTATTCTCCGAGACATCCCCGCACAAACGAGAGCGAGAACCACATTATAGTGACCACGAGGAGGTTACCCCATGTGACTCTACCCTCCTTAGCAACTGGGCTAATTTGGTTGCTTAGGAGACCTGACTGGAGTCTAGCAAGCTCCAGGGGTGGTAGCCAGCGTCATTACCTCTGAGCTACCCAGGCCCCCTAAATTGGTGTTTCTTAGTCAGAATAAACTTAAATGTGCACCAGACTTCATGCTGATTGTCAACAGTCTGACTTCATGACATTGACTGACATCTCTCTCTGTATGTGTAGGTTATGGTTTTGTGGATTTTGACTGTCCGTCTGCAGCACAGAAGGCCATCTCCTCTCTAAAGGCCACTGGTGTGCAGGCACAGATGGCAAAGGTAAGAAAGACAGCCTGATCTCATGAACATTATGTGACCGTTGCAACATTTTTGCATGCAGGTTTGGCTGCAGTTTCCCAGTTATCCAGCGGGGGGCGCCAAAAGCGAGTAAAATGTTGTTAATCAGACATGGTTTTTAAGATGAATGTTAGATGGAGGGTTTAATGAGTAAAATGTACCTCCCTTACCTAAAACGTTAACCTAAGCTTAACCAATAGTGTCCTAAACGCAAATGAGAGGTAAACAGACAACCTTTCACAAAACTTCAATGACACTTTCGTCGTAGTGGTGTAGTGCTATTTCATGCTATTCTCCGCAGCATCCACACACAACTCACCACGTGCCCCACCGAGAGCGAGAATGTAATCATGGTGCATGACCAAAAAATGCATCAATAAAAACATGCATCAAAGTCAGCACACTGTAGCTCCCTAATCAATTTAATAAGCTCACTAAGAAACAAAAAATATGACAATTCAAGCTACAAGATCTTCATCCAAAAGTGAGCGTACATCCCTGTGTTTTAATGGACACTATAGTTAGTATAGTGATTTTTATTAAGGGAAACGTTTGCATATTTATGTTTATGATAATGAATTTGTGTTAGAGTACATTTATTCTGCCTTACACGCAAACACACACACACACACACACACACACACACACACACACACACAATCAGTCGCTGTGGAAACACAGCAGGTGTTGTTTACAGAGTTAACACTTGATCTAAAGGTTGGTGCTTGTAAATGTTTATTTTCAGTTGTTGACATTTGTGATATTACCCATAATGCAGAAAGTGGAGATCTGCGGGTGTTTTGCTCATCTGAGATTAAGATGTTTACATGATTTGGGCTAACCACCTCTATTCTGTTTACATGCTTCTTGCCATTACTCTGATTATTTGCTTAGAAATGTGATGTTTTAATGCTTTTTTTTATAAATTAATATTTATTATAAATAACAACTTGTTGCAAATATGTCTCTTTAAATACAGCTTGGCATAAGCAAAATTAGTCAGTCAGTTTGTGAGTCTTTTTGAACAATTTATTAAAAAAAAACACTTCATAAGAGTTATTTTCAACTACAGTGTTTGCTCTGTCTAGATTCACTAAAAGAATCGGTTCATAAGAGTCATTTGTTTGTCGGACTACACTGTTTGCTCTGTCTGTTTTGATTCACTAAAAAGAATCGGTTCATAAGAGTCATTTGCTTGTCGGACTACACTGGTTGCTCTTGTCTTTTTTGATTCACTAAAAAGAATCGGTTCATAAGAGTCATTTTTTGTCAGACTACACAGGTTGCTCTGTCTTTTTTGATTCACTAAAAAGAATCGTTCATAAGAGTCATTTGTTTGTTGGACTACACTGGTTGCTCTGTCTGTTTTGATTCACTAAAAAGAATCGATTCATAAGAGTCATTTGTTTGTCAGACTACACTGTTTGCTCTGTCTGTTTTGATTCACTAAAAAGAATCAGTTCATAAGAGTCATTTGTGTGTCGGACTACACTGTTTGCTCTTTTTTGATTCACTAAAAAGAATCGGTTCATAAGAGTCGGACTACACTGTTTGCTCTGTCTGTTTTGATTCACTAAAAAGAATCTGTTCATAAGAGTCATTTGTTTGTCAGACTACACTGGTTGCTCTGTCTAGATTCACTAAAAAGAATCGGTTCATAAGAGTCATTTGTTTGTCGGACTACACTGGTTGCTCTAGCTGTCTAGATTCATTAAAAGAATCGGTTCATAAGAATCATTTGTTTGTCGGACTACACTGGTTGCTCTAGCTGTCTAGAGTCACTAAAAAGAATCGGTTCTTAAGAGTCATTTGTTTGTTGAACTACACTGGTTGCTCTGTCTGTTTTGATTCACTAAAAAGAATCGGTTCATAAGAGTCATTTGTTTTGTCGGACTTCACTGTTTGCTCTATCTGTCTAGATTCACTAAATAGAATCGGTTCATAAGAGTCATTTGTTTTGTCGGACTTCACTGTTTGCTCTGTCTGATTTGATTCACTAAAAAGAATCGGTTCATAGAGTCATTTGTGTGTGAATCGGAATACACATGAAGGATTGTTGTGTTTGGCCTGCGATCACAAACTAATTTCAAAAACCTGTTTCCTTCCCATTATTTTGCAGCATATGGTCTTTTTATCTCCGCAACATTAAATTCTGACCACAAATGGACAAACTCACACCTCGGGAAAATCTCTTTTCTTCTGTTTGGTGATGTTGTTGAACCTGTGCTTGAGCGTCACGTCATCCGTCTGCAGCTCTGGCACAGGCACACTTTAGTCATAGAGAAAGAAATGTGATTGAAGCGTTTACATGCCAGTATAAAGCGATTAAAATAGGAGTACTCCACATCTCTTACTGCGACTATCATTACTGGCAGCATCTTATCTTGTGTTTTATGGTGTTTTGCAAACGGACAGTCGAGGAGTGTAACGTTAATTCACTCATCCTCCACTATCCCAGAATCCCTCACTCTATTTACCAGTTTACAGATCTGTTTATTCACAGATCGATTTACTCCCGCTGTGTCGCAAATGCAGCCAAAACAATTAATGTTTCAGTTCATATTGAGACTTTTGATTGCAGACTTTTCTGTCTTGGCAAATCTGAGCACATGAACGGACTTCGTCTGTGTTACGGGAGCATCCCTCTGTCAGAAATGTCCTCATATGTTCATTTCCTTCATCTGCTTTTCTCTCTAATTAACTGCTGCCATCTGATTCTAATTAGTGTAATTACAACAGCAAGGGGTTATGAGAAAATCCAGGATAGACAGGTTGTTGTTGAACTCACAAAATCCACCCACAAACATAACGAGAGATTGGATTACACGAGTGTGTCGTCTGGTTAGTGTAATCATAATTGCGTGATTGGTTTGAAGAGTGTATGTTGTGTGGGAGTTTTCCATTAGCCAGTATGAGCCGTTTATATAAAGCTCTATAGACACACACACACACACAAACACACACACACACACAAACAAACAAACAAAATCAAATCAATACAACAACACACAACATTTTCAGACCTGTTAATAGACTCTGTAATCCAGTGTATATTGAGCAGAATGTGCTATTATAAAGTTAGATCAGGTCAGGTCAAGTTCGGCCGCTGTGTGTGTGTGTGTGTGTGTGTGTGTGTGTGTGTTTATGTTTGTTTAAGTTCAGTTATGTCATTAAAATTACGTTGACTCTTCTGCCAGTTCCCGCCTCCTCCTTGCCCTTCCGGCTGTCCTTCTGCCGGCAGGTCTTCCCCTCTTCTCTGGAGCTCTGGGAGAGGGGGAGAGAAACTCGCTCGTCAGTCCCCGGACAACCGTCACCTGATTCTTAGCCACTCCTCTGGTGGACGACTGCCGCTCCTCCGACTTCTGGGTTTCGGCACCAGTGTAACGGGGTTCACAGGATGGGCAAGGAGGAGGTGAGAACCAGCAGAACCGTCAACATAATTTTAATGACATAACTGAACTTAAACTAACATAAACATACAGACAGACACACATCGGCCGCGTGTCTCTCTCTCACTCTCTCTGGGCACCGGGCTGTTTTTATCTCCCCGTCTCACTGCAAACACAGAAATGGTAATGAACAGCAATTCATCTCAGGTACACCTCCTTCCCGTTTCCTCTCTCCCCAGACGAGCACTCGACCATGCTCTCACCTCCACGGGGCTGTTTTGTGTGATGTATTTTGCTTTGTTTTTTCTTGGTGTTTTATTTAGTTTGGTGTTTATTTTTTGTTTTGTGTTTTGTTTGTCGTTTTGTTTTGGTTCGTGTTTTATCTTGTTTGGTGTTTTTTGTGGTATGTTGCGTTTTGTTTGGTGTTTATTTTTTGTTTGGTGTTTTGCTTCACGTTTTTGTTTTGTTTGGTGTTTATTTTTGGTTTGGTGTTTTGCGTTTTTTGTTTTGTTTGGTGTTTATTTTTTGTTTGGTGTTTTGCTTCACGTTTTTGTTTTGTTTGGTGTTTATTTTTGGTTTGGTGTTTTGCGTTTTTTGTTTTGTTTGGTGTTTATTTTTTGTTTGGTGTTTTGCTTCACGTTTTTGTTTTGTTTGGTTTTTATTTTTGGTTTGGTGTTTTGCGTTTTTTGTTTTGTTTGGTGTTTATTTTTTGTCTTTTGTGTTTTGTTTGTCGTTTTGTTTTGGTTCGTGTTTTATCTTGTTTGGTGTTTTTTGTGGTATGTTGCGTTTTGTTTGGTGTTTATTTTTTGTTTGGTGTTTTGCGTGTTTTATCTTGTTTGGTGTTTTGCTTCACGTTTTTGTTTTGTTTGGTTTTTATTTTTTGTCTTTTGTGTTTTGTTTGTCGTTTTGTTTTGGTTCGTGTTTTATCTTGTTTGGTGTTTTTTGTGGTATGTTGCGTTTTGTTTGGTGTTTATTTTTTGTTTGGTGTTTTGCGTGTTTTATCTTGTTTGGTGTTTTGCTTCACGTTTTTGTTTTGTTTGGTTTTTATTTTTGGTTTGGTGTTTTGCGTGTTTTGTCTTGTTTGGTGTTTTTTTGTGGTATGCTGTGTTTTGGTTTGTTTTGTTTGATGTTTTGCTTCACGTTTTTGTTTTGTTTTTATTTTTGTTTGGTGTTTTTTTAGTTTATTTTTTGTTTGGTGCTTTGATTGCTTTTTTTGTTTTGTTTGGTGTTTATTTTTTGTTTTGCGTTTTGTTTGTCGTTTATTTTGGGGGGTTCGTGTTGGGTTTTGTTTGGTGTTTATTTTTTGTTTTGCGTTTTGTTTGTCATTTTTTGTTTTGCTTCGAGTTTTTGTTATGTTTGGTGTTTATTTTTTGTTTGGTGTTTATTTTTTTGTTTGGTCTTTTGTATTGCTTTTTTGGTCTTTGTTTTTTTGTGTTTTTGTTTTGTTTGGTGTTTATTTATTGTTTGGTCTTTTGTATTGCTTTTTAGGTCTTTGTTTTTTGTTTTGTTTGGGTTACTGTTTTGTCTTGTTTGGTGTTTGTTTTTTGTATTGGTTTTGTTTTTTGGTTTCGTTGTGGTATTTTTGTTTTACAATTACTAGGTTAGTGAGGAACAGGGTAGATTAAACTAGACAAACACGCACATGCAGGAGTTTGGTGTGTTTGGAGTCCTTCATGAGATATTGAGAATATCTAAAACATAAGAAAGTGTGATAGAAAGAGATCGAGGAGATGAGAATTGAAATTTGAATTTCAAATGGGGAGAGAAGTATGTGATTTAAACTCACATTGACCTCTTTATTTAAATATATGAGCTCTGAAACTAGAAAACTCTGATTTCAACATGCATCACTCTGCTGGTCACTCCTCATGATCAGACACGTTACGTCAAAACATATAGAATAATAAATGCACCAAATGCTGGGCTTCCAAAAGCAACTAATGTTGAACTCATTTTGTAATTTAGCCACAAGGTTTTTAATTTTAAAATACCATTACAACAATGCTCTGTTGCATGTGTAGTCGCTTAGGAGTTTGTATCTCATCATATCTGATATGTATCTTTATCTACACGTCGTCATTTGAACAAGCATTCTGAAAAATCATTCTTTTTATTCTTACACATTAAAATGTTTAACATTAACTTACAAGTTTGCATAACAGGTCAGTTCAAGTCTGACAATTTGCCCCAGTTTTACGTAATATAAATGATCTGTCTGTCTGTCTGTCTGTCTGTCTGTCTGTCTGTCTGTCTGTCTGTAGCAGCAGGAACAGGACCCGACTAATCTGTACCTGTCTAATCTGGCCATCTCTATGGATGAGCAGGAGTTGGAGGCAGTGCTGAGGCCGTTTGGTCATGTGATCTCCACGCGCATATTAAGAGATGCCAGCGGGGTGAGCAGAGGGGTCGGATTCGCCAGGTACACACCCAGAGCATGTGTTTAGTGGCAGATATTATTTACTCTCCTACTTTTATAGTATCTTTTTCCATACAACTTCATATGATCCATTCCTTTCGCAATCCATGGAAGAAAAGTAGTCCTATTGTTAAATGATGACAGGATTACAATTTTCAGTGAACCACCTCTTTAAAATGTGTGTGCATTGGAACCTTTTGCTGCATTGGAACCTATTGCGAGCGATATTGCAGTCATGCATGTAATTATCTGTCCTGTCCGGTGTTGTTCTTCAGAATGGAGTCCAGAGAGAAATGTGAAGTTGTCATACAACACTTAAATGGGAAATATCTCAAAATGCCACCGGGCATCCCAGGTGACCTCTCTCTCTCTCTCTCTCTCTCTCTCTCTTATATTTAATTATGATGTTTTAACACTCTGAAGTCTCTTAGTCCAATTTTAATGAAGGAAAATTCTTGAAAAGTCTTGTTGACTGCTTTCGGTTCAATGCATTGAATTAAACGATGGTCATTTGGTGCATCAGAATGAATCCGAACGAATCTTTCTGGTGAACCGAATCAAAAGAAGCGAGTCATAACGGCATACTACCACACTGCTCTTCTGCCATAGACTGGCATAGCAGGAGTAGTAAGAGTAGTATGTGTAGTGTGCGTTTGTGAATGCAGCCCATGAAACACGTGTAACCATTGTCACGTTGTGAGCCAGACGGCTGCTCTCGAATCGCTCAAAATGTATATGCACCCATGCGGACAAGATGAGCCAACAATATTTGTGATTTGTTGATCTGCTAAAAGCCACTAAGGGGTCCTCAAAATGAAAAAACCCTGAAATCTCACAAAGCTTCATAGTCAGCCTCTCTCACGCACACAAACACACGCGCTGCTTACAATGGTGATATTTCCTCCTCAAATCTCTTTCTCTCTCTCTGTAGCTCCCTCTGAGCCACTGCTGTGTAAGTTTGCTGATGGTGGTCAGAAGAAGAGACGAACTCTACAGAACGGCCGAGTGTGGAGAGAAGGAGAGGTGAGATCAGAATCAGATGATGCAGATCTGATGTTCTGATGCAGCTGTTGTGTGTCACAGTCATTCAGCACACATACAAACATGTCTTCTGTCTTCAGTCATGAGTGGAACCTTCTAGAAAGTCTCAGTTTCTGTGTTAAATCTCAAGAAGACATTCATGATGTAATAATACGAATAATGCATGTTAAAGTAATAACACGTTTACCTTACCTCGAACCAGTGGCGTCAGAGTTTGCGGATGCACAGGCCACAGAGCCCCATTGAAGCCATGCTTCAACAGGAGTCAATGGAAGAGGCGTTCCCCCCAAAAGATGTTCATTGGTTCGATGTTCAAGAGGTTCTAAACGCGTAATTTTGGGTCCCGCCTGGGCACCGTGCGTCTCTTGCGGTCTGAAGGAGCTTCATGAGTGCTGTACGCATGAGGGAAATGATCTGATTGTTGATTGGACAGTGGGATTTCAATCAGTGTATTTCTATCCCGCCTGGAAGCCCAGCTTGTCTATCAAGCTCTCAAACGGGCTGAACCACGTAACAAACGGCCAGTCATTGAACTGGTGATGTACGTGAGAAACAGTATTTTGAATTAATACACAATCACCGTTAACTGCAGCCAAACGCTTCTGATATCTGAGATCAGTCTTTCACAACGCTGTGGGGGAATTTTTGGCCCGTTCTTCTTTGCAGAACTGCTTTGGAGGGTTTTCGAGCATGAACTGCCCATTTCAGGTCCTGCCACAGCATCTCAATCGGGTTCAAGTCAGGATTTTGTCTAGGCCTCTCCAAAACTTTAATTTAGCTTCTTTTGATCCATTCAGCGGAGGACTTACAATGTATTGGATCATTGTCTAGCTGTATAATCCAGTTGTGCTTGAGCTCTAACTCACGGGCTGATGACCGGACGTTCCCTTTTGGGATTTTCTGGTAGGGAGCAGAATTCATGTTTCCCTCAATTATTGCAAGTTGGTTTGAAGCAGCAAAGCATCCCCACAAGGGACCCCTGTCTTCCACATAGTTCCACTTTCGATTCATCAGTCCACAGAACATTCTCCCAAAAGCTTTGAGGATCATCAGGGTGTGTTTTGGCAAATATCAGACGAGCCTTAATGATCTTCAGTCTTCAAAGAGCTGGATGAATGGATGTTACAATAGACGGACAGATAGATTAACAGACAGACTAGATAGTAGTCCAGTCCAAGTCCAGAAGAGGTAGAGTCTGAGACAAGACTCATACAAGCCTAGTGCACCCATAAATGAAAATCCTCTCATGATTGACTCACCTTTAAGCCATCCCAGATGTGTACGACTCTCCTCCTTCAGCAGAACCGAAATGTTTTTTATAAGCACATTTCAGCTCTTTATGTACAAACAATGCAAGTGAATGGGTGCCGGCTGTTTGACGGTCCAAACGGCATATTTAGGCAGCATAAATGTAATCCAGTCAATCAACCTCAATCAAGTGTCCTGAAGCAAACCTATAGGTTTGTGTAAGAATTCAATCGATAATTAAAACATGTTTAAAAAAATGTTTCCTGGGGGGTCTGGGTATCTCAGCGAATATTGACGCTTACTATCACACCTGCAGTCATGTGTTTGAATCCAGGGTGTGCTGAGTGACTCCAGCCAGGTCCCCTAAGCAACCAAATTGGCCCGGTTGCTAGGGAGGGTAGAGTCACATGGGGTAACCAAATTGGCCTGGTTGCTAGGGAGGGTAGAGTCACATGGGGTAACCTCCTCGTGGTCACTGTAATGTGGTTCTCGCTCTCGGTGGGGCGTGTGGTGAGTTGTGTGTGGATGCCGCGGAGAATAGCGTGAAGCCTCCACATGCACTAGGTCTCCATGGTAACACACTCAACAAGTCACGTGATAAGATTCGCAGATTGACGGTCTCAGATGTGGAGGCAACTGAGATTCGTCCTCCGCCACCCGGATTGAGGCGAGTCACTACGCCACCACGAGGACATAGAGTGCATTGGGAATTGGGCGTTCCAGATTGAGAGAAAAGTGGAGAAACTACAAAAAGGCTTCCTGCTACCAATAGACACATCAGTGACGTAAGCGCAATGGCTCGTTCACGTCGCAGTCCTTTTTTGCATAACGCAGCGGCTCATTTTAGCTTTTCGCGGCCCATCCAGCCTGTTTCGCAGCCAACACACCGGCCCACTCGGTTCTCCCGATGACCAGTCTGTCCCTGATCGGGAAAATGCCCGGTATTACCAGTCCAGCCCTGCCTGCTTGACATAATCGTGTTGGCATGTTCACGCGAGTATTGATGTGGTTCAACCGGAAGTCCAGCTGGATTTGAACATGTCAGCTTGCTTACGTCACGCGAGAGGCGGAGGGAACCGAGTCCCATCGTTAAGGCTCATTGGAGAGCATCCGGAATTAAACAATTACAGTGAAAAGGACTTAAATATTGACCTGTTTCTCATCCACACCTATCATATCACTTGAGAAGACATTAATTTAACCACTGGAGACATATGGATTACTTTAACTACAACTGGAGCTTTAAAGTGTAGATCTTCATTCACTTGCATTACATGGACCTACAGAGCAGTAGAATACACTCTTCAGAGGTCTGACAGTTTTTGTACTTCAACGTGTCAAAGTGATTACAGCCGCTCTTCACACACTGTCAGCGTGTCATTGTGTGTTAACTGCTCTCTCTCTCTCTCTCTCTCTCTCTCTCTCTCTCTCTCTCTCTCTCTCTCTCTCTCTCTAGACAGGAATGACTCTCACATACGACCCTGCTATCATGCAGAATGGGTACGTCTCACATTTTAACTGAAATACTAAAGGAAAACCTTTTTATTATGCATTTGTCACACACCTTTATAATAAAAGTTAAACTCAGGTTTGTCAAGCTCCATAAAGAAAAAAAACCCCACTGTGAACCACAATAAAAGTAGTCAACATGAGGGCAACAATCGCTTTGTGTAATGAACAGGCAACAATTCAAGATGCCATTCACTCAAATTCACTCTAAAGTGAAATGACATAGTCGGCGTGTTTGATTCATTCTCTGTTCTCAGGAGTTGATCAATGATGACTTGATGGATTGAGGCAGATAGTGATGACACACTGTCTTACCAACACTTTGTTTATAGTCTGTTAGCTCTGTTTCTATTTTAAGATGTAATATATATTTCTCTCTGTAGGCTGTACTCTTCTCCATACAGTATTACTACAAACCGAATGATCGCACAATCCTCTTTCAGTCCATTTATCACCGCTTCCCCGGTTTCTACATATCAGGTGAGCATCTGTGTGTGCTTCTCTTTTATTGACGCTTGAGATTTCACCATTTAACACTGTAGTGACATGCGTTAGAGTCACTGTCAAACACACACTCACCTGTGAGATCTTCTGCAGTACATTAATGAATTCATCAAATGAATCGTGTGTTGTACAGATATTCCCAAGAGCTCGGGTGATGAATATGAAATATGAATATGATCTAAAAGATTTCACCAAACTAGACCGCACAGCCTTAAAGTCAAGGGCCCTCTGGTAGTAAAGGGCCCCATTGGCCCGGTCGGTAATCCGTCCCTGGATAGATGGAGGAAAAGTAGGTTTGGAGGATAGGTAAAGTTGTGTGTCATCAGCATAGCAGTGGAAATGCATAACACATTTCTTAAAAATATTACCAAGAGGTAAAGATAAATGCTAAATAAGAGAGAACCTAAGACTGATCCCTGTGGAACTCCAGTATTAACGTATGAAGGCTTTGATGTAAACTGCTTCAGCTGTACAAATTGAGTTCGACCTGTAAAATAAGATCGAAATCAAGTCAGGGCAGTACCCCTGATTCCCATCGATTCCAATCTGTCCAACATAATGCTTTGCGAGATATCAAATCGAGCAAAAGAAGTATAGATGGAAGACCTGAATCAGCAGCTGACAATAAGTCATTAGAAATGACTGAGATTCGTCCTCCGCCACCCGGATTGTGGCGAGTCACTACGTCACCACGAGGACTTAGAGCGTATTGGGGATTGCCCGTTACAAATTGGGGAGAAAAAAGCTTTCAAACATATTTTGTTAGGTAAAATCTTTTGAGTCACGAATATCAAGAAAGTTTCTTCGAGTTACTCTATTTGACCAGAACAACATGTGCCTTTAAATGTCAAAATATCTGTTTTTTTTTTTTTATTATTGTATTGTATTTTTAGTAAACCCTAATGTTGTCATTAATGGAAAAATCAAGTTGTCTTCATTAAACGTTACTTGAAATGTCAAGTTTTGGGCTTTTGGACAGTTTGAGGAGTTAAGTCGCTGTGGATTGTCGGCCAATTATAGGCCTGCTTTTGTCTGTATTTTTCTATCGATTCTTAATTAACTCGTCAGCCACAATGATGTTCTGCGATTTGATTATCTGAATTATTATTATTATATGCAAAATATATGGGGAACACCCATAATTCCTTGTGCTTGAATTATTGAATTATGTTTCCTTCAATCTTAAAAATAAAAGTGCCAGAAAGAGACAAAAATGGTGTTTTGCATTGATGCCATTGAAGAACCCTTCAGTTACCGGTTCTTTAAAAAACCCTTTTTAGTGCCACAAAGAACCTTTTCTGAAATGGGAAGGTTCCATGGATGTTAAAGGTTCTACATGGAACCATACACCCTGACAAAGAACCATTTCAGAACCTTTATTTTTAAGAGTTTTGGTCAAATGGAACACATGGGGGCATTTAAATTCATAGAGGTTTTAATTCTTTTGTAGTTTTAATGATGTATTAGTTTTGACTCCCTTGGGCTGCCACCTTTGGGCCAGCATGCCCAGGCTGAGGCTGACGCGCAGATATCCGACATGCTTGCCTGGGCCGCCGCCGGTGTAGGGCTGGACTGGAACCCTCCATCCTCCCCACAGCCGTTGCGGCTGACTGGTTCCTGGGGCCTAAGCGCCACTCGCCACTCACCGCCAAAGCCTACAGTGCTACCAGACAGGCCGCGTCCGCCCTGCATGCCATGGCCCTCGAGATACATGAGACGGACAAGACATATTCGGCACTCAAGAGAGACCCCTAGTGTCGCATCTTCGACACAACGTCTCGTTCCCTCCATCAGGGAACGGAGGTTACATGCGTAACCTAGACGTTCTACATGTTGCAATCCTTATGTTGCCTTCGATATTGTATTCTTTATATCCAAATGAAATGACCTTTGGTGTAATTTCGGCTGTGTTGTCCTTGAATGCGCAGTCTTCAAACTTACTCCCGTGGAAGTTGATTGGTTGGTTCTCTGATTGGTTGAATTGTGAGCCTGGAAATGCAGATATAAAAAATCTAACCAATTGTTTATTGGGGAAATTAATCGCTGATTTGTTGCACATTTTTAAATGTACAACTCTGATCTTTGGATGTAGAAGGTATAAAGTCTTTCCAAGTCAGAGGGCTCGAGTCACGTCATTGAACCACGAACTTTGTTCAATGTATCATTCAATTAATTTAAACATTTATTTCACAATTTTTTACCTAATATGACTTTGGCCCTGCTTTGTATCCCAGCTCAGAAATGTCTTTAGTGGCACGATGTGATTTAGCCCAAATGCATCCCTCTCTTTGTCGTGTCCTACAGGTAAATGACATGAAATATCTTTTGAACATTTTGATGTTCCACACAGGTTCACAGTTCAGCGTGGATGCCACAGCAGCAATATGTTATGCAACCAACAGTAAGTCAACCTCTCACCTTTGACCTTTCTCCGCAATATTGACCTTTCATCCTTGGGGTCCTTGCATAACGGTTAACATTTATTTAGCACGTTTGTGCTGAATTATGAATATGATGAGGTTCTAATTGGGTTTAACCATTTGGCATTGTGTAAACACTTGTTTACTTTTATAATACTGTCTGTTTGTGTCTCTGTAAGGGTGCGGTCATAACTCCAGCATTAGGACAGACGACTGTATCCATGTCGCCAGCTGCTGTGATGAATCCGCTCACACAATATATGAACCAGCTCACACTGGGATCTACTGCTAATGTGAATAAAATATACAGTCTTACTCTTTCTGTACATACAGACCAAAAGCATTGATGAAATCATCGCGCACAAACAGGTACAGACGATGTAATTTGTCCATTAAAATCCTCTATTCCTTCCATTCAAGCTTGAAGTACCACCTGTTTCAGCAGGGGGCAGTAAGCAAAACTCCAGCTGCATAAACACACTCAGGTTTGACGCCAGCGACAGCACAAGATGAGGACGCGCTCTTGCGCTCATACAAATCTGAATGCAGGGATCTTGAGTTAGGTTTAACTTGTACACAGCAACCAAACGCTCCACAACCATCCGTCTGACGCAGGTGTACATTGATGCGTCTTTAGAGAAGCTCTTATAATTAATCTACAGTATTTTGGACACTTTGAAGTATTCAATTGCTGTAGACTGTAGGCTAATGATAGGCTTCAATAATATGGAAATAAACAGTATATTCACTTCTAAAGCCAATTTTATATTGTCATATCAGTGCTTTACTCATCTGCTACAATCATGCATTTTAATTTGGGATTATATTATATTTATAATTATATAAATATAATTATTTATAGTTATTTAATCATTCTATATTGAATTATTGTTATTTGGTGGCCCTTCTCTGCGATATTTACAAATGTTATTAATTCGATTAATTAATCAGCATATCATTAAAATAATTCAATACTTTTTTTAGACCTAATTTAAACTTGTCACCATATTAATGTCTAGCAAAGATGAGGTTTTGGCTGAAAGTCTTTGCTGTTTTACCTTGTGTTTGTGAATTAATGTCATTTAAGCAAAATCAAATGAGCAAGAGTGCGATATGGCCCTATATCAGCACTGCTGTGATTTGGCCGCAGGACGAGTGCCGTAGGTAATAACAGCAGTGCTGATATAGGGTCATATAGCACGATTGCAAGTGTGATATTGCTTATATGCAACAATTCAATGAGCAAGTACATTTTATAAATTAGGTAAAATTGAGTACAGTCATAAAAATTGTATTTGTGCATGAAACTACTTTCTTACATGACGTATCAGAATCTGCCGTTGCTGGTTCAAAACAAATGATGCATCCAAGCCTCCGTTAGTCATAAAAGTCAAAAATGTCACTTCAGAAATATTATCATGGCTTGTGCTGTTTCAAACAAGTTATTGGATAAACAATGATGAATGCGTGTGTGTGTGTGTGTGTGTGTGTGTGTGTGTGTGTGAGAGAGAGAGAGAGAGAGAGAGAGAGAGAGAGAGAGAGAGAGAGAGAGAGAGAGTGAGTGAGAAAATAATCCCTGATAGGTTTAATAGGACCATGAGGTTTGGACATATGACCCAAAGGCATATTCAACATTTTGCTGTGACGAAAAGGTCGGCCTTTATTTTATAAAGATGCTAATTCAGGCCTGGCTCCAGCTCTGAGATGTAAGGTGGCCCATAGGACCCTCCGGGTGGGCCGAACATTTGACGGGGTGGGTGTAGGTGGGCAAGGTGGCCCAGGCCCATGTGGAGCCGGGCCTGTGCTAAATGCATGCAGTCAATCATCCGTGTTGTGGCAGTGCTGTTGTTTACGCTGCGCTCCAGTACAGGAAGTTAATCACCCGTGACCCTTCTCTATGAGAGAATTGAACCATCCATTACACACAAACACACTCATAACACTTCAGTCTCGTTCTCTCCATGGATGCTCCGTTGATAACTCTGATGCCCTCTGTAGAACAGCAAGAGAATTACACATGTGATTTATTCAGTTCTGATCTGTGTGTTTCAGTACATTACAGCTCCAGTGGCTCACATGCAGGGAACATTCATCCATCAGTTAACACCTGTGCCTCCATCTACACTACCAGTGGAGGTAAACAGCACACACATGCACGCAACCATTTTTACATGTGCAGAAATTAGAGGTGTACAATCTGAGCTGTTAGATGAAATATCTCAAGACACCTCTGAGTTTGTCACGTTCAGACTGTTTGAGGAGGAGACGGGCCATTTGTAGAAAACTAAAGGGAGAAATCTGGCCAAGTATAAGAAGGGAAGTCCCGCCTTTTATATTAAGACCCTAATCGCCCTTTTTGGCAAAAGCATCAGCTGGTCGTATTGCTCAAGAGTGTGCTGTACCTGGACTCGGCTGGAAACCGAGGTAGACTTTGGGTAGACTTTGTCTAATAGTGTATTTCCAAGTCAGTTTTGACATTATTTTTATATGTAAATAAATAAATGCACATTTCTACTGTAGTTTCAACATTATTTGTATTTCAGACCTTTTTTT
Organism: Moxostoma hubbsi; assembly: GCA_032164185.1. Classification (NCBI taxonomy): domain Eukaryota; kingdom Metazoa; phylum Chordata; class Actinopteri; order Cypriniformes; family Catostomidae; genus Moxostoma; species Moxostoma hubbsi. The sequence goes on along the minus strand of JAVLUX010000026.1, from coordinate 39,112,119 downwards.
TGTAGTTGGACAAGAAAAACTAATTTTACCATGTGACCCACGTTTGGTTTTCCACCATTGAAAACTATGTAAAATTTACAGACGGAGCCACATTGAGAGCCCCATATCTCTGGGAGTTAACCATATAGGGCTTACCAATTTAAGATACAAAAATTAAAGTTTATTTTGAATCAGAGTCTAAAAGGATATTAAGATATCTTTAATACTTCGGAAGTTATAGACACTCAAACTTTGTAAAACAACACAAAAAAAGTGTTTTTTTCTCATTTTTGGACTCACACCATTGGCATATAATGCAACAGCTGGAGCTGAAGTCAACTTATTTTAGTAATAGATCTACTGATCTCTGTGTAATAATAAAATAAAGATGCTGACACCTTTCAGAGGTTATTTTTTTGACCTGTTGTTTTGCTCCAAAATCATAGTCGAAAACTGGCATTTTGACCTCCCTACGGAATAATGGATTACTCCATAGCATTTAATATTTTGGCCTTCATCGTCAATTCTGTTTATCTTTCTGCCTAACAAATTTCAGTCTGAGACATTTCTGAAATGTGCTTGATTTGGCATGGAATTACGATGATGTCACTTCCTGTTCTCAGGCTGTAGCAACAGAAGCGGCTCCCTCCTCACAGGACGACCTCACTCCACAACCACAACAGATCACCATGGAAACAAGTGACCATATTCAACCCTGTTCCTACCACACCAAGTGCGCACTACACCTTTAAGCATGTTGTGATTTTATCGTTTGCTTGTTCGTCTCCCAGTTAATTCTCTTGTGTTCTTGTCAGATAGCATCTGGAGGGGATGAATGTGAGTAACTGTTGCCTTCTGATGAGACGCTCGGCACTGAATACGTGGGTAAAGAATGAACTTCAAGGTGACTTCAGCACCAAAAATAGAAGAAAGTAGAATTTGGAAACTAATTTCCAACCTGGACTAAACAGACTGAAGCATTTAGCTGCGTCGACAGTAAAGGTGATGAGGTTTATTTGTGATTTATGTCTGCTGGACTGATGCTTTCTTCAAAAACTTCATCAGAAATAACCATGAAAAGTGTGGATAAATGAGGTTTATATTGATCGGATGTTAAGCTATCTCATCTTTATGTCATATGTTCATTTTGTATGAATTTATTACACAATTTTGTGTTGAATTTAGCCTTTCATTTATATATATTTCACTTGGAATCATATATAAATCATGACGACTGACGCCCTTGTTTCAAGGCAAATCTGTCTGATTTTTCTTCATTTTAAGAAAATGTGGGTACTAATAATTTTCCCGTCACCGACTTAATCTTTACTTTTAACAATCTTTTTTCATATTGAGGGAAGTACAGCAGTTTGCTGCAACATGCCTGTCTACAGTGTATTTTATTTGTTAATTTTATTTTTTCGATTATGTTTACATTAGAACATTTTTCTATGAAGTTTAATATGTTGCTAGCTTGTTTTGCTTGATACATTTTGTATTTTTGTCCCAATATTGGAACGCCCAATTCCCACTATTTAGTAGGTCCTCGTGGTGGTGTGGTTACTCACCTCAATCCAGGTGGTGGAGGACAAGTGTCAGTCACCTCCGCTTCTGAGACCGTCAATCGGCGCATCTGATCACGTGACTCGTTGTGCATGACACCGCGGAGACTCACAGCATGTGGAGACTCATGCTACTCTCCACGATCCACACACAACTCACCACACGCCCCATTGAGAGAACCACTAATCACCACCACGAGGAGGTTACCCCATGTGACTCTACCCTCCCTAGCAACCGGGACAATTTGGTTACCCCATGTGACTCCACCCTCCCTAGCAACCGGGACAATTTGGTTACCCCATGTGACTCAACCCTCCCTAGCAACCGGGCCAATTTGGTTACCTCATGTGACTCTACCCTCCCTAGCAACCGGGACAATTTGGTTACCCCATGTGACTCAACCCTCCCTAGCAACCGGGCCAATTTGGTTACCTCATGTGACTCTACCCTCCCTAGCAACCGGGACAATTTGGTTACCCCATGTGACTCTACCCTCCCTAGCAACCGGGACAATTTGGTTACCCCATGTGACTCTACCCTCCCTAGCAACCGGGCCAATTTGGTTACCCCATGTGACTCTACCCTCCCTAGCAACCGGGACAATTTGGTTACCCCATGTGACTCTACCCTCCCTAGCAACCGGGACAATTTGGTTACCCCATGTGACTCTACCCTCCCTAGCAACCGGGACAATTTGGTTGCTTAGGAGACCTGGCTGTCCTTCTCTACCACTATATTGTCCTACAGTCCCCTCGAATCATGTCTCGAAATCAACCAAGAACATTTACTGTGTTATGTGGATTTAAAACAAGAGAAATAATGGATGTTTGTTGACAGTACATTGAGGTTTGTTGTAATTAGTTGTATTTTACAAAAATTAATTTAAATGAATTAATAAAATAAACACCTTTTGGAAGATCTGTACATATCTGTTAATCATCTCATTTGGTAACAGGCTGCTGTGGGCAGTAAATCCAATAAGAATTGCATTTCTTATTTCAATGTATAATCTTGCTCAGACAACCTAAAAGAATCGTTAAAGGGATAGTTCACCTAAAAATGTAAATTCAGTCATTATTTACTCACCGCTGTGTTGTTCTAACACTATATGACTTTCTGTCTTGTTCTGAACACAAAGGGATAAATTGTGCATAAATGTTGTGTTCAGTGATGTCATACAATGTCAGTTTATGGTGACCACCTCTTCAAGCTTCAAAACAACACAAGAGTATAATTCAGAAGTCTAATTAATTATTCATGAGACTCATGTTTGTTATGAAAGCGTACAATAAGATTTGGTGAGTATTATTAAGTTAAACACTTGACCGACCATTGATCTCCTGTGTGTGATTTCGATTTAATGCTCAACTTAAAAATAAGAAATTGGAAAAATTGTGACAGGACACGTCGTGATTATTTTATTTCACTAATATATGGCTTGAATATTTGATTTGCACATATGGTTAGACCTGAAACAGACATTTCTTCTGACTGCACCTTCGTCTGTTCTTCCTCAATGACTAATGTCTCTCTACTGTTTAATTGTTCAGATGAATTCGTCTTGAATATTCATTAATATTCAATTCTTTACCATTTATTCTCCTAAACTCACCATGTTTATTGCAGCTAAGCTATTTCTCTCATCAAATAGTCAGACACAGTGCCTACACACACACACAAATGCACATAAATGCACACAAACACACATAAAAACACATGAGCATGCGCACGCATGTGTCTAACACACAAACACACACACAACAACCGCCATTCGCAACTAAGTGGCGGTGACATCACCACAACGCTTGTGCCAGGCTATGTGCAACTTGAGGCCACATGAAGTGTCGAAAGCCTGCTGGCAGGAGGTCACGGGGCAGACCCAGATGCCACAGGTCGACTGACTGAGATGACTTGCTGATGGAACACCTGTGCCCCCTACAGTGCCAAATTGCTGCACTTTAGCCATCTGGCACTCCGCTTATTGTGGTGAAGGTCGATCTTCCGACCACTGAGATCACTGATGGGACTTTGTCCAGATCTTTCAAGGATTTGTGAGCTCCTCACACAATCCAGCCTGGTTAAACCCAGGATGGATCTTAGGCAGGCCAGCCTAAATGTTTCTAACCGGCAAAGATGTTAATGGAGTCCATGTTTTGCAAGCATAGAGAAGGGAGGGAATGACCGTGGCCGAGAAGACCTGAAGCTTCGTGCAGAGCGACAGACCAGGAAGCTTCCACACAGAGTTATGCAACCGATGAAAACATAATGCCGCTCGACTGATTCGGAGTGAGATCTCCGCTGCTAAACCGGAGTCGTTCATGAACACATGTTGTGTCCAATGGCACAATATACCCAGGCAGGTGCTTAATTTTTGTGGGGCAGATGGTAAGGCCCCATCTCTTTGTGGCAAGCTCCAGGTTCAGCAGCAGCACCCCCAACTCCTCCTCTGAGTGAGCAGCAATTACCAGATCATCGGCATACATAACATGGTTGAGCAAAAGGGAGCCATCCCTTGACTGCACCTGGGCATCAATCAGCCTCCCATTGTATCTGTACCAGATGGAAATTCCTCCGGTACAGCTATTGAAGGCTTCACGAACTATGCGGTCAAAATAGATGTTAAATAATGTGGGAGCAAGAGGACATCCCTGTTGCACCCCAAGATGTACAGCAAATGGCTCTGACTCCCAGACACGTAGTTTTTCCCGGGCCCGCTCACCATCATGAAGGTCCTTAATGATTGTGAGAAGAGGGTCAAAGACTCAGAAAGCACGAAGAACAGCCTTGACCAGGTCAATAAAGCAGAGAGGTAGGTCTTTTTGGAACTCCCTACACCTGAATGTTGAAATAATGTCATGTAGGGCAGTCTGTGCACAAACGCCACCCTCCCTCTGCAATTCACCTGGGAGTTCATCTCTGCCTGGTGCCTTTCTCGGTCTCAGACTCTGGATTGCTTTCAGTACTTCCTCAACAGATAGCACCTCAGCCAACCACTCACAGGGGGTGACTTCTTCCTCCAATATTTGTCCCACGTTGTTTTCCTGGCTGAGGGAATTCCCCTCCCCCAGGAACTCACAGAAATGCTCAGCAAATCTTCAAACCTGTTCCTGGGGGTCGGAGATTGGATCACTGTTCTTTCCCCTAATTATGGTAATAGGTGTGGTGCTGCAGGTTACTTTTTTATGTAATTAAAGCAATTTGTGATCATGGGCCACTGAGGCAGACTCCATCTCCTCAGCAGCCCACGACTACCACCTATCCTTGCAGCACCTCATGGCTCGCCAAACCTCCGTGCGAAGGCTGCAGTAAGCCTCCTCATTCTCCGATGTGGGATGCTGTAGCCAATGAGGGTGGGCCTGTCACATTTCCTCAGAGAGTTTGAAAACCTCCTCTATCAGCCAGGGTCTCTGGGGAGGTCTGGACCATGTGCCCAAAGCACCCATTGCAGCTGTATGAGCCACAGTCCTAAACCTCACCCATTTCCCCTCGACATTTGTAGGATTGGGGGACGATGCCCAGTCGCAGGCGATGATGAAATTCTCACTTGCAAATTTCATCAGCTAGTTGAGACCAAGGGTTTGAATGGGGACCTGGTGTACACTCACCACCGGAGTGGAAGAATTACAGGCGCATCTTACAGATGACAAGTCGATGGTCAGTGGTCAGTTCAGCTCCACGGTAGGTCCTGGTGTCAAGGACACATCATGTGCCCACAGCCGCTGTTCTGTCAATATGTAGTCCAACAGATGCTCTTGCTTGGACCCAGCATGCATCCATGATGTGGTGTGGATGCACTGATGCTGGAACAGCGTGTTGGCAATTACAAGCCCATGGGCTGCACAAAAATCTAGCGGACTCCTGCCGTTGTTATTGAGCTGATCTGGCCCATGCCTTCCTATCACTCCAGACCAGGTGCCAGCATCCTGGCAAAATCGGGCATTGAAGTCACCCAACAAGATGACTCTATCTCGAGGGGCCACTTTAGCTAGCACCTGTGACAGGAGGTCATAGAAGGCATCTGACTCATCGGCCTTGCCTGCATCCCTCCATGGATGTTTGTCTTCAGTGGGGGCATAAGTAACCACGACCACCACTCCTCACCTCTGGTTGATGGGAAGGCGAGCCCAAAGTATCCTGGGGCTTGTAGCTTCCCATACCTCACTGCCACGCTCCCACACCGCCTTCATTCTTTTGTTCAGAAGAAGAACCACTCCCTGTTGTTTGGCTGTCTTCTGCCCCGAGTAGAGGACTGACCACCCCTCATGGTGGCAGGAGCCAGAGCCGGTCCACCAGACATCCTGAATACCACAGAGATCCAGGCGGTACTGGTCCAGCTCCCGACAGAGGAATGGCAGCCTCTCCTCTGCAGTGAGCGTTCTAATGTTCCATGTGTCTATCTGAAGTGGTTTTTTGTTGTTTCTGGAGGCGCCCTGAGGGTAAGAATTCAGTCTCCTGTCTCCGCCAAATGGGGTTTGGCCAGGAGATGTCATAGATGCCTATCCCCCTCCGGCACAAGCCTGCGGCACAAGCTTAATATTGGGGCTTTTCCACTACACGGTACAACTCGACTATGTTCGATTTTTGGGGGTTTTTCACTGTGTAAAATAGTACCTGGTACCTGATACTTTTTTTAGTACCACCTCGGTTGAAGTTTCAAGCGAGCCGAGCCGATACTAAATGTGACATAAAAATCGTGCAGATCACTGATTGGTCAGGGAGAATTGTCACTATCAGCGTCACTGGATTTCTGACACACAACATCAACCTGCTAGTTTTAAAGTTAGCTAAACCGATAGCAGTATAATTTGTTCATGCGTCTTTTGAATTGTGAAAAAAGAAATGGCTGTGCGCAAAACCACACTGCGGTCAATAAACAAGGTGCAGACGGTCCACTCGTTAGCGATGAGTCTGAGGAAGTGTATCAACTGTTGGCTGCACACGGCTACCACTGGACCTACCAATAGTGTTGGAAAAAGTACAAAAAAAAAAAACTTCAAGGAAAAGTGGAAGTGGTTCAAACAAATGGACGCTATCTAAACCGGCGAGCAATGGGAGGGAGAGTGCCCTGGACTGGCGTTGATCCACGATGGAGGATGGTACGTTTTGTTACGTTAACTCTATACTCTGCTTGAAAGCTTCACTTTATTTAGTTGACCAGCTACTGGAAACTTGCTTCTAAAACAACTAGGCCAATTTAACTGTTACACTTGTGTAAGATCACCATGCAACAACTGCTTTATGTAGCACAATGAGCTAGCAGCTAACAGCTAGCATGTTATTGTTTTGGACAGTTTGTGTAGTGTTTATGATGTCACGGCAGTAGAGGCGGTGCAACTATGATGATTAGCCTATAATCCCACCCACGTTAGGAGGCACGAAACTGCAGTGGAAATGCAAGCTCAGAAAAGTAAAGCGAGTAGAGCTGAGGCGAATCAAACCGTAACGTGCCGTGGAAAAGCATACCAGAGTGGGCAGTGGGCAATTTCTCGGGAGGCGAACAGGTCTGCCTGAGCCTTGCCGAACCGTTCCCAAATCAGCTGGACCGACTGGGGGTGAAGCCTCCACTCCCCACTGGGCAAGTGCTGTCGTGATAGCGCGTCCGCTACCACATTGAGGTTGCCGGGGATGTGAGTGGCACGCAGCGACTTTTGAACGGGAGTTTGTGCCTGGTTGAAAACTTGCAAGTCCAAGATCGGTCGTAAGCCGCCACCTTTCTTGGGTACGATGCAGTAAGGGTTGTAGAGACTTCATCTCGGTTGTAGGGACAGGCTCTATCGCTTCTTTGAGTAGCAGGTTTCCGGGTTTTCGAGCCCGGACGGAAGTCAACGGGTGTGCTGGGGGCGGGCGGTTCGCGGCCATCCCCAAATCGCCTCCATCGCCAGCCACATCGTCCTCAATCCCGTAAGAAGAAGGAGCGACGCGGGGGCGGCTGGAGTGGCGTTCCTTTGGTTGAAGGAAAGCCGCAACCGCAACGTTTCCATGGTCATGTTCACACAGTGAGAACATGAACCATCCACAAACGCTGCCTCAATGTGATCGCAGCCCAAACACCTGAGACAGCGCCTGTGGCTGTCTGAAGCGGAGAGCACTCTACCGCATCCAGGAACTACACAGGGTGGAAGGGCATCTTTATAAACACACTTCATTCTTATTACCACATTTTCGTCTAACCTACTACACACTGTTGGGCACAATGAAAAGCATTCTCATCTTTAGTATGCACACACACACACACACACACTCATCTTTAGTATGTGCGCACACACACACACACACACACACACACACACACACACACACACACACACACACACACACACACCTTTGGTATGCTTTACCATAATACTAAAATAGTTCAAATTGTAGAAAATTCTTCAGATTGTCCACATGCACAGAAATATTTGCAGATACACACACATGCTGTTGAAACATTGATTTATTTTATTTTTCACCAAACATGTCAGTGCAACATATCCACAGCAGATATATTTACATTGGACTGAACAAAAATATACTAACAAAAAACAGTAAACAGAAAAAGAAATTGCAGAAAGAAAAGAGGCAAGAAAAATAATTAGGCAGCATCTTGCCACACAGCTGGGTGTTCTTTGGCCATGAACTCCTCTACCAGCTCTTCCTCTTCCTCCCCCTCTCATCCTCCCCCTCCCTCTTCATCTTCCTCTTCCTCTCTCTGCAACGTCTTCACTGTTGCTGTAAAACAAAAGGTGCTCACCTGTGGTCTTGTCATAGTGCTTCCTGATTGAAGTGCTAACAATGAGCCATTGAGGTGTTTGGTCAGGTGGCACATGTATTGGCCAATTAGCTCATGTAGAGTCATTTTGAATGACAGTGTGTTGAAATGGCAAACATGTGACTTTATGTCAGATTGTTGTGTCTTATGCAGAGAACCGTGTGCAGTGCATGTAAAAAGTGCCATTTTGAATTGCAAAATGTGTGTAAAGCAGAAAATGCGTTTAGACTTTTGTAGACTTGAGAAGAGGTTTTGCTCTCTGTGTGTCAATTTAAATAATTGAGCTGTGCACGTCATTTTAGTGTGTTAGCAATTGGAAAAAACTGTAATTGAGAAATCATCAGAAAATTGAAAGAATCGGTTTAATTTAATTTTTATATATTGAATTGCAATGAACAAAGCAAGATGCTGTTCAGGAAATATGCAGACTTGACGTAGGCTGCATCCAAGACAGATGAGCACTCAAGCCAGTGAATTATATCAGTGACAACAGTAAATAACACATTATAAATAATAATAACAAATAAATTGGAAGATATTATTACATTCAATATTTTATATGAGACAATAAGTATTTACATGGTTCAATGACACCCGGGATGGACCTTGCGAGGCAACCTTGGTGTGCACACATTTGTACAGAGATGATTTCACATCTAAAGAATGAATTGTGCCAAAGAAAATTACCATAAAAATGACTAAAACAGCAATTACGAGTGGAGTGGCCATTGTGGACACAGCCACCCCTGGCCACTCCCTAGCTCTGCCACTGTCAATCATATGAATAAAGTTTTTGATTATTTAAAATGAATAAACAAATAATTCACCAAAATGTTATTTTCACGTTCCAAAGGTTATAGTAACTTCCCAGTGGATATTCTGTCCAACTGTAAACATATCACCTATAGTATGTACTGGGAAATAACTACAACTTTTGTATGTATGTTTTATTCATTATCTCTTTTTAAACAAAGACAGCAAGTTTATGTGTAGGACTGTCTGATAAATTTGAGTTTTGGATAATAAATGGTAAAGAATTTAATATTAAGTGAGACAAATTAATCTGAAATTGGTGTCTCCAAAAATTGCCCTAGGTGTGGATGTGAGTATGAGTGTGTGTCTGTATATGTGTGGCCCTGCGATGGACTGGCGACCTGTCCAGGGTGTACCCCGCCTTTCGCCCAATGTTAGCTGGGATAGGCTCCAGCCCCCCGTGACCCTGTACAGGATAAGCGGTTGAAGATGAATGAATGAATGAAATTAATCTGATCAATGCAGAGAATTTTTATTCTGTCTCACAGCATTGAAGAAGACGACGGAGCAGGTTGACCAATCAGAAGAAAGGGGCGTTTCAGGCCACACCCATATGTGCGCATCAAATATTCAAGCCATATATTAGTGATATCTAATTTTTAAAACGCACCGTGTACCGTGACCCCCGTGGCTGTTTTGTTGTCCTATTTATAACTTGAGCATTAAATCGTAATGACGTTTTTTTTTTATAATTGTTTTTTTTAACGAATAATAAAATAACAAGTCGTTTTTAGTTTTTACGATTTTTAGTTCCTGATTGAATATACAATGAACGAATGATACACAGATTTGTTTCATGATTTTACAATAAATATTTATTGTAAAATCTTTTTATTTTATATATATATATATATATATATATATATACATTTTATTTTATATATATATATATATATATTTTTTTTTTTTTTTTTCAGTTGTTTACTTGCTCTCGCCCCGCCCCCTCCTGACGTCACCTGAAGTCGTGTCCACGCTCGGTGGGGGTGACGTCAGAGCAGGAGCGAACGCGAGAGGATGCAGGAGGCCGCGGAGCAGCAGCGGAGCTCGAGTGATGGCGCGTCCGCCAGAGGAGCGGGAGTCCCGGGCAGCGGAGGCGGAGCGGGGCCAGGAGGGAGTGCTGAGGGCGAGCGGGACAGAGATCGGGCCACTTTCGAGTGTAATATCTGCCTGGACACCGCCCGAGACGCGGTCATCAGCCTGTGTGGACACCTCTTCTGGTATAATCAAAAACCGATCGATCACATATCAATACATTTACAAACGCAATTATAATCACAACAGTAGTAGCAGGCCGGAAGAACATTAATAACACAATTACATATCTGCTCTACTGTAGTAACACAAACACAATATGTGATAGACAATGATTGATTGACAGTTTTATTTGAGTGACATTAGAGAGAGTAGTAACCAAGCATAGTTTTCACCCATGGTTACTGTGTATTAACTAGAGTAAAATGGTGACCACCACTGTTATTAAGCACTATAAAAGACCTTATCTTAATAGCATGGTGCATCATTTTTGCAGTCATTTCTGTAGAATTTTGTAAGTGGAAGTTTGACTTGATTGACAGGGAAAACTCTGATGATGCCATTAATGTTGCTGCTGCTTCTAAACTTTAGCTTGTTGTCATGATGCACTGATATTGTGTTTTAACAGACTGTCACAACCCTTGTGATCATGTTGGCTGTGTTAATGACAACGTCATAAAATTTGGATTTTAATATTTCAACATCAGTTCCTATAAACACATCTATAATACACTGTGTACACACAATAGTCACACTCAGGAACTTCAGGACAAAAATGTCCCTACTGAAACCCATTAAAACTGTAATATTTGATCCCAGTGCCATTAAAGCATAACATCATGAAATCTATGATATTATGCTTTCGGTCATGTGTACTGGTTACAAAATGTAAAATTGTAATATTTCCCACCAGATGGCGCAATTTTCCTAAAATTTAGCCTATGGAGTAAATACAAGCTTTTCCCTTATTCTCTGTGTGCTGTATTATAGAGAACTGCAGGACAACTGAATACATGATGCAGCTGAAATTGTGTGTGTGTGTTGGTATGGATGTCAGACAGGGGCATACCGGGCATTTTCCCAGTAGGCCGACACACTTTGGGGCCGATCAGGGGCAAACTGGTCCTAGGGAGAAACGAGCGGGCCAGTGGGTCGGCCGGGAAAAGCTAAAATGAGCCGCCGCGTTATGCAGAATGAACCACAAAACGGCGCCGCGATATGCAGAAAAGGACTGCGAACTCTTGTACTCAAACTCTTTTTTGTAACTCATTGAAAGTGGAAAATAATATTAATATATTATATTATTATGGCAGTTTTTTGATGCAGACATTTTTGCCCTCTATGGACCTCTGAGTAACTTTTTTAAATTGATGTACAAGGGTTAAACACTAGTTTAAGTCTATAATTACTAAATCCAACTAATGCTTTGATAAACTGATACAAAATGTCACATAACCTGCAGTCAGTTAGTCATTATAGCCAAATATTTCAGCTGATTGTACATTATCTTGCTCATTAGATCAGCTACTTAACAAATGAATAAATACATGGCCATATTGATTTGATATTAAACATATTATATTTCTGGGGTGCTGTTAGCGAGTGATTATCAGGATAAAGAGAGATTACAGCAGGATTGAGGGCTTTAAAGCTTGTTGTAGTGAACGAGTAAGAATAGATAGACAGAAAACACTGACACACACTCTTTCTCCTTTGAGGATAAACAAAGATATGATCTGAAATCCTCTTCTGCATGTGACATGTTTAGATTGCTATGAGCCATTATTTCAGTCGTTATCTTATTTGTTTTGCAGATTCACAGGTGCTCGAGTCATGTTGGTTTGTTGCTATTGCTGATGTGACACACCTCTGTTTGTGATGTGCACATGAGAGTTAATGTCAACACAATACCCAAATTCACCTTATTTATGTGTTGTTCAGTTTAAAGGTCAACCCTGAAGGTCATTCCACGGCATTCTATTGGGTTCAGATCTTTTGAAGCCATTCTGTAGTGGATTTACTTTGATGTTTAGGGTCATTGTCCTGCTGCATCACATGACTTCTTCTGAGCTTCAGCTGGTGCACAGCCATCCTGATATTATCCTTTAGGATATCTTGATAAACTTGGGAATTAGTTTTCCCTCGATGATTGCAAGTAGTCTAGGCCCCGAAACAGCAATGCAGCCCCAAATCATACTGTTCCCTCACTGTACTTCTCCTTGGGATGATGTTTTCATGTTGCTATGCGGTGCCCTTTTTATGCCGTACGTAGTGCTGCATGTTCTTCCCAAACAATTGAACAGTCCACAAAACATTTCCCAGTAGTGTTGTGGAGGGTCAAGATAGTCTCTGTGAAACTTCAGGTGCGCAGAAATGTTTTTGTTGGAAAGCAGCGGTTCCTTGATGATGTCCTGCCATGGACACCATACCTGTTTAATGTTTTCTGTAGAGTAGATGCATGAACAGAGATGTTAACCAAGTCTTTATCTGTCACTCTAGGGTTCTTTGGACCTCACTGAGCATTCTGCGGTGTGACCTTTCAGTCATCTTGGCTGGATGGCCACTTCTAGTGAGAGTACCTATAGTACTAAATCATCTCCATTTATAGACAGTTTGTCTGACTGTGGACAGATGAATATCTAACGGCCACTTCTAGTGAGAGTACCTATAGTACTAAATCACCTCCATTTATAGACAGTTTGTCTAACAGTGGACAGATGAATATCTACCGGCCACTTCTAGTGAGAGTACCTATAGTACTAAATCATCTCCATTTATAGACAGTTTGTCTAACTGTGGACAGATGAATATCTAACGGCCACTTCTAGTGAGAGTACCTATAGTACTAAATCATCTCCATTTATAGGCAGTTTGTCTAACTGTGGACAGATGAATATCTAACGGCCACTTCTAGTGAGAGTACATATAGTACTAAATCATCTCCATTTATAGGCAGTTTGTCTAACTGTGGACAGATGAATATCTAACGGCCACTTCTAGAGAGAGTACCTATAGTACTAAATCATCTCCATTTATAGACAGTTTGTCTAACTGTGGACAGATGAATATCTAACGGCCACTTCTAGTGAGAGTACCTATAGTACTAAATCATCTCCATTTATAGGCAGTTTGTCTAACTGTGGACAGATGAATATCTAACGGCCACTTCTAGTGAGAGTACATATAGTACTAAATCATCTCCATTTATAGACAGTTTGTCTAACTGTGGACAGATGAATATCTAACGGCCACTTCTAGTGAGAGTACATATAGTACTAAATCACCTCCATTTATAGGCAGTTTGTCTAACTGTGGACAGGTGAATATCTAACGGCCACTTCTAGAGAGAGTACCTATAGTACTAAATCATCTCCATTTATAGACAGTTTGTCTAACTGTGGACAGGTGAATATCTAACGGCCACTTCTAGTGAGAGTACCTATAGTACTAAATCGTCTCCATTTATAGACAGTTTGTCTAACTGTGGACAGATGAATATCTAACGGCCACTTCTAGTGAGAGTACCTATAGTACTAAATCATCTCCATTTATAGACAGTTTGTCTAACTGTGGACAGGTGAATATCTAACGGCCACTTCTAGTGAGAGTACCTATAGTACTAAATCGTCTCCATTTATAGACAGTTTGTCTAACTGTTGACAGATGAATATCTAACGGCCACTTCTAGTGAGAGTACCTAGAGTACTAAATCATCTCCATTTATAGACAGTTTGTCTAACTGTGGACAGATGAATATCTAACGGCCACTTCTAGTGAGAGTACCTATAGTACTAAATCATCTCCATTTATAGACAGTTTGTCTAACTGTGGACAGATGAATATCTAACGGCCACTTCTAGTGAGAGTACCTATAGTACTAAATCATCTCCATTTATAGACAGTTTGTCTAACTGTGCACAGATGAATATCTAACGGCCACTTCTAGAGAGAGTACCTATAGTACTAAATCATCTCCATTTATAGACAGTTTGTCTGACTGTGGACAGGTGAATATCTAACGGCCACTTCTAGTGAGAGTACCTATAGTACTAAATCGTCTCCATTTATAGACAGTTTGTCTAACTGTTGACAGATGAATATCTAACGGCCACTTCTAGAGAGAGTACCTATAGTACTAAATCATCTCCATTTATAGACAGTTTGTCTAACTGTGGACAGGTGAATATCTAACGGCCACTTCTAGAGAGAGTACCTATAGTACTAAATCACCTCCATTTATAGACAGTTTGTCTAACTGTGGACAGATGAATATCTAACGGTCACTTCTAGTGAGAGTACCTATAGTACTAAATCATCTCCATTTATAGACGGTTTGTCTAACTGTGGACAGATGAATATCTAACGGCCACTTCTAGAGAGAGTACCTATAGTACTAAATCATCTCCATTTATATACAGTTTGTCTAACTGTGGACAGATGAATATCTAACGGACACTTCTAGAGAGAGTACCTATAGTACTAAATCATCTCCATTTATAGACAGTTTGTCTGACTGTGGACAGATGAATATCTAACGGACACTTCTAGAGAGAGTACCTATAGTACTAAATCATCTCCATTTATAGACAGTTTGTCTAACTGTGGACAGATGAATATCTAACGGACACTTCTAGAGAGAGTACCTATAGTACTAAATCATCTCCATTTATAGACAGTTTGTCTGACTGTGGACAGATGAATATCTAACGGACACTTCTAGAGAGAGTACCTATAGTACTAAATCATCTCCATTTATAGACAGTTTGTCTGACTGTGGACAGATGAATATCTAACGGCCACTTCTAGTGAGAGTACCTATAGTACTAAATCACCTCCATTTATAGACAGTTTGTCTAACTGTGGACAGATGAATATCTAACGGCCACTTCTAGAGAGAGTACCTATAGTACTAAATCATCTCCATTTATAGGCAGTTTGTCTAACTGTGGACAGAAGATAAAAAAAACTAACGTAGTCAAAGTAGCTCTAACCCACACCTCCAGTCTCGTTTCATTAATTGGATGCCAGGTTTGCCAACTCCTGAGTCTATTTAGCTTTTTTTGGTCATCTTTAGCCTAGGGGTTCACATAATTTTTCCACAGCACTGTGCATGTTTAATGGGATGTGTTCAATAAAGACATGAAAGATTATAATTGTTTGTGTGTTGTTATCTTAAGCACATTGTGTTTGTCTATACTTGTGACTTTGATGAAGATGAGGTCATAATATATGACCAATTCATGCAGTAAACCAGATATTTCCAAAGGGTTCACATATTTTTTCGCCACCATACCTCAAAAATAATATCAACTCAAATCCTTGTGGTAGTTTTAACCCTTATGTAGCAATTTGTAAGCGACTTCACGTTCGAGGTATGAAATCTTAGCCATCTAAGAACTCGTTTCACATGATTGGATCAAGTTTGGCCAAAGAGTTGAGTGAGAAGTGACTGTACTTTGTGTTTTCATTTAGCTTAAGATTAGCATGCTAACTCTCTCTCTCTCTTCCTCTTCCTCACTCTCTCTCTCTCTCTCTCTCTCCATTCAGTTGGCCATGTCTTCATCAGGTGAGTCCATTTTTATTTCTGGTATGTGTGTTATTTTCTTGAATGTTTTTGTGATTCTGGTCTTTTCAGTTTGTGTATGGATGTTTCTTTAACTTCAGGCACTAACAATGTCCAGCAGTGTGTGTACATTAGGGCTGAAACGATTAGTCGACATCATCGACAACGTCGACAGTAAAATATATATTTTTTAAAATGTCATTGTCGAATAGTCGTTTGATGTCATTTAACGTAACATGAGATCACATTAAACTGTAATGATGGTGTGTGAGAGCAGCACTGAGGAGAGGAAGAATTACACAGATCGCAGATGAAATCTAAACTTATGAGGGAATTATACAAAAAAAAAACAATAAGTAAATTCAAAAGCTCTCTCGTTGTGGAATAAGTAACTAAGTAAATAACTCCGGCATTTCTCTGTACGGTCAGCGCCTCTTCTATGAGTCGTGTGAATGTCCCGATCAGAGGGGGAGAGACTGAAAGTGCACCCGCTGATACACACTCTGTCACGGACGCTCGTCCCTTGAACGCACACCCTTAATGCAGCTAGACATGCATCACTGTGCTTTTGTTATCCTGAAGAAAATACACAGTTTTATTAATAAGAGAGAGATTGTTGTTTTGGGAGTTAAAGATGGATTGAATTGAACAGAAAGGTGAGAGGAAGTCTTCGCCCCATTATACACCGCAACAAAATACATTTATGATTTGTTTTTTTTTTGGATTGTTTTCCAATATAAATATCTAAAACTCATTTATAACAATGTACATTTACTTTATCAGCTGTACTGCAGAAGAAATCATTATTATCTGAGAATTTTGAATATAATATTAAAAATTCAAATATTTTAAAATATCTAAAAATGCTTTAATAAAAGATGCATTGACCTGCGAAGCTGCATATCAGATGTTTAGACTTGCTTTTAGAGAATAGATCTTGAATATAATATATTTTGTCTTTACTGCACTCGCAGAAGTACAACCAAGTGAAAAATACACTTATATATAAAATACACTTACTGTATATTTAAGATATATTCTCTTAAAGCGAGTCTAAATATCTCATATGCAGCTTCTCAAGTAAATGTTTCTTGTTTTGACGATTTTTAGACATTTTTAAATGGAAAACAAGACAAAAACACTTGATAACAATATAATGTTTTGCAGTGAATTTCTTTACTGAATTAAACATAGAAAAAGTATTTTTATCCTTAAATTCAGTGAATGTTATTTAAATGTATTTTGTATTATGATTTTGTCCTCGTTATTATTAGTAAACCCGTTTAATACAACCGTGAAAAAAAAAGTCGGGCATAAGCTGAATAATCGATTAAGAGCGAACGATTAATCGCTGCAATAATCGCCGAATAGTCGTTAGATTAATCGATTATCAAAATAACCGTTCGCTGCAGCCCTGCTGTACATAACAGGAGATTTATGTCATTTGAGTGTCATTTGAGTATTGTGTTTAATAGATTTCTGTGCTGGAACATTTTTAACCTTTTTCAAATGAAAATGACCGAATGTTTTGTCTGCTGAGAATAATATCACAGTTAACATTTATCCAAAATACACGCAATGTTACACTCGTATATATGTCACTTCTATGTTTAGTGAAATAAAGAGAGATTTTAAAGCATCTGTAACACTTTATTGATTACTGATAATTATTATCTTATGGCAGATACAGTATAATAATAATAATAAATAAACTGTTCTGTCTCCAAACTCAATGAAACAACATGTGAAATCAGGTATGAAATCATTATAATCTACAGTAGAAATGAAGTATTTAGTATTTTGCAAATCTGCCGTAGAGCATGAAATATCCGTTGCCAATATCAGTCTAATCATGTGATAGAGTTACAGTAATCTCCTGACGTCACCGTGCTGTAGAGGGTGATATGTTTGCATTTGTGTGTTTCAGTGGTTGGAGACGCGGCCCAGCAGACAGCAGTGTCCCGTGTGTAAAGCAGGAATCAGCAGAGATAAAGTCATTCCACTGTACGGCCGCGGCAGCACCAGCCAAGAGGATCCCAGGTACAGCAGGGAATACTAGCAACTACTTATGTCAAACAGTATGCATCAATAAACACTTAAAACCAGTCAGGTCTCCTAAGCAACCACATTAGCACAGTTGCTAGGGAGAGTAGAGTCACATGGGGTAACCAAATTGTCCTGGTTGCTAGGGAGGGTAGAGTCACATGGGGTAACCAAATTGTCCCGGTTGCTAGGGAGGGTAGAATCACATGGGGTAACCAAATTGTCCCGGTTGCTAGGGAGGGTAGAGTCACATGGGGTAACCTCCTCGTGGTGGTGATTAGTGGTTCTCTCAATGGGGCGTGTGGTGAGTTGTGTGTGGATCGTGGAGAGTAGCATGAGTCTCCACATGCTGTGAGTCTCCGCGGTGTCATGCACAACGAGTCACGTGATCAGATGCGCGGATTGATGGTCTCAGAAGCGGAGGCGACTGACACTTGTCCTCCACCACCCGGATTGAGGCGAGTAACCGCGCCACCACGAGGACCCATTAAGTAGTGGGAATTGGTCGTTCCAAATTGGGAGAAAAAAACAAACATATATGCATATTAAAGAAGAGTAATTTATTAATGTTAGATGTTGACGTATACTTATTAAAATTGACTGATTCATGACAGAGAAAATACCTCGGATACATCCCTTTCTTGCTGTATTATGAGGGAGCGCCACGATGTGACGAGACAATGAGATCTCTCCAACATTGCACATGTGCGATGAAGACCACTTTGTTGATTATAAACATGAGCAATAGGTGTATCACATCGCTCGTGTATAGAGACGTGGTGCAACAGCATTCACATGTCCAGTTAACAGGTTTATAACTCTTTATGTGTGTAAAATCTGAAGTTCAGTAGATATGCGCTTCCCCACTGCACGCGCTCACGAGCTGCTGAACGCTACATCACGAGTGAAGTTAGCATTTTTAATCCAATATTTACAGTATGTGTTTCTTGAGAATGTTAGTTTTTAGTCAGTTCTGCTAATATTAGTGTGTGTGTGTGTGTGTGTGTGTGTGTTACAGATTGAAAACACCACCACGACCTCAGGGTCAAAGGACAGAGCCGGAGAGCAGAGGGGTGAGTTGTCAACACATTAATATACATCTCTATGACACTGATTATGAATGTCTCTCTCTCTGCAGGCGTTTCAGGGTTTTGGTGACACAGGGTTTCACATGTCATTTGGAATCGGTGCTTTTCCGTTTGGCTTTTTCACCACTGTCTTTAATACCAACGACCCGTTTCACAGACCAGGTTAGTACTCCAACACCACCGTAACATCCCTTCAACATTCATGCAAAGTCTGTATTCTATAAACCAGGTGTCTGCAACCTATATGATTACATGAAATTGGGGAGCCATTGACCAGGAAAATAAAAATAAAATGGCACTCCTTGTCAAAAAGGTTGCAGATCCGCTATAGACTATCTAAAGCACAATGAAGTCAGAAGCACAGAGTTGCAGAAATGCAATTAAAGCAATAAAATAATACCTATTTTATATATATATATATATATATATATATATACACTACCGTTCAAAAGTTTGGGGTCACTTGTCTGAAATGTTTCTCATGATCTTAAAAATCTTTTGATCTGAAGGTGTATGCTTAAAAGTTTGAAATTAACTTTGTAGACAAAATATTATTCTGCCAAAACATATACATTTATTTAATTACAAATCTAAAATTTCCTAAAAAAAAAAAAAGTTTTTGAAATGGATGACTTGGATCAAAATATGAAGAAAAGAAGCCAATAAGTGCCCAACATAGATGGGAACTCCTTCAATACTGTTTAAAAAGCATCCCGGGGTGATTCCTCAAGAAGTTGGTTGAGAAAATGTCACGAGTACATGTCTGCAAAATCTAGGCAAAGGGTGACTACTTTGAAGATGCTAAAATATTACATAGTTTTGGATTTATTTTGGATTTTTTGGTCACAAAATAATTCCCATATTTCCATTTCTATTATTCCATAGTTTTGCTGACTACTATTATTCTAAAATGTGAAATAAATAAAGAATGAGTAAGTGACCCCAAACTTTTGAACGGTAGTGTATATATATATATATATATATATATATATATAAGTGCTTTCGGAAAGTATTCAGACCCCTTAATTTTTCCACAGAATATATTAAAATTATTTAAATATTTTTTTCACATCAATCTAAACTCCTTACACCATAATGACAAAACAAATACCAGATATTTTTATAACTTTGCAAATGTATTAAAAAGAACCATTTATTAAAAATTGTAACATTACTTAGAGGAGGTGATTATCTTTCAAACGAGTCCACACACAAGATAATCAGATGTATAGATCATTAGATAATCCACATGAAGCACAATGTTACATATGACCACCAGGAGATGGCGCCAAATACATGACACAGACTCAATGATGACTCAAATGGCACAGAATCAAGTTTTTATTAGTTTTTTCAGCAGTTTATAAGGCTGAGAGTTTTGACCCTCCTTTTTTCTGTTTTGATTTTTTTTTTGTCACTGAAATGGGAATCTTTAAAAGCACCTTCAGAGCTGAGGAGGGAGTGTGGGACAGGATTCTAAAAAACATCAAGTGAGCTGGTGGTGGCGTAGTGGCTAGAGCACAGGGCTGCTAATCATAAGGTCGCTGGTTTGCTGGTTCGAACCCCACAGTCACCACCATTGTGTCCTTGAGTAAGACACTTAACTCCAGGTTGCTCCGGGGGGATTGTCCCTGTAATAAGGGCACTGTAAGTCGCTTTGGATAAAAGCATCTGCCAAATGCATAAATGTAAATGTAAATCAATTCTGCATCTAGAGACGCAAGGGTGCATCTGATGCAATTTAAGAGTTTACATTGATTCTAGACACACCCACCTGCTGGCGATGCCAATCAGAAGATGGAGACACGACCCCATGGTTTAGTGAAGTTAAATGTTAAATGTGATTCAATGTATATATGTTGTGGTTTTTTCTTAGTGATATGTCTATGAATCAATACAAATTTTAATTGAAGAAAAAAAAAAAACACCTTCAGAGCTTAAAGGGTTTATATAATATAAGTGTTATATAATAAATTATCTTTATTTGGAGGCATTTTTCAGGAAATATATAGACGCGATTATTTTGATAAATTCATTGGGCTGGGCGATAAAACAATACCGACATTTATCACGATAAAGAAAATCCACGATAAGCTTTTGAAGAGTTTTCGATATTTACTGCGTGTCGCTAAAACACAAGCAGTTCGGCTTTCTGAGGCTGCGTTTCCGCTGGGGTGGACGAAATCCGCTCAAAGGCGCTCAAAGCGCTAGGAGAGATCTCGCTACGCACCGCCGCCAATCCTACGATCCACCTTGCGAGCATGATGCTCGGCTTTCATAGGAATTAATAGAAAACACTCTCAGCTTCGCTCACAATGCGCCAGTGGTATTGTAGGGTCAGACTGGATGAATTTGCTAATGCGAGCTGCCTTGCTAACGATTAGGCTACGTTGGACACCGGATTGATTAAATCCGCACCGCAAGACTTGATGACAGCGGTTGCGCCCTCTCATCGTCTCTAGTGAAGAGCGCGACAGAACAACAGTGATGTGGACAACAGCTCTGATCTTTCTGTAATCTTCAATATTGTCCTCTAGCACCAAACATGCATCATTTCTGCCCCGTCCCGCTCCGCACGCGTCGCCTCTTTTCCCTGCATGTGTGCAGACATGAAGCGCAGCATGAGTTAACGTGGTTTCAAAGCACCTTTTAGACCAAAACGTTTGTCCCTTGTAAATGTGTCTTTATTAATCAGCTGTTACGAGCCTTTAATAATAAACAAATCAAATAAACAAATCGATTTCTGTTCTGACTTTGTGAATATTAATTAGATGTCTGGAATGGATAAGGAAAGTTGGTAGTCTAGTCTCTCACTTTAATGAAGATATACAAACGTTTTCTAAATGTTCTCTCGGGACACCTCTGAACCCACATTCAGCATCACTCCACAGTCACACGGGCTTCTATGCCCCATACTTGAGTATCTGTATATAAAGAAATATCAAAAATATTTAATTTTAATGTAAAAATATCCCAACAAATACTGGACTGCTGTTACTGTGCTTCAGAACAAACAGATGATCTTTAACAGTCATTTTCAATTGATAAACGGTAAAATTGTAGAGATTATTTTCACTGTTTAGAATTAATTTCTCCTTTTCTTCCGTCAACTCTGAAATAAAATAAAGAAAGTGAAATGTGTAAATGTATATCGTGATAAATATCGATATCGAACAATATGAAAAAGATTATTGCGATAACAATTTTGGCCATATCGCCCCGCCCTAATAGCCGATAACATCGTCCTATCGCCCCGCCCTATGAATTCAATGAAACATTTTTATTGATTGACAGCTCTAATATAAATATATAAAACTACACATGACAGTTGCTGAAACTCTGAATTGCTAATGTCACACAAAATTCACCCTGAAGGAAATTTTTTTTTTTTTAAATCCTTAAAATGTAGATTTGTAGAGTCAGTGGCTTCTTAAAAATACTTTCAAGCTGAAAAAATAATCTCATAATGTTTATTCCATTTTCTTATTATCCGCTATTATAAGTGGATGTTAGTCGGATTAGGTGTCCGCCCTCTCTCAGACCCGTACAATGAAACTGTTTCACACCTTTAAGATGGATTCTGATTGGCTCACAGTTCTGGTGTACATTCATCGTATTTCTTTTGATTTTTGGGGTGAAATAAGACCTGCTCAAGTTCCAGACAGTTGTGAGATTCACTCTATTGAGAATATTATTTCTATGTGATATTCAAGCAGTGGAATAAACATAAAGATTCTGTTGTAAATCATTTTAATTGATGATTTCTGCATTACTCTTCTTTCTTTAGATCCCCATTATGCGGCAGATCACCAAGGCAACGGAAATGCAAACAACTGGCAGGACTCGCTCTTCCTCTTCCTCGCCATCTTCTTTTTTTTCTGGATGTTGAGTGTGTGAGATGATGGACACACACACACACACAAGTGGACCCTTGTTTGATTGAAGCAGAAGTAAAATGTGCTTTCAGTGTAAGATACATTCACTCAGCATCTTTATCTGTCTGTCTGCACACACACACACACACACACACACACACACGCGATGCTGGTATCAGTGTTGCGGATTAGAGAGACAGTATTAATGACTGCTGTCAATCAATGAAACACTACATGAGGAGGAATATGAGCTCTGTTATTAAAGGAACAAAAGGTCTGTCATTATTTACTCATCATCATGATTCTATTGATCAGCCGTTTTATGACATGAAGGTGAGTAAATAAATCTTCTTTTTTGGGTTCTTGAGAAGTTCTTAAACATTCACTGCTCTCTCTTTAGCGATCTGTTTTCATGCCAAAGACGTTCTGAAACTCTTGGAGATGCAGACAATGTGATGTATGAGGTCGGGACAGTTTATTTCGAGACTCTTGTATATTTTGGTGTGGTTTTACTGAAACCTGTTCGGGCCATTGCACTGTGCTTTCCTTTATTTACTGACGCTCTGAGGGACTCTTCTCATTCTTCTGACTGCGGGACTAAATCACATTTCTCATGTCGTTCACTTAGTCTTTTAGGACCGTATTCACGAACATCAAGAGAAAACAAGAAAGTTCTTTGTAGAAATTTGAAGAGTTTTGTTATAAGCGTTTAGCGTCATATTTGTGCGAATATAAAATGTTATTAACTTGAGCTAGAAAATATGAAAAATAACTCAATAACAAAAACAAGAGACATTTACTTCAGATGCAAAATGACAAATAGTTTGTCTTTTATCAGAGAAATATAACCAAATTTAGGCACGTTTATGCTTTAAAAAATAACTTGATTCAAAGGGAAAACAGGTTTATTTTTCTTACACAATTGGCAAAACGTTTTTAGTTATTTTAAGCATAAACTCCAACAAATTGAGTTCAATTTCTCTGAAAATAATCCTTAATATCTGTCATTCTGCTTGTCAAGGTATTGTCTCTTAAGGATGTTTTTGGGGGTTTTTTGCATTGAAAACTTTTATTCTTAAAGGGGCAGTTCAACCAAAACTGTAAATTCAGTCATTATTTACTCACCGCTGTGTTGTTATAACACTATCTGTCTTTCTTTTTTATTATTAACACAAAGGGAGAAATTGTGCATAAATGTTGTGCTCAGTGATGTCATACAATGGCAGTTTATGGTGACTGAATTTACATTTTTGGGTGATCTAATCGCTTAATTCATGTTTAGGGAAAATGAAGATGAAATAAAGACTTTGATTTTGCTTTAGGAAAACAAAGCTGATTTTTACAATGTACAATTTCTTTTATTTTTTGCATTGCGACATTATTTTCATGACAATTGGGCACATTTCCTGTCCTAAAATTGTCTTCATTTTCTATATGCAGCATATTTCTTTTGATTTGAAATGAAATAGACCTGTTCTCATGAGTGACTTGGATGAGACATGAGTGAGATTAACCCATGAATAAATGAGATAATCTGTGCCGGGTCTTTAAATGCATCTTCCGTAAGAGTCTACAGTGTTGTGTGTCATATTCCAAGATGTTTTGGGAAACGTCCCAAAGATTCACCCTAGACATAACCAAGCTACACTTGAGCAGGTTCCTGGATCGACAGTTCTGGTTTAGACCAGATTGTTTCCACAACAGTTTTAGGTCTCACCGCACATTTAAGTGAATACCAGTCCGGTCAAGTTATCATGATAATGTTCTATATTTATATATATTGCTCACAGTGGCAACTGCTTGTGTGTATGTGGGTGTATATACAGTATATGTATAAATGGATATTGTAAATGATGTTTTTATGCATATCTCAGTTATTGACTGTGAGTTTGATTGACAGCTGGGAGGTGGTCTGTGATTCTGTGTTTGTCAAGGTAACAAACATCCTGTGAAAAAGAACACTTGTTTCCTATTGCTGCAGCGTGATTGGTTTGGACCTGTTGATTAAAGTGAGCCAAAAGATGTTTTATTATGTCATAATGCAGGTCGTGTTGATTGACATCTGCTGGGCATGGCCACAAAGTGGGTGGGATTTAGTCATGATGATTTTTTACTGGGTGACTTTGGTTGACATTTCTCTTGTTTGTCTTTTCCCTGTTTGCATATCACTGTTTAATCGAACTATACGTTTGTAATTAAAGTCTTTTTGCCATAAAAAGTCTTTTGGTAGATTATTATTCTGCAAATGGGCAGAAACGGGTGGGTGTGGCCTGTTCTCTGGCACTTGATAAATAAACGTAATATGATTTGTGTTATTTTCTTTGTTATTATTATTTGTTTTTAAACAGTTTCTTCTATAAAAAAAAAAAAAAAAAAAGTTGCAATAAAATAATATATATACAGATACTCTTTATACAGTATATTAAAAAAAGATCACCCTTGGTGCAATTTAAAGTTTTAGCGAATGAAAATCAGATTACTTTAGCGAAAATCTTAGCTTTAGTTTTATTTACTGCTCTTTGATAGTTTGTTAAAGACACCTTTAAGATGTCTTTTCCACTTGTACTCCGCTTTTCTACATTCTTGCCTGAGAGCACGGGTGACGTAATTTAGCCAAGTGTTATGGCCCAAAATGGTTTTTTTAATTGTTTTGTAAACTGTAGCGCCCCCCCTTGGACCAATCAGGGCGAGTCAATGCGTATGGCTAGCCAGCTGGAGATCTACCATTCCCTAAAGTTTCAAGACTCTAGGCCTTACGGTTTGGTCTGCACAATCAGTTTAAGGGAGAATAATAATAATAAATTTAGCTGCAAGCAGTGATAAACAGGGTTCAAGCAGCATAGATCCTTTAATTCCACATCATAAGATTTAAAAGCATCAGCCATATAGCTCATAAGCACCTTAAATAAGGTTTTATAGTTTTATTTATTTGGTTTAATTTATTATTCATTCTAAATTTTGATGAAAGGTTGCGTTGTTACCAAAATTGTATGGTGACAATTACACACACAAAGTAGGCACAACATTACTGAATTATAGCTTGAGATGCTTTTTGACATCTTGCCAACAAATTTGTTGGTGTGATGTTCAAGAACCATTTAGTCTGTCAAAGAGCTTTAGATAATATTTAATCATTGGTGCCCCTAATTCAGACCTGGGCAACTTACTGCCCGCGGGCCAGATCCGGCTCTCCACATGGTTTCATGTCGCCTGTGACTTATTTATCCTAAAAGCATTTTTTTCCATTCGATATTTCAGTTATTTTGCATTTGGACCTAACACGCCTCCACAAGCGTTTTACATGCTCAGGGTTGCCAGATAAAACACCCAACACCCCAAATTTGAGATTTATACTTAAGCAAATTGGAAATATTATGCCTAATATTACATTTATTTTGTGCAATCTGGCAAACATGCACGCAAGTTCGCTCTTCTATCTCTCGCTTTCCCCTTTGAACAAACTTCGTGATCTCTAGTGCAATATTCTGCTCAAAGAAAAGTGTTTTACAGTCACTCTGTGCCCATTCTTGGGGCTGCTTATGATGCTTGGTTCTACTAAGATTGCAGGTAAACTTTCTCAGTGATGAACTGAAAATAAACAGATCTCGGCATCATTGACAGTCGAGCTAAAGCAAGCGAGAGACGAATATGTATATGTATTATTTATTTGTGCAATTTAGAAATGTTGAAGTCCCCTCGTACCTGTATGTTAATTTATCTCTTGCAGTAATCATTCATCATAGTCATGCAGCCTGATTTATTCAGTTGTGTCCTGAATGGACAGTCAAACCATTGATGAGACCCACATCATGACCCTTTTAGCGGGTAATGTTTTGAGAATAAAATATGTAAACTTGCCTGCTTTGCAACCAGGGCTGGACTGGTAATCTGGCATTTTCCCTGTGGGCTGACACACTTTGGGGCCGATCAGCCATGGGGAGAACCGCGAAATGGGTCAAATGGGACGCGATAAGCTAAAATGAGCCGCCGCATTATGCAGAACGGACCACAAAAAAAAATAAATAAAAAAAATAAAATATATATATATATATATATATATATATATATATATATATATATATATATATATATATATATTTTTTTTTTTTTTTTATATATATATATATATATATAAAAACAGCCCTGATATAGTATTAAATTGAATAATAAATTAACGGGGAATTCGTTGAAGCGTTTTTCAAAAACGGTTTGTTTTGTTAAAAAGCTTTTGATAAATTTTCGTCATCAAAATTTCATGCAAATCGAACATATGGCCTGGGAGGAGTTCGAAAAAGTATGTTTTCAATTAAATAAAAAATGGTGGACAGGAAGTAATGCTGACCATGGCAAGTTGGGTATCGGCGTATGCGGCATGACCCAAAGAATCAAACGAGAGCACTCACAGGGAGATGGGCCAAATGAATGAAACAACATAAGCATTTTGGGGCGGCTGTGGCTCAGGTGGTAGAGCGGGTCGGCTTCCAATCACAGGGTTGGCGGTTTGATTCCCGGCCCACATGACTCCACATGCCGATGTGTCCTTGGGCAAGACACTGAACCCCAAGTTGCTCCCAATGGCAGGTTAGCGTCATGCATGGCAGCTCTGCCACCATTGGTGTATGAGTGTGTGAATGGGTGAATGGGACACAGTGTAAAGCGCTTTGGTAACCGCTAAGGTTAAAAAAAGCACTATATAAGTGCAGACCATTTTTACATATTTCATTATAACTTTTGACCACAAGGTGGCGCTGCCTCCAAGCTTCATAGATACCTTCAGGGTCAGGTGCCGATGATGCATGCCAAGTTTCGTAACGCTACGTCAATTTTAATGGAAAATGTGTTATATTCACCATTATAGTTGTATTATATTTAAGCAATATCTCACATCTGCTGTGCAGCACTTTATATGGCAAATATGAACTATAATAATAATTAATATTTTGTAGATGCAAATTTATTGTTTGTATTATTGTTTGTAGTATTGTTCAGGCCATGTGCTGTCAGTCAGATTATGTTATTATTTACATTTCCATTTAATTCAGTTTGAACTATTTATTTCACAGCATTTACAATAACATCCCTCCTTCTTGAAGTTATTGTGTATCTAAACTGATATTCAGCCAACAAATAAACCCATTTCTGTTCTTTCAAACACTAGCAATCCTGAAAATGATAAATATGAACCCCAGCACAAGCACAGGTTAATAATCAATATTTGTATTAAACTTCTATAAGTCAATAAACATCTCTGCTTACTAAAATCACACAATAACAAATATACAAATCATATAACCGTGTTTACATCCGAGACGTGAGCAAACACTACCGCAACTATCAAAGTATCTACATATAAAACGCCGCCTTCTTTGGAAATAATATTTAAGGATTTTCAAGTGTCTGTATATTTGTTTGTGCATTTCAAAAGTGAAAAAAAGTAGCCATAAAAACATTTCAATAGTTGATGTAAATCTGCACCAAAAATCATTTCTATATGTACATACATGTCTAACTGTGCATGTTTACAGTCATAAAATCTAAAATCTCATACAAAAATATTCACAATGCTAATAAATGCTTTGGCACGCAGACGTCTTGAATCTAAAGTCGCTTCTGCCAAAACGTCTCGAACAAACAAACAAAAGCCAGCTCAAATTCACAGTTTCAGTAAGAGAAAGTGAGTTTGAAGTAGTTTAGACATCATCCATAATCAATCTTTGGTGGTTCTGATTTACGTTACACCAGTAACACACGTCTCCAGCTTATAAAGTGCTGAACTGGGCTGCCAGCATGGGTACACTGGTGTCAGAGCACTTCAACATATCAAACTAAGACATTGTGAACATTTGATTTCTCTGACTTTAAAATAGAAAATAAAATGGAGAATAAAACAAGATATTAAAAGCATCTGAACATGGATTTGCTGTGATCTGTATGTTGAGTTTAAAGTGACTGTGCTTGAGAGTGTGAAGACTTTCATCATCATCATCATCATCATCAGCCTGTCTTCGGCTGTTTGTTCTTCTTGTTTAAGATCTTCATCAGGTTTTTGGACATGAAATATGGTTTCTGTGGACTGCCGTCGTTCCTCTCCAGATCCTCCACTGAAGAACAACAACAACAACAACAACAACAGTCATGTGATGAACGGTAAAAGAGCTCAGATTTACTGTAAATGATGTAAATGTGTGTGTTACTCACAAAAACACAGGAAGAGTGTGTCAACGCCCATGTTATAAACGCTGAAGAATCCGTGAGCAATGAGATACGCACCGAATACAACCGTCTGTTATAACACACAATTATATTAGTGCACACTTGCATCACTTTCAACACTAAATACTCAACATAAACACTTTCTATCTTGATGCGAAACATACTTATTTTTACTAAAGTAACACTGTGGTTAGTTTATGGTAACCCATTAACCTCTGAAGGTGTTTTAAGATTTCCTGTTTCAATGGGACACTCCAAATTAAAGTTTTATATTTAGGGCTGTCGATTTAACACATTAATTCAGTGCGATTCATTTTATTAAAAATAACGTGTTAAAGAAATTAACGCAATTAATCTCCCCCGGACCGTAATAAGGAAGATTCCTGAGAGTTGCTTGTAGTACCACCTGTTTACTCCAGGGGGCAGTAAGTGAAACTTCAGCTGTATGAGCAACACACAGTTTATACAGTGAAGAAACACTTCAGCAGAACAACACAAACATGCGTCACATTCTTGCGTTCAAAACACTTGATGGAGCGCAAATCTGAACTAAGAGATCTCAAGATGTGTTTAAAGATTGAGTATTAAACTATATTTAACTTGACACAGTGACCTAAACATGTGTTTATGATGCAACGCACCCGAGACGCGACACAAGCATGTCTGACGCAGGTGTCCATCCTTAAACAAGTCCTCATAATAAATCTCCAACTGATTGATAAATTCACTTGTGTAATGGATTACTGTGAACTGTGTGTCAATGATCGACTTATGATCAATAATATGGTAGTCATCAATACATTGTATTATAAAGCTGCTTTTTGTATTAATGATGAACTCTTCTGCCACAAGAATGTAATGCATTTTAATTTATATATATATATACACACACACACACTTTTTAAATATTTAAAGATAACTATGTGTAATTATTTCATCATTATATATTGAATTATTGTTATGAGGGGCGTTATCGGCAAATATTTGTATATGCGATTAATCGGGACACCATGTAATTAAATTAAAAACTTTAATCGATTGACAGCCCTAATTACAACAAAATGAAAACGAGGAGACTCAAGTGTTTGATATCATGCATGTGATTATCTAATCAGCCAATCGTATGGCAGCAGTGCATAAAATCATGCAGATACAGGTCAGGAGCTTCAGTTAATGTTCACATCAACCATCAGAATGGGGAATGAATGGGGATCTCAGTGATTTGGAGCGTGGCATAATTGTTGGGCTGGTTTTGAGTATTTCTGGGGTTTTCATGCACAACAGTCTCTAGAATTTACTCTGAATGTGCCAAAAACAAAAATCATCCAGTAAGGGGCAGTTCTGTGGATGGAAATGCCATGATGAGAGAGAGATCAACAGAGAATGACCAGACTGGTTTGAGCTGACAAAGTCTTCAGTAACTCAGATAACCGCTCTGTACGATTGGTGTTGAGCAGAATATCATCAGAATGCTGTTCTGAGATGCGGGTTGGCGCCGTTTTGGTGCCACAAGGGGGACCTAGATGATATTAGGCAGGTGAAGCCCTTTACGTTTGTGTGTTTTTGCAGTAGCTTCTCGTGAAAAGCCGGTCTCTACGAGACCCGATGTGATTATTAAACCGCAAAAGGCTGCTTGATAATTAAATTGATAATTAGTCTGTATGTGCCTCTCACTACAAAGTGAATTAGCGCTCTGCTCACTGTCATCTGATGCAAACAGAGCGCTCGATTCTCATAATGACTGTGTTTTCCGTGTTTGAGTCAAAGATCTCTAAAATGTGAGAAATGTGTGTCTTTATATCAGCATAACACCGGCTCCACACATTCACAATCACCCGCATATGAAGTGCGCAGCACATGCAGACTATAAACTTATCTTGTTAAATCGCAGCCTTTGTGGCTAAATAATCTCACTAGTACATGACGTCCATATGACGCTATTTTAATGTGCAACCGGCCCTGGTCGCCCCGCTCAGAACGGGACTCGTGTGGGAGGCGGGTGCGCTAACAAGGAGGCTAAAGGCTACAACCCCTAGCGTCAGTCGCTAGTGCACCTCTTGAGGTCAGGACAGTGAGGTTTACACACATTGCACAGCTCTCTATCAGCTGACCACCGTTACATGTGCGCTGAATTTTTACGCAATAACATCATATGTCAGATGTTCTCGGAGCATTTTTACCAGCACGAGTACAAGTGCATGAGTGCAGTATCAGTATCGGGGCATCCCTAGTAAATACATGAAAGACAGGAGACCAAGCGGCATTTTCAAACTTCAACTTGACATTTCTATGTGATTGTACGTGCATCAGTTCAAGCCTGACGAACACGGCAATGACTCTAAATGTTCAGGAGTGAATGTGAATCTCACTATGATGGGCATCCAGTAGTAGTTCAGAGCGGCGGTTTCAAACGTGGTTCCTGGAGTCTGAATTCTGCCGGAGAAGAAGAAAAACGCCAGCACGCCTGAGGAGAGACCGGATCAGAGATCAGAAATCTGCCCTTTGTGTGTGTTTGTTCTTCAGTGTGACGAGAACTTTAATATCTCTCACCAACTCCACCAACAACCAGCAGCTTCCCGAAGAACAGCAGAAGATCCGTCACTTTATCCAGCACCACCACCCTGAAGAAACAGAGTTATTCTTCACATCAGGGTTTGTGGCTTCACTTGTCCCAGACTTTTCAAATCAAACTATGAAAATCCATGAAAATTATTACAATGTTTAAAACCACAATCATCTAAACAGAGTGAAATTAACGAAGCATTTCTAATATTTATGGTCTGAAAATGATTGATCAGTTTTTCATAAAATACAACACACCAGTTCATTTCGCCCCTAATAAAGGTTTTTGAAAAGTTATTGTACTTGTTCTCCAAGTGGACAAAAGCGAAGCGCTTGAGATGAAATACGAAAAATCAAGGGAAATATAAAATATTCTGATTGGCCGTCATTTCCAGTCAAGCTGTAATTTTGACAAATTATGCGTAAAAATATGATTTAATTGTGTGTATTTAGTCTGAGCAAGACAAAGGAGTCGGTCATTTTATTTAAATATTATTATGTATTATTTACAAATTTTAAAAATGTCATTTCCATCCGCATCATTTCCAGCACAGAACAGAATTAAACACGAAACAGAATTTGGGATGTGCTGGAATGACACAAAAATGCCAGAAATCATGTGATGCACGAACACACGATCAACAAGTTTTGCATTTACAGAAATTATTTTGAAGAACTTTGATTTTTGATTAAGTTTCTTCAAATAGAAAATGTAGATCAAGGTGTAACATTTTAAATTTTATTATTATTATTATTATAATTATTGTTTACCATGTATTTATTTTAATTTTTTATTTGAATAGATTTTTCTTATTGATATTTTTTCATATATTTAATTTTATTATTTATCTTTAATTTATTTGTATTATTTTGTTTTATATTTAATTTAATTCAAATTATGCAAAAGAAAAAGGGTGAAAATATTATTTAATTGTGTGCATTTAGGAAACATAAAATGTTAGCTATAAAATTATTCTTATCAAGGCAGTCAATCATTTTATTTAAAATAAAGCATTAAAAATGTCATTTCCAGCACAGAAATCTATTAAACACAAATCAGAAATGACACAAAAATGACACTGCTGAACATTATATTATATATATAGTATACAAATTAAATCAACTAGTGAGAGTGTGAAAAATGTTTTAACCAGACTTAACTTTCTAGAAGTTGACATTACTAAACTACAGATGGGCGGTACCGAGTAATTCTGTAGTATTCTAAACCCACAAATAAATGTCAATATTAAAGGGGTCGTGACATGAGGAATCAAACTTTCCTTGATCTTTCGACATTTAAGAGGTCATTATAAAAACACACTGTAAGTTTCAGAACTCAAAACTTCCTCCTCATTGCATAAAGAGTATTTGTTGAAACCAAGCTGCCAAAACGACTCGTTCTCTACTTCCTCCACATTGTGATGTCACACTGTGGTTCATTTGCATATGACCGCCTCCACAACAACACGTCAACGCCTACGTTTACCTGTAATCACTTATGAAGCCCCGCCCATTAACAGTGAACAGTGAGATGGCAAGAGAGAACATGTCAATCAAGAGCAGAGAGCTAATCAGAAAAGTGGGCATGTACTGTCAAGTCTTAAAGGAGAAGCAGCACCAAAACAGTGTGTTTCGGGCAGAGGGTGGAAAATGGTCATGTTTTACAATTACATAATTAAATGTGTTTTTTTTGTTTTTTTAGCAAAAAACTTTACTAATATTATAAGTGAACCTTAAGGAACATATTAAAGTAGTAAAATAACTCTTGCTCCATCTGAAATACTTTGACCTGCCCAAACTTCCGGATGATCATGAGCTCACCTCACAATATTCCTCATGAGCAGGGAGAAAGCATTCTTAGCCGACACACAGAAGTTCTTCCCGTATATGGCGATCTATAAACCAAACAGAGAAACATTGACATTTATAAATGGATTCTAGAAAACAGAAAGTTTATATATTTGGTAGTGAGAGTGTTTATGTATGTAATGAGAAGGTGCATGTACCATGATGTAAGCGTTTCTGTTGATAAACTTGATGAACTTCTCCAGACACCAGAAACAGCATTTCAGACAACACATGATGAACCGCGTGCACGGGTTCTGAACCTCTACACACACACACATAAACACGGATCATTTAATCAATACTTCTAGAAACATCTACTTATGGATTAAACCTCAGAGTATGGTCCAGTAGAGATGATCTCTTACCTCTGAACTTGTGGTCCAGATACTCTAGAATGATCCTGACGAGCTGAACCAGCGTGAGAATCAGAGCGCCAAACGCCAGCGACCCCACGTGATACCTAAAAATATCAATAAAGATGGTAGCGTAAGGGTCTGGGTATCTCTGCGAGTATTGTCTCTGGCTTTCACACCTGGAGTCGCGAGTTTGAATCCAGGACGTCCTGAGTGACTCCAGCTGGGTCTCCTAGGCAACCATGTTGGTCCGGTTGCTAGGGAGGGTAGAGTCACATGGGGTAACCTCCTCGTGGTCACTATAATGTGGTTCTCGCTCTCGGTGGGGCGTGTGGTGAGTTGTGTGTGGATGCCGCGGAGAATAGCGTGAAGCCTCCACACGCGCTACGTCTCCACGGTAACACACACATCAAGTCACGTGATAAGATGCGCGGATTGACGGTCTCAGATGCAGAGCAAACTGAGATTCGTCCTCCACCACCCGGATTGAGGCAAGTCACTATACCACCACGAGGACTTGGAGCGCATTGGGAATCGGGCGTTCCAAATTGGGGATAAAAATACAAATAAATACTAAATAAATAAACATGGTAATGCCAATATTAAATCAAATTAAAGGAATATTTATAAAGACAACTGATCATTATTCTCTCATGATAACACTGAAGCTCATTAATATTCAAGTATTCTGGAGGACGCCTCATTTCATAAAATCACATGTAAATATATGCTCGCTGTTAACGCCTCTGATCGTATCCATCACATTGTTCAAAAGAAAATAAAGGGAATAAATGTCTGAAAAAAATGGCTAATCTTTCACCAAAACAGCAACTTTCTCTCCCCCCAAAAACGACGTTTATTTTCTGCTGATGTCACCAAGGCCTCATGGGCGGAGTCCAATCAGCCAATCAAACCCCGCCCTACATTATTTCCTGCTAAATATTCAGATTAACTCTGAACTGAAGAACTGAACTAGCTAAACACATCGGATATATTGACCAATGATCACTTTCAGGTCGTTTCCATGGCGATTCGTCGTCTTACCGTAGGGCTCTCATGAAGGACTGTATCAGAGGGAATGTTGGGATATCGGCAGGTTTACTGAAGGCCCAGTAATACGATGCGAACGCTCCGGCCAGCGTACAGTGTCCCAGAGCAATGACGAAGTTAGCACACCACAGGAACGCCACCACATTATAGATCTGCAGGTTAAAGAGATTCCTCTGGAACAGACCCTCTGTGTTATAATTAATAAACACACAGCGAGCAGACGGACACGTGGGGTACTGAGTGCTGTTAAACGTCTGCAGAAAGAGGGAAAAAGAGGTTTAGGAACAAAACTAACATTTTATAGCGCTATACTCTTGCTGTTTTACAGTTCTCTCATGTTTGCCTGTTTGGATAAGGACTTTTAGAAGGATATAAGTCTAAAAAGTTCATTGTGTGTGTGTTTCTCACCTCAGGGTTGCAGGTCTCATTGGCGCCTATGCTGGTGCAGTCGCCCTGAGTGGCGTTTAGTGACAGGACCTTGTACACGGGACCACCTGACGTAGCCAGATATCTACACACATGCTCAGTAAAAGAAATCATACAAAGCATCTGTCTAGACGTTGTTAACATGTTACCATGTGTTGCCTGTTTTAGCATGTAGCTTGGCATTGCAAGCATGCTTTAGCATGTCCCTAGGAGTACCTAGCATGTTGCTATGTGTTACCACCATGTCTTAGCATGTCAGTAGGCATTGCTAGCATGTTTGACGGTGATGATAGCATGTTGCTAGGTGTTGCTAGCCATTGCTAGCATGTTTAGCATGTCCTTAGGCATTGCTTGTCTGTTGCCATGTGTTGGCAGTATGTTCTGCATGTAGCTAGGCATTGTTAGCATGTTGTAGGTGTTGCTAGCATGAGAATTGTGGGGCAAAATGTGTGTAAATGTCAGGAAATAATGCCTCAATGTAAAAAATCTTAAAGGCCCTAAAACAAGGATCATCTGAGATGATCAAAATGGCACCATTTTGGCTTTCTTGTTTATTTCTTTTCAATTTGAAGTAAAATAGGAGCAGAATATTTTCTTGATGGGTTTCGAATGAGAATTAGCATTTTATTCATTTGCAAGATCATTTTATCAAAAGTGACTTACAGAGTATTCAAGCTTTACATTTTATCAGTTCTTGCACACCCTGGGAAATAAACATAAACACACACACACACGCACACATGCGCACACAAACGCACACATGCACACACAAACACACATGCACACACAAACAAGCATGCACACACAAACACGCATGCACACACATGCACACGCAAACACGCATGCACACGCAAACACGCATGCACACGCATGCACACATGCACACACAAACATGCATGCACACACAAACACGCATGCACACACATGCACACACAAACACACTTGCACACGCAAACACGCATGCGCGCACAAGCATGCATGCGCACGCAAACACGCATGCACACGCAAACACGCATGCACACACAAGCACACACAAACACGCATGCACACACAAACACGCATGCAAACACACGCATGCACACACAAACACGCATACACAAACACGCATACACACGCATGCACACAAACACGCATGCACACACAAACACGCATACACAAACACGCATACACACGCATGCACACACAAACACGCATGCACACACACACACACACACGCATGCACACACAAACACACACAGGTAAAGGATACAATGCTGTAATGCCCCAGTACGACACACACACCAACAACAGCACAAACGTGATGACGGGGTAGAAAAGAGTCGACATCATGTGACCCAACGCCCTGCAAACACAAACACATCTCCATAACTAAATACACAACATTTCTACAACACGCTCCCAGAGAGCAAAACAACATGTTTACTTGTTTCTATTTCACTTTCAGCCAACAGTCCCCACAATTCAATCTAAATAACATCCATGCCATTGTCATGCAGAGGAGTTGCAGGGGGGGTCAGGTTTAGGGGTGCAGTACGGAGAAGATTGTCAGGTCAATAATCAGGGTGTGATGAGTTGCCCTTGACATTAACTATCATCCGTGTGTATGAACATGTTTATCATAATGTGTTTATTTACTCATGTAAAGAGAAGCAAATGAGCAGAACGGGGGATATCAATAGAGGAATCCCCGGCAAATCACACCCTGCGTGTAATAACAGTCATACAACATGCACCTGCGTTTACATGTTTCAATGCATGTTTGTGTGTGTGTTTGCATGCATGTTTACTTGCTGGTCTCTTGAATAAGTGCGATGGCAATGAGAATACGAGTCCTCAAGAAGATTAACGCCAACAGCAGAATTGCTTCGACGATACACAGAATAATCACTACAACAGAGAGAGAGAGACAGAGAGAGAGAGAGAGACAGAGAGAGAGAGAGAGAGAGAGAGAGAGAGAGAGACAGAGAGACAGAGAGAGAGAGAGAGAGAGAGAGAGAGAGAGAGAGAGAGAGAGAGAGAGTGCATTATAACATTTAAATTAAAGACACATGACTAATAGTCAAAAATGACAGAAATGTGAACTGACTCACAGAATGCCAGCCAGGTGTCTCGCACCTGCAGATAGACTTTAACATTAGAGGTGAGACCCACATTACTGAAGGTCAGGCTCGAGTTAGCCAGCGACTGATATTCATTATAACAGTACCAGATCCCTGACACAGACAGAGACATTTGGTTATCATCCATACAATAGACTGCTATTAAAACAAAACTCTTTGCAAAACTCACCAAAGGCGCCCACCACCAAAACCCCAACGATGAGCACCCACACCAGGATGGGCGCCGTGAAGCGCAACAGCAGCAGGAAGAGAACGCTCACCACCATTGCGATGACCAGACCGCTGAACGAGAGAGAGAGAGACCATCATTAAAACCAAATGGCAACATAAGAGTCGACACATTTTTATAATCAAATATCAAGCTGTACTCAAACACAAGCACCTGTCTGAATGACTTCAACACTAGGGGGCGACAAATAACACATAATAATGACGATATTAATAAACAAGTAAAAGTGCTCCAATCCACTGCTACAACTTCAAATAAACAAAACAATAAATAAACAAACAAATAATCACCACTAGAGGGCAACAAATAATAAACAATATCTTAAATAATAATGATAATAATAAATCAATTCATACAAAATAAATTATAGTAAGAATAAAAATTAAAAATGAAGAAATAAAATAACCCAACTTATGCTACAATGCACTGCCACAACTCAAACATAATAATAATAATAAAAATACTAAAAATAAAAAATAAATACTAATAAACAAATTATGAATAATCCACTGCCACAACTTCAATAAACAAATAAAAACAATCACCATTAGAGGGCATGAAATAATAAACAAATGCATTAAGATTAATAATAATAAATAATAATAATAATAATATTATAAACAAATACAAGAGTTCAACTTATGCTACAATGCCACAACTTTGTAATAAAAATAATGAATACAAAAATAAACAAATAAAACATATACATACATATATATATATATATACTCCAAAATAATCCACTGCCATAATTTCAAATAATCACCACTAGAGGGCCACAAATCATAAACAATTTCATAAATAATATTGATAATAATAATCATAATAAACAAATTAATAGTCCAAATAAAATTACAATCCACTGCCACAACTTCAAATAAATAAATAACAAATGAAAAAATAATTTCCAATAGAGGGCAACAAATAATAAATACACTTAATAATAATAATAATAATAATAAAACAAATTAACATGATAATATAACAATAAATAAAAGTCCAATTCACTGCCACGACTTCAAATAAACTAATAAATACAAAATATATAATAATATTAAAAAAATAATAAATAGCAAAAACAAACAAATAAATAAAAGAAAACTTACGCTACGATCCACTGCCAAGATTTTGCAAAGTCCTCAAAGATCCTCAAGCCGACATCTTTGGCGTTAAAACCGTTCGCCAGGTCACTGTGGGCAGAAGTGACGACAGGTAAGAACCATAAACTCAACGTACAGTCAACCAAACAAACACACATCACTTCCCACAGTCGACGCCAACCATCTCCTTTAACTTTACAAAGATCTTCTTAATGAAGCTCAAGTGTTCTGAAAACAACCAGCATAAACAACCTAAAGCTCCAAGATGACAAACACAGTGTGAGAACACTACATGAACGCTACATGCGCCACGCACAGACACAACTAGACACAGAGAAACTAAACAACAGACAGGTGATCTGAACATTAGCAGACAGACAGACAGACAGACAGACAGACAGACAGTATCTGTCACTCACTTTGATGCACCTGCAACACTGCCAATAAGAGAGACACGCGTTATTATAGCACGTATATGTGTGTGTGTCACATGTCATATTAATGGTCGATACCTCTTTAAAAAAATGTTTGAAAACAGAAATCTTTATTATCCACTGACAAGACTCTCTGTAGATGTTGAATCAACTCCAGGAGACTAAACGAGTATTCTTAGTCTGAAGGGTTGTTTATAGCCATAGAAATGATTAAGTCATTTTATTTGAAAAAGGTTAAAAATGTAATTTCCATCAGCGTCATTTCCAGCATAGAAATCTATTAGACCTTTAAAGGAGACCTAATATGCTGCTTTTTTCAAGAAGTAATATAAGTGTCCCCAGAATGTGTCTGTGAAGTTTCAGCTCAAAATACCCCATGGATCATTTATTACACCATGTTATAAACGCCTCTTTTTGGGTGGAATCAAAAACACGCTGATTTCGTGTGTGGCTCTTTAAATGCAAATGAGCAGCTGATCCCCGCCCCCTTCCCGGGAAGAGGACTGTGCCTTTACAGCTCATGCCTCGGTTACTACAGCAACAACAGAAACACTTATGAGACATTATTCTTCTCACTGTATCTGCTCCAGGACTGTGTGTATATCACTCAGGGGAGGAGCTATGATAATAGGGCGGAGTCAGTCAACAGTTGTGGGCGTGGCCTGCTCTAACATGACTTCACTTTAGAGCAGAAATGAAAAACGTTCATTTTGACACACTGTTTTTGATTAATAGAAATATAAGAGGAGTGGGTGCACTTTTAACATTGTAGGGTGGTTGTGTACACACACATTTATGTACAAACACCATGTAAAAGTGAATTTTGCATAAAAGGTCCCCTTTAAGCTCGTTTGGGTCGCCAGAAGAAATAAAAAAAGTCAAAATATTAATAACTAATTTTATATTAAACACAAATTAGGGCTTGTTTGAAAGATTAGAAGCTCTACTTTCCAATCCATGTAGATTTTATGATTAAAACTGAACAAGTGCTTTGAAATTTACAGACAAATCTGAAGTGCTCCGTTTTGATAATTTATAAAATATTGTGCACTGGACAAAAATACAGCGAGTAATAGCTAAATATATATGCTTGACAATTATGTTAGTGTTGCTTATATTCCACGTTTTCGCTTATAACTTCACAAATATACACGGAACATAAAATATCACATATCATTATTTAGAGTCTGTAATCATCTTTGAAACGAGTCCACACACAAGATAATCAGATGTACAGATCATTAGATAATCCACATGAAGCACAATGTTACATATGACCACCAGGAGATGGCCCCAAATACATGACACAGACTCAATGATGACTCAAATGACACAGAATGAA
Organism: Moxostoma hubbsi; assembly: GCA_032164185.1. NCBI lineage: Eukaryota > Metazoa > Chordata > Actinopteri > Cypriniformes > Catostomidae > Moxostoma > Moxostoma hubbsi. Next base: position 39,071,735 of record JAVLUX010000026.1, on the reverse strand, counting down.
ACTCATTCTGTGAAATCTCATGACTAAAATCATGTCTGCATGCTATGCAAACCTTTAGTCATTGTTGTGTTTGCATGTGTAATTAGTTCTTATGTACAATTATTATCTTTTATTTGTACGGAGAGGCTTTTGGACACTATGATCAATTATATTTGTAATATTGTAACTTTTAATTGCTTTTTGGAAATGACACTGTGGTGGGAATTTTCGCGACTTTCAGAAAAATAAAAATAACAGTTACTGGATGATGACCTCAAATATCAGCCAATTAATTGGCCAGGCCGATGTATCAGGATCTGATTGTAAGCGTGTGGTTTCGCAGCGGTGTGTAGACTGTATTAGCGTGTGTATTTACCCGGTCGCATTCATGATGGCGGCCACAGTCTGATTTACACTTGTGCCTTGAAAGCTGAAGTTTGAGGGAATGTTACTCGGATTAAACCCATTTCCTCCAAAACTGGGCAGACATCTTCCCAACACTACAGAGACAGACAGAGAGAGTAATTCAGAAGTGTTTTGTTGAATAAAACTCAGATGTGGATATTATAATATCTGCCGTCACTCACCAGAAGTTGTCGGTGTGAAGAAATATGGACACAACTCTTTATTTATGATATCTGCCGCTGTCTGAGAGAACAAGAAGAGCGATTGAAAGGGTTAAAAATAAAACAGTAGTTTCTTTATTAGATGACGTGTTTGTTTCTTTAGACAGATACTCACATATTTTGTGCCTTGCAGTTGAAATGATGGGACACAGAATTCCTGCTTGAAATAGTCCGCTGGGTTTGCGCCCGGTAAATAGGCGCTTGGAGACAACATCCAGAACTCCGACGGACACGACTTCACACAAACCTACAGGACACACAAAGTAAAGTATTATTCAGTCTTTAGTATCTCTGTGCATGTGAGCACAGGTAAGACATTAGAGCGGTCTCACACACACCTGTGTGGTCGGGCACTGGAGTCCCTGTAGAGCCGCGGCCATGATGTTCGTCCCTGTGGCGCATTTCAGGATGTCAAAGTACAGGACATTAGGCTGATCCCTGAGAGATTAAGATATTTAAATCAATAAAAAGCAAAACTTTTACATTTAGTCATTTATCAGATAAATACAAATCAAATCTAGAGATTAAAGCTCTGAAATGTCCTTTGTGATTTGAGGTCTTGAAAACCGTTTCTCATCTGTCGGTCGCAGTTCTGTTCTGATCGAACGCAAACCAGATGAAGTTGATGTTGACTTCACAGATTCTCTCTTTTATTAAAGGTTTTACCGACCCAACAGTCAGATGGATGGATGAACAAAAAAGAGAAAAGAATTGGAAAGAAAATTAGAAAGAAAAGAGAAAAAAAAAACTGGAGAATGAAAATATAAAATAAAAAGAGAAAAATTAAAAGGTCAATAAGAATGAAAATAAAGAAGGAGAGAAAGAAGAAAAGAGAGAAAGAAGAAAAGAGAGAAAGAAGAAAAGAGAGAAAGAAGAAAATAGAGAAAAGAAAGAGAGAGAGAAAGAGAGAAAGAAAAGAAAGAGAGAAAGAAGAAAAGAAAGAGAGAGAGAAAGAAGAAAAGATAGAGAGAAGAAAATAGAGAAAAGAAAAAGAAAAGAGAGAAAGAGAGAGAGAGAAAGAAGAAAAGAAAGAAAGAGAGAGGAGAGAGAGAGAGAGAAGAAAAGAAAGAAAGAGAGAGAGACAGAGAGAGAGAGAGAGAAGAAAAGAGAGAGAGAAAGAGAGAGAAAGAAGAAAAGAAAGAAAGAGAGAGAGAGAGAGAGAGAAGAAAAGAGAGAGAGAGAGAAAGAGAGAGAAAGAAGAAAAGAAAGAAAGAGAGAGAGAGAGAGAAGAGAGAGAGAGAGAGAGAGAAAGAAGAAAAGAAAGAAAGAGAGTACACTGTGTACAGTCATGCCAATAAAGCTCATTTGAATTTGAGAGAGAGAGAGAGAGAGAGAGAGAGAAAAGAAAGAGAAAAGAAAGAGAGACAGACTGTGCTCCCAATGCATCCTGGGAGTGATTGAGACAGAACTGCACTTCCTCACAGAATGCCCAAAATACCAACCAATTAGAAACAAATATTACCACAAAATTAACAACATATGTCCAGATTTCAATGCATGTACCCCGACACAAAAAATGTGTTTTATTCTGGGTGAAAAAGAGGAATGTGCAAATATAGCTGCAAGATTTGTACTATCCTGTAGAAACCTGCGGGACAACCAGAACTCAAATCAATAACAACACATGATGTATCGATGACCCCTGACCCCAATCCCCTCCCCCTGTTACTGACCCTATATAATGTTGCATGTTATTTCTTTATAGTTATATCGTTAATGTCGTTTGTCATTTGCATAAAGTTAAAATGTTCTCAGCTTGTCTAGTCGCTGCTCACGGCGATCTCTGTCGCTGGAAGTCGCTGTGCTCACATTAAAAATGAATGTGATCGTGTCGCTGGCGGTGTGAACGGGGCTTTAGCCTACCGATATTCGTGTTGCTATCCTGACTGCAGGATTATATGCTCAGATGTTGAGAAAGTCAACACACTATCATTCTACAGACTTTGTATAAACACTTATAAATAGAAGATATAACATCCTGAAGCAAAACCAGTTGAGAATCACAGCACTATAAAAACCATCAGACGCATCACATCTCACTTGTTCACTCCGAGCCCGCAGAACATTCCCGTGGAGTTTCTGGGATACAGCACATGCCGAGGATCTCCATACAGCCAGGCTACAGGAAACACACACATTTCAGAATGATTTTAGCATTTGCCATTTCAATGTCAACATATATAATAAAACTTATAGTCCACTCAGAGGCCGAGATATTCAATGTAATAATGAGGGTGTTGCTTGAACTGAACATTAGACTGAATGTCTATGGACGAGCACATCTGTGAGGGGTGAAATGTGTTAGAGCGCCACCTACAGTTCACATCTGTGTATTGTGACGGGATGTGTTAGAGCGCCACCTACAGTTCACATCTGTGTATTGTGACGGGATGTGTTAGAGCGCCACCTACAGTTCACATCTGTGTATTGTGATGGGATGTGTTAGAGCGCCACCTACAGTTCACATCTGTGTATTGTGACGGAATGTGTTAGAGCGCCACCTACAGTTCACATCTGTGTATTGTGACGGAATGTGTTAGAGCGTCACCTACAGTTCACATCTGTGTATTGTGACGGAATGTGTTAGAGCGCCACCTACAGTTCACATCTGTGTATTGTGATGGAATGTGTTAGAGCTCCACCTACAGTTCACATCTGTGTATTGTGATGGAATGTGTTAGAGCGCCACCTACAGTTCACACCTGTATATTGTGATGGGATGTGTTAGAGCTCCACCTACAGTTCACATCTGTGTATTGTGACGGAATGTGTTAGAGCGCCACCTACAGTTCACACCTGTATATTGTGATGGAATGTGTTAGAGCGCCACCTACAGTTCACACCTGTGTATTGTGATGAATGTGTTAGAGCGCCACCTACAGTTCACATCTGTGTATTGTGACGGGATGTGTTAGAGCGCCACCTACAGTTCACATCTGTGTATTGTGACGGAATGTGTTAGAGCGCCACCTACAGATCACATCTGTGTATTGTGACGGGATGTGTTAGAGCGCCACCTACAGTTCACATCTGTGTATTGTGACGGAATGTGTTAGAGCGCCACCTACAGATCACATCTGTGTATTGTGACGGGATGTGTTAGAGCGCCACCTACAGTTCACATCTGTGTATTGTGACGGGATGTGTTAGAGCGCCCCCTACAGATCACATCTGTGTATTGTGACGGAATGTGTTAGAGCGCCACCTACAGTTCACATCTGTGTATTGTGACGGAATGTGTTAGAGCGCCACCTACAGTTCACATCTGTGTATTGTGACGGAATGTGTTAGAGCGCCACCTACAGTTCACATCTGTGTATTGTGACGGGATGTGTTAGAGCTCCACCTACAGATCACATCTGTGTATTGTGACGGAATGTGTTAGAGCGCCCCCTACAGTTCACATCTGTGTATTGTGACGGGATGTGTTAGAGCGCCCCCTACAGTTCACATCTGTGTATTGTGACGGGATGTGTTAGAGCGCCCCCTACAGTTCACATCTGTGTATTGTGACGGGATGTGTTAGAGCGCCCCCTACAGTTCACATCTGTGTATTGTGACGGGATGTGTTAGAGCGCCCCCTACAGTTCACATCTGTGTATTGTGACGGAATGTGTTAGAGCGCCACCTACAGTTCACATCTGTGTATTGTGACGGAATGTGTTAGAGCGCCACCTACAGTTCACATCTGTGTATTGTGACGGAATGTGTTAGAGCGCCACCTACAGTTCACATCTGTGTATTGTGATGGAATGTGTTAGAGCGCCACCTACAGTTCACATCTGTGTATTGTGACGGAATGTGTTAGAGCGCCACCTACAGTTCACATCTGTGTATTGTGACGGAATGTGTTAGAGCGCCCCCTACAGTTCACATCTGTGTATTGTGACGGAATGTGTTAGAGCGCCCCCTACAGTTCACATCTGTGTATTGTGACGGGATGTGTTAGAGCGCCACCTACAGTTCACATCTGTGTATTGTGACGGAATGTGTTAGAGCGCCACCTACAGATCACATCTGTGTATTGTGATGGAGAAAATATTATTTTTCTAGTGATTTCTGCCACCTAGTGGAATAAAATTAGACTTTTCAAAGTGAGGTAAAGTGAACAGAACCAGAATTATGTGTTTACAAAGTCAGAAAAATAAAAAGTTGTTTACAAACAATTATTTATCATAAGATTACACACATATAAAATGTATTTTTTTGTGGGTTAACCTGACCCTATTTGTGCCTTGAGGTATCAGAGATCAATAACAATCCTCAAGTGTGTGTGTGTGTGTGTGTGTGATTGTCTGTGAGAGTGTGTGTGTGAGTGTATGTGTGTGTGTGCGAGTGTGTGTCTGTGTCTGTGTGAGACTGTGTCTGAAAGTGTGTGTGTGTGTGTGTGTGTGTGTCTGTGAGAGTGTGTGTGTGAGTGTGTGTGTGTGCGCGAGTGTGTGTGTGTGTAAGAGTGTGTCTGTGCGAGTGTTGTGTGTGTGTGAGATTGTGTGTTTGTGTCTGTGTGTGTGTCTGTGTGTGTGTGTGAGAGAGTGTGTGTTTACTGTGCTATACTTTAGGGACATAATTGTCTTCTCAAGTGAGTTAAATCTGAACAAACTATTCAAAAAGGTAAAAATGATTAATGTAAATAGTGTTTTTATTTAAGTTTTGTTTTTCAGTCATTCTAATCAGCTTTATATAAATCAAGTCTCCATTATGTCCTCATTTAGATATCATAGTAAACGTTTGTAACCCAAGTAATGTACTTAATAGTAATTAATTTCATTGAACGTCAGTAACTGTAATCCAATTACAGTAACTAATGAATGTAAATAATTACACTACTTAAGTATCTAAAAGTAATCAGATTACATGTACTAATTACTTTATAATCCAATTACACCCAACACTGCAGACAATCATTCAGATAGAAAAAGCAACTTACCGAGAATTCCCACCACCACGTAACCGGCGATGACCAACATGAACAGAACGCAACATATGATGTCCGTACAACTCCTACACAAACACAACACACACAACATGTCACAAACACGTCTGGATAATCATTAAGATCAAAATCATTTTTAATTGTTTTTATTTTGATTTAGAAATAATATTTGGAATGTGTCATTTTCATCCCAAAAGTCGAATTACTGTAATGTAACAAATAATAACAATGATATATTTAAACTGCAAAGTACTTATACAGAGTGTTGGGTAGTAATGGACTACATGTAATCTAGATTACATATATATTACGTTACATTTTGTATTGCATGTAATCAGATTACAATTACTTTTCCATGGATTACATATTGATTATAAAGGAGTGCAAATTAATACATGTAAAATTACTTTTTCATCAAAACATGCAATAAGTAATCCGAAAGTAATCAGATTACCTTAATACTGTATTCTAAAAGTTTACATTAGAATTGTATTTATTTATTTATCAGTATCAGATTACATTTTAAAAGTAATCTATCAAACACTGTTTATAAATCATGGTCGTATTTGTTGTTCTGCCCTTTTCATTTATGCCAATTTTAAAACAATATAATTCTACTCGTATAGTTTGCTGTACTGTAATGCAGTATAAAAATACAGTACAAAATGACAAATAAGACTAAAAACTAAATGAAAATAATTCATTTGGACGCTTTGCAATAATGGGAATTATGAACGGGGCTTAACTGTCATGAATACAAAATATAATAATATCATTTATTAAATATAATCCACGTTTAAAATGTAACAAACACTGAATGAATCTTTAAAGTAGAAGTACAAGATCGATCTTGGGATCTTATGAGTTGATACTGAGATTGTTCAATAGGAAGATTTATATTATTATGCCATATGAGGATGTATACACACCTTTTGTGAATAGGGCCATTAAAAGTGGGGTCATATTGAGCTGGTTCACCTGTAATAACAAACACATTACATCAGTGGTCAGCACTCTGAACTGCTGTTTGTTTGTGGTGTTACGCTCTGGAAACTCTGGAATCAGATATTTAATGACTCTTCCGTTTATGGACAGGTCAGATTTGCATTTATTTTGTTCTGAAAAACTGGTTTGGCTGGAACTACTAATCAAACAATAAAAGTGTGTTGCTTCTGCTTGCACTATTTTTTGCATGAAATTCTCATTAGCAAAAAAGAAGCAAAACAAAAAAACTAGCTTCATCCATGTGACCCTCATGCGGTTACTGGCCATTGAAAATGGGTACGATTTATGCATGGAGCCACTTTGAGAGCCTCATATCTCTGGGATTCAACCATATAGAGCATAGAGATATGATAATACCAAAAGAGAAGTTTGTTTTGAACCAGAATATAAAAGGATATTAAGATATCTTTAATACTTCGGAAGTTATAGACACTCAAACATCGGAAAATGACACAAAAAAAGGTTTTTTTCCCATTTTTGGACTCACACCATTGGCATATAATGCAACAGCTGGAGCTGAAGTCAGTTGATTTTAGGAACAGATCTACTGATCTCTGTGTAACAATAAAATAAAGATGCTGACACCTTTCAGAGGTTATTTTTTTGAGATGTTGTTTTGCTCCAAAATCATGTGCGAAAATTGTCCTTTTGACCTCCCTACAGAATAATGGATTACTCAGTAAATACTCATCCATCACATTCAGCGTTGTTTATGTTTTTCTCTCACCAGTTAAAAAAAATATATAATTTTTTGATCTTGGTACCACTGAGTTGACACGAAATGAACAATGTAATTTCCTCAATATCTCAGAAAACTGCATGTATAATTAAACATCAATCAGCAAAATGTTGGGAGGGGTTCTGGGTATCTCAGCGAGTATTGACGTTGACTGTCACACCTGGAGTCGTGAGTTTGAATCCAGGGTGTGCTGAGTGACTCCAGACAGGTCTCCTAAGCAACCAAATTGGGCCGGTTGCTAGGGAGGGTAGAGTCACATGGGGTAACCTCCTCGTGGTCGCTATAATGTGGTTCTCGCTCTCGGTGGGGTGTGTGGTGAGTTGAGCGTGGATGCCGCGGAGAATAGTGTGAAGCCTCCACACGTGCTACGTCTCCGTGGTAACTCGCTCAAGTCACGTGATCAGATGTGCGGATTGACGGACTCAGACACGGAGGCAACTGAGATTCGTCCTCCGCCACCCGGATTGAGGCGAGTCACTACGCCACCACGAGGACTTGGAGCGCATTGGGAATTGGGCGTTACAAATTGGGGAGAAAAAGGGGAGAAAATAAAAAAAACAGCAAAATGTTGTTTAAAAGAGTTTTAGATGATATACATCACACTACAGGACTTTGATATACTCACACTAGTTTGAGTTCCTGTACAACCGCAACACACAGGACACTTAACATGTGCGCACACCAAGGTCGCCACACCCCTCCGTCCCGTGTGTCACTGTATCTACACCCCTCCGTCCCGTGTGTCACTGTATCTACACCCCTCCGTCCCGTGTGTCACTGTATCTACACCCCTCCATTTTTATACCACGTGCCTCCACTTTCCTCCACTTTCTACACCAACCACCACAATCACCCCTAAAGCAAGATGATTTTTGAACAGTCACAACCTGATTTCGTTGCATCCCATCCATTTACATTTGTCAAAACAAGTTTACTCAATCCATTTGAGTTGGGACTACATGAGCTGATGAAACTGGGCAGGGGATTTACATTCCCCATCAGGTTTTGCATGGGACTTGACAGGGAAAGAAAATGTTCACTAGTTAGTACATAAAGAAATAAAGATTCATTTGAGTTACACTGGCATGATGAGAAAAGAGACAGAAAGCAAGAGAAATGGGATCATTTGCATCTTATTTGAATGTGACAATATGGACATTATCCCACCGTGTAAGAACACTTTCAAACCGCACAGATTGCACTCAAGCACAGTTACATGTATGTTACACAGTATGTTTATTATCGTTATATTACACATTCGTTTGTTACTGGAAATGCATTAGGATTAATAATGCAACGATGTTATTTGAACTTTAACAAGTGCAGTAACAGTATTGTTTATTGTTTATAAATGTTAACAAATGCAACTTTACTGTACATTTTTACCATTTTATTAACATATTAATAGATCTAGTTTCATGTTAATTTATGCAAATAAATATTTTCATTCTTGTTCATCGTGCATTTTTTTAATGTTAACATCAACAACTTTTTATTTTTATATTTACTTTTTTTTTTGTTTGTGTATATGTTATATATTAACATTAACTAGGATTAATAAATGCTGTAACAGTATTATTCATTATTAGTTTATGCTAAATAATGTAGTTAATGTAAACAAATACAACCTTATTATAAACTGTTACCATATTTTATTACAGCATTTATAGACCTTGGTTTATGTTATTGTTATGTAAACACAATTGTTCAATGTAAGTTCATGTTAGCTCAAATTGCATTTATTAAAATGGTAATGCACGCAACTTTCAGTTTGAATATAGCTTGAAATATGTTAGTTCAAGCTAACCAATTTTGTCTGTTTTACTGTGTTTATGGTACCAATGTTATCGAGCGATATTGTAACATATTACTTGATATGTGACTGAATGTTGATTCTGAGCTCACTTGCATTCTTTATGACGTCACAATGGATCCTGTGATCAAATGTGGCATTTATGACATCACAATGGATCCTGTGATCAAATGTGGCGTTTATGACATCACAATGGATCCTGAGATCAAATGCAGCATTTATGATGTCACAATGGATCCTGTGATCAAATGCTGCGTTTATGACATCACAATGGATCCTGAGATCAAATGCAGCATTTATGACATCACAATGGATCCTGTGATCCAATGCGGCGTTTATGACATCACAATGGATCCCGTGATCCAATGCGGCATTTATGACGTCACAATGGATCCTGTGATCAAATGCGGCGTTTATGACATCACAATGGATCCTGAGATCAAATGCAGCGTTTATGATGTCACAATGGATCCCGTGATCAAATGTGGCGTTTATGACATCACAATGGATCCTGAGATCAAATGCAGCATTTATGATGTCACAATGGATCCTGTGATCAAATGCTGCGTTTATGACATCACAATGGATCCTGAGATCAAATGCAGAATTTATGACATCACAATGGATCCTGAGATCAAATGCAGCATTTATGACGTCACAATGGATCCTGTGATCAAATGTGGCGTTTATGACATCACAATGGATCCTGAGATCAAATGCGGCGTTTATGATGTCACAATGGATCCCGTGATCAAATGTGGCATTTATGACATCACAATGGATCCTGAGATCAAATGCAGCATTTATGACGTCACAATGGATCCTGTGATCAAATGCTGCGTTTATGACATCACAATGGATCCTGAGATCAAATGCAGCATTTATGACATCACAATGGATCCTGTGATCCAATGTGGCGTTTATGACATCAAAATGGATCCCGTGATCAAATGTGGCGTTTATGACATCACAATGGATCCTGAGATCAAATGCAGCGTTTATGATGTCACAATGGATCCCGTGATCAAATGTGGCGTTTATGACATCACAATGGATCCCGTGATCAAATGTGGCGTTTATGACATCACAATGGATCCTGAGATCAAATGCAGCATTTATGATGTCACATTGGATCCTGTGATCAAATGCTGCGTTTATGACATCACAATGGATCCTGAGATCAAATGCAGCATTTATGACATCACAATGGATCCTGAGATCAAATGCAGCATTTATGACATCACAATGGATCCTGAGATCAAATGCAGCATTTATGACATCACAATGGATCCTGTGATCAAATGCTGCGTTTATGACATCACAATGGATCCTGAGATCAAATGCAGCATTTATGACATCACAATGGATCCTGAGATCAAATGCAGCATTTATGACATCACAATGGATCCTGAGATCAAATGCAGCATTTATGACATCACAATGGATCCTGTGATCAAATGCAGCATTTATGACATCACAATGGATCCTGTGATCAAATGCAGCATTTATGACATCACAATGGATCCTGTGATCAAATGCTGCGTTTATGACGTCACAATGGATCCTGAGATCAAATGCAGCATTTATGACATCACAATGGATCCTGAGATCAAATGCAGCATTTATGACGTCACAATGGATCCTGTGATCAAATGCTGCGTTTATGACGTCACAATGGATCATGAGATCAAATACGCTGTTTATGATGTCACATATGAACATGTAACTGAATGTACTACATTTGTGAAAGGATCAAATATAGAGCGGCCCCAAAATATATTTGTCCATTTAAGCCACACAAAATATCAAAGCAAGTGTGATTTATTTTAAAGATAGCACAAGCACACTTTCAAAGCACAACATTTGACATAGAAGTTTATTAGGTTTAAAGATATTAAAACAATAGATATAGTGCTGAGAATGAATACAAAATGTATTGTGAAGTTGTACAGTGCTATTTTGTTTGCAGTTGTCACTCCAGTAAATGAACCACAAAAGCTGTATTTAGCTGTCCTTAATAAACCTGTACACTAGCTTTAATCTTTAATCCTAAACATTCATCTTTCCTGTAAACACATGCATGAGATAGACAAGATCAGTAAAGTGTAACTTCATTAAACTCAAGGTACACAGTGCACATACTGCAACCGAGGGCAAATCTACACGGTTCATGAGTAATAATGGAGGAAGTCTCATTCTGAACACATCAAAAAAAGCAGGAAATGAATTCTTCAAACCACTCAAATGATTAATGTGAGCTGAAACCCGCAGGCGTGAGTTTTAAACCAGGAAACACTTACGAAATAAAACCACAACACAATATTAATAAACTCTGTGGTTCATTTACAAAGGCACAGTCATAAATTAACTAAAAAGAGTGTAAATAATAATACATAAAATGTTAGATTAGGCACAGAATAGATGTTTTTATTCCTTAAAAAGCCACACTTTTGGATCAATGAATTCCCATGACCTGGGATTTGTACGGATGAGGACTAGGGCCAAGTAAAAATTACAAATAAAATCATCTCGAGATTAAAGTCATTATGATGCAAGAATTAACTCGCAATATTTTGAGAAAAGAAAAGTTGAATAAAATATTGAGAATAAACTCATTAAACTTTGAGAATAAAGTCATTGTGTTTCGAAAAATGACCATTTTAAAATGTCAATATTTTGCATGACTGTGAGAACAAAAAGGAGACATTATGACATGCCGACGAAACTCATGTAAGACAACCAGTTTCTCTACCTCACTTTGTACAATCCAGTATCACATTACACATCACACATGTTCAGCTTTTTTGCCTTTATGACGTTGATGTTCAAGGCTATACTGCGTCTCATAAATGTGATGCATGTACACACAATGTTGGACACTGTTTGTGGACAAATTAAACTAGTGAGAGTGTCTTGAAGTCATAAACGTGCTCCGAGCGGAGTGTCCAAAGTTGAAGAAACACCCATATTTCAAACTCTAATAATGGGTCTATGGTCATAAGAATCTCTCTATAAAATCAACAGAAAGTCCTGATTTAGATACTCAAGCTAACATGCGTGTTCATAAAAGTGTGAATCAGCGTATCTTTCAGGAAACTATTTGAAATGATGTTTATGCTAATGGGCCAATTAAGTGATTACATTAAATGAATTGTTGTCAGTGTGTGTTTTTGTTCCTGGTTTAAATGTTGACCAACAGGCTGGTTACCCAGTGACGGAGTCTTATCTTCAGCTCGCTCTTACTGACGTGTACTGAACTGAAGAAGACATATCTGTTTGTTTGTCACACAGTACAAACCCTGACAGTAAACATCTAACAGGAAATGGGTGAAAGATCAAATGTAATTCGTTTTTACATTTCCTGAAACAGATGCGAGAGGTGTTCACACCGCCATGCTAATGTTTTATGCTAGTCTGTAGTTAAGGTGTCTTAAGGACTTGTTTGATGTTTTATGAGGTTGCTAGGCTCTTCTGGTTGGTTGTTAGATTTTTTCACTCATTTTATCATCTATTAGGTGAAAAGCTGCATGTTTTGAAGTGTATTTCATGTCTGTAGCACAAACGCTCCTGGACGAATCACACTGAAGTTTAATAGTTAGTGTTAGAGGTTTGTTTAAATCACTAACACCATGTATGTGTAATAGGAGGCTAATAATTAATACTCGACTGAGCAAAAATAACTAATAAGTAACAATGAAAGAACAGCAATAGAAAGAATTTCTGACTATTGACATCAGAACTGGAAGACAATACACTTAAAGGGGAAGTAGCTCTAACCAGTACACTTGAAATCAACTTAATACATTTATGTTTGAGATGAGAACATAATTATAATGCGTAAAGACCAAGTGATATTCAACAGAGTCATCAAAAATTGGTATGATCACGTTGATATAAAATGTTCAAATAAATTCAGACGTCTAACGGATGGTGTTCACTCAACGTGATTGTTACTGCTTGCACAATTAACTTAATTAAAATGCATTTGGTCTCAGCTTAATTCCATTGTTTACAATCCATCTATAGGGTGGCCCAAAATAAATGTGGCCACTATGGTTGATCACTCCTTTCTTAATGCATGAAGGCGTTTGCGTGATTTTTGGCATACTTCGACGATTTTTTGTTAACAACAAATGGTTCTAACGGTCTGGTGTTCTATGAGCTCAGGATCCATTGTGACGTCATAAACGCCGCATTTGATCTCAGGATCCATTGTGACGTCATAAACGCCGCATTTGATCTCAGGATCCATTGTGACGTCATAAACGCCGCATTTGATCTCAGGATCCATTGTGATGTCATAAACGCCGTATTTCATCTCAGGATCCATTGTGACGTCATAAACGCCGCATTTGATCTCAGGATCCATTGTGACGTCATAAACGCCGCATTTGATCTCAGGATCCATTGTGATGTCATAAACGCCGTATTTCATCTCAGGATCCATTGTGACGTCATAAACGCCGCATTTGATCTCAGGATCCATTGTGATGTCATAAACGCCGTATTTCATCTCAGGATCCATTGTGACGTCATAAACGCCGCATTTGATCTCAGGATCCATTGTGACGTCATAAACGCCGCATTTGATCTCAGGATCCATTGTGATGTCATAAACGCCGTATTTCATCTCAGGATCCATTGTGACGTCATAAACGCCGCATTTGATCTCAGGATCCATTGTGATGTCATAAACGCCGTATTTCATCTCAGGATCCATTGTGACGTCATAAACGCCGCATTTGATCTCAGGATCCATTGTGACATCATAAACGCCGCATTGATCTCAGGATCCATTGTGAAGTCATAAACGGCGCATTTGATCTCAGGATCCATTGTGACGTCATAAACGCCGCATTTGATCTCAGGATCCATTGTGAAGTCATAAACGCCGCATTTGATCTCAGGATCCATTGTGACGTCATAAACGCCGCATTTGATCTCAGGATCCATTGTGACATCATAAACGCCGCATTGATCTCAGGATCCATTGTGAAGTCATAAACGGCGCATTTGATCTCAGGATCCATTGTGAAGTCATAAACGGCGCATTTGATCTCAGGCACCATTATGACATCACTAAACCACCTCAGGCAATGGATTCTCAGGAACAGGTTAAACTAATTAAATATGATAGGTATGACACTGCAGTGAGAATGAGGTGCACTGAATGATCAGGGAGGTTTGTGTGTTCAGTTCTGTTTAACTGAAGAGCCGGAGCAGTATCATTACAAGGTCAACCTTTATAAAACAAGCCATTGTTTGCAAGAACCTCTAAATGAGGTCATACCATAGACCTGTATTGTTTTCATATAAAGATATTTATAATAATTACAGACTAACCCAAACATGACCCTAAACTGAAATCTTAACGACAACTATTCACTTTATTTAGGAATATTTTTTCCAATGTCCCCAGAGGAGATGTAGATCACTTCTGATCGACATTTAAATAGCCTAAAAGTGAAGTAAACCCAATTAATCAATCACCCACTCCCCAACTCAAGTTATTATTTCCAAAATTGCCAAACATCTCTTTGATGGAAAACATTCCCACAAATAACCTTAATCAAAAATTATTAAAAAAAATTATTAAATAAAACGAATTTGAATAAAGCAGGCAAAGACTGCACGAGCCACCTGTTATTAAAGAATTATATAGTATCACACAAAGTAGATACTCTCAACATCCTCAGAAATACTCTCTTACCATACTCGGAGCTGTTTTGCTCTTCCTCCTGTCTCTTTCCGCCCATCTCTTCACTTTCAGATGATCCGTTTAAAACAACAAAACCTCTGAAGAGATCTCGAGCTGTTTCCCTCCGCACAGGTTTGATCTGCTGTTTTTGTTCAGTAAATCTTTGTTGGAGTAACTAACGAGGCACTGGCGATGACGTCACAGAGCACCTGCCACTCACCTGTGTAATACGCGCTCAAGCTCCGCCCACTGCTCTCTCGCACATGCGCCCTCTGCCGGTGAGTGTTTACAGCAACCTGAGTAAGAAACATGTAATAAATCAACTAGTTTACCGATACAAAACCAGTGTAACGAAAAGTTATTTTAATAAGCAGTAATAAACAAATGACGAATACAATTAACCTCGCGAGGTTTTCTCCTTACAAACACTAGTGGTAAAAATGTATATATATATATATATATATATATATATATATATATATATATATATATATATATATATAAATGGAAGACATTTTCAGTTTCCTTGGCAGAGATTTGGTACATGATAATTAACAAAGATTGTATTAAATTTAACAATCAAGGTCGTAGATTCCAGGGAAGATGGGGGATGTAACCACCCATATAATCAAAACAAGCAATTAACCCCTCAATTAGTCCTGTACCAGAATGGTGCTGTTAAGGCAGATAACACATTGACCTTGGATTATTGATTCATGTATAGTTACACACTCTTATCAGAGTAACACAAACAGCTCAATGACACACTGACACACTCAAACACCTGCTGATATACAGCCAAAGAAACTGCAACATATTTAACAAAAAGTTGATTGAAATAGTTTTGTAACCCTTTCCAGA
The DNA here is from genome assembly GCA_032164185.1 of Moxostoma hubbsi. Lineage (NCBI taxonomy): Eukaryota > Metazoa > Chordata > Actinopteri > Cypriniformes > Catostomidae > Moxostoma > Moxostoma hubbsi. The sequence goes on along the minus strand of JAVLUX010000026.1, from coordinate 39,056,081 downwards.
CTGATGAATTTCAAAGGCTCTGGGACTCCAAAGAACCACAGTGAGAGCCATTATCTGCTAATGGAGAAAACTTGGCACAGTAGTGAACCTTCCCAGAAGTGACCGACCTTCCAAAATTCAAGAGCACAATGACGACTCATTCAGGATGTCATAAAAAAGTCAAGGACAACATCCAAGGAACTGCAGGCCTCTCTTGCATCACTAAACTGTTCATGACTCCACTCTCAGAAAGACACTGGGCAAAAATGCCATCCATGGAAGAGTGATGAGGCAAAAACCACTGCTAACCCAGAAGATCATTAAGGCTCGTCTGAACTTTGCCAAAACACACCCTGATGATCCTCAAAGCTTTTGGGAGAACGTTCTGTGGACTGAGTCGAAAGTGGAACTGTGTGGAATACAGGGGTCCCGTTACATATGGCATATATAAAACACAGAATTGCACAAAAAGAACATCAACAAGGTGTGGGGATGCTTTGCTGCTTCAGGGCGAGTTGCTCCCTACCAGAAAATCCTAAAGGAGAACATCTGGTCTCCAGTCCATGAGCTAGAGGTCAAGCACAACTGGATTATACAGCTAGACAATGATCCAATACATTGTAAGTCCTCCACTGAATGGATCAAAATAAGCTAAATTAAAGTTTTGGAGAGGCCTAGACAAAATCCTGACTTGAACCCGATTGAGATGCTGTGGCAGGACCTTAAATGGGCAGTTCATGCTTGAAAACCCTCCAAAGCAGTTCTGCAAAGAAGAACGGGTCAAAATTCCCCCCAGTGTTGTGAAAGACTGTTCTCAGATATCAGAAGCGTTTGGCTGTAGTTGATGCTGCTACATGTGGCAAAACCAGCTATTAAGTTTAAGGGGGCAGTTAGTTTTTCACATGGGTGATCTAGGTGTTGGATAACTTTTTTGCTTCAATAAAATAATATATATATATTTATATATATGAAAACTTGATTTAGTGTTACTCAGGCTGCCTTTGTTAGTAACAATTAGTATGAAAAAGACAAAAATAGAGTGAATCAGGAGGGGGCAAATACTTTTTCACAGCACGGTAACGTGAAAGCTCAAGGAGTCAGTGCAAGAAATTTCGGTCTCTGTGCAGGGATTTGGAATAACGCCTAGAGAAAGTTTGTAACTGCACATTTGGCTGAATCCATGACGGTAAAAAATTTCATTTTCAAATTCCAGAAAGAATAAATTCTTGGGATCAAAAACACATGAAACACATTTCTGTATCAAACAGTATTTATTAAAACAAAATACACTTATAAAAAAACAAAATCAACCAAAGAGAATGTTTTATGGAATGCCAATAGAATGCCACAATTTGCTTCATTTCCACTCATGATTCGGACAGAATTCCATACTGTTTGAATTTGAATAAAGACTTCCTGGTGGTATTTTGAAAAGGGAATTTGCGTGCACCAAACTAGAAGCCACTGTGTCATATTATTGTTTCCTGTTTGCGTCTCAGCTAATAGACATCAATCATTTGAAGCCAAAAACACAAGCTTTACACCTCTGAGGACGCAGGTGTCTCCAGGTATGAGCTGTAAATGTGTGTATTTGTCAAACAAATGAAAACACAAAGCTCATGTTTGTCCCATCACAGGAAGTCCAGGTTCACTGGCAGATTCCGGACAGTTTTCCAGGCGTGCTAGTCTGCTCTGCTCCAGGGCGATGGCCTCCGCGGAGTGTTTACATTTCTCTGAACCGCACTGACAGGTGAAGTACTTGCTCTTGATATCCCAGAAACGATCGCCGTAATCAAACCTGTGAGATAAATGGAGTAAATGCGTTCGGTAAACTGCCGTATCGTAAAATAGGCACGTGCAAACACTATTATGACAAACAGGAAGCAATCTGCCAAGAGGTCAATCCTCCAAGCAATTACATTCGATAGCCCTTATCAGTGAAACGTGAATCACTTATGCATGCTGGAAAACATCTAGTCTCGTCTCACCCGAGTTCCTGTCCGGTAAAAATGTCTCTGGAGCTGAATAGTGCGATGCGAGGGAATCGCAGGTCCTGATGCAGCATGAACACACGCACAGGGATGATGTTCGGGTCACAGAGGTGGTTAATAAAACGACTGATGTTACCATAGTAACGGGCATCAATACAATACACCTCACCGTCCTGTGAAAGAGCAGGAAACAAAGATACATTTTAGCTTTATTGTCCATGAGCCGCTTTGTATGATGTAACAAGAGTTTTAAGGCCTACACGTCAAGAGGGGATGATTATTAATGAATGACTACTTGTCTGTTCCTCACATAAGGCCATCGTTATTTTTATTTTACTTTAATGGTGTTATTTTGTCATTTTGGAGTTGGATATTCCCAGTCGCCATTCAATTTTTACACTGCATATGAAAACTAGCCTTGTCTGAAAGTTGAATCTAGTTTATACAGACATTACAGTATGACAAACAACCAGCAAGCAAGCTTTAAAATGTAGCTAGATATTGCTAAGTTGCTAGGATTTGCTAGCATGTCCTAGCATATTGCTAGGTGTCGTTAGCATGTTGCTAGGCATTACTACTAGGTTCTAACATGTTGCTAGGTATTATTAGTGATGTATAGCACGTTGCTAGCATGTTTTTAAATGTTCCTTATTTCGATAGCATGTTTCTAGGTTTTTCCAAACAGGTTTTGATATGTAACTAGGCATTGCTAACATGTTGAGAAGTGTTGTTAGTATACTGTTAGGCACTGCTGGCATGTTTTAGTATGTTGCTAAGCATTGTTAGCATGTGGCAAGGTATTGCTAGCATGTTGCTAGGGATTATAAGCATGATACTAGATGTTGCAAGCATGTTGTTTAGCTTTTCTAGCGTATTGTTAAGCATTGCTAGCATGTTTGAATAATAAAACAATTATTATTTTATTATTTATTTTTATACACAATTTACAATCATATTTAGTCAAACTTCACAATGATGAATCTACGACTTTATAGACATTACAGTTTAATTTTCAGTAAAGTTGCTTTGAAACGCTGTGTGTTATAAAAAGCACTATACAAATAAAAATGACTTGACTTTTAGCATGTAGCTAGGCGTTGCTATCATGTTGTGAGCATGTTTTAAAATGTTCCTGGTTTTTCTAGCATGTTTTAACATGTAGCTATGCTTTGCAAGAATGTTTCTGGTGTTTTTAGCATGTTTTAAGAGGCATTGCTAACATGTTGCTAAATGTTGGTAGTATACTGTTAGGTACTGCTGGAATGTTTTAGCATGTACCTACGCAATGCTAGTATGTTAATAGCACGTTGTAGCATGTACCAAGTCAGTCTTATCATGTTGCTAGGTGTTGCTAATATGTTTTGGCATGTTGCTAGTAATTGATATCATGTTTTTTTACGTAGCTAGGTGTTGCTAGCATGATGTTAGTCATTGCTAGCATATTTTAATCGGTTGCAAGGCATTGCTGACATGCTGCTAAGTGTTGGTAGTATACTGTTAGGTACTGATGGAATGTTTTAGCATGTACCTACCATGCTAGTATGTTGCTAGCATGCTTTAGCATGTAACTAGGTGTTGCTTGCATGTGGAAAGGCTTTGCTAGCAAATTTTAGCATTACGTTTTTTACGTAGCTAGGTGTTGCTAGCATGTTGTTAGTCATTGCTAGCATGTTTTAATAGGTTGCAAGGCAATGCTAGCATGTTGCTAAGCATTTCTATCCTATTTTAGCATGTAGCTAGGCGTTACTAGCATGTTGCGAAAAAGTAACAGGAATTCAGTAAAGCAAACTTTTCTCAGTGACTGACAAAAATGTTGCTGCTTTCAGTGTTAATAGTTTTTATGCAATTTTTGGCCTATGATTTCAGTCTGTTGTGTCGCTCTTGGTGTGAATAAATCATTTAAATTGTCCAGAATTTTCTGCAACACAGCACCTTGTTATCCAGGTCAAAGAGGTACGAGTCGTCTTCTCTCACATCTGCCTCCGCATCAGAGATCAACTCACCAACATACCTGCAAAAACACACAAACAAAGACTTATTACGGAAAAACCTGTTTGAATTTTTAACACCGATTTACATCAACTTAAAGTTTTCAGCCTGACACTTCATGGCATTCTCCACAGAGGTGATCTGAACCGCTTTCGTGGATTTTTAAACAATGCTATTAAAAAGGACCTACTTTGCACCTTCAGCTTGCCTGGGTAAATAATCCACTGTTGTCTCAAATGTCCAGAAAAAATCATTGCTTAAATATATTCCAGGCTACTGAAGAACACACTTGCAAAGCTGACGTAATTAGCTTTCAAATGACACCAATATCACGTTTATAGTCCATTCAGAGGCCGAGATATTCCACAAAACATGGGGGAGGGGAACGACTTCCTAAAAGACTAGATGTCTATGGGCGGGGTCACAAAACAAACTGGGGTGTCCCTTGCCTTTCAGAACTTTATATTGTGATATAAGATGACAGAGACAAAAAATATTTTTCTAGTGTTTGCTGCCATATAGTGGACTGATCTAAGACTCAAAGCAGACAGACAGAGCAAACAGAGCCTTTATTACAAGCTTTTGAAAATAAAGATAAAAATGGGTCATTTTGACCCAGCAGGTTCAAAATAGGGACTTGAATGTCTAGTTTGATGGTTTTAGAGGGGTTTTGGGCACTTGTCAGCTGTTCAGGCTGGGAGACCAGCTAAAACAACATAAACCAGCTAAAACTAGCAACCTCAGACTGGTTCAAGTGGTTTCTATTTACAATAAGAGAGAGAGAGAGAGAGAGAGAGAGAGAGAGAGAGAGACTCACTCGCAGATGAAAGTTCCTTGTGGAATATCTTGAAGAGCTCGGACACCCCAACCCATCTTCTCCGTACGATACAGCTGCAGACGAACCCTGAACACACACACACACACACACACACACACACACACACACACATATAGTAACACAGACTTTCAGACATTCAATTGAAGATTCATTTGACATGCAAAACTATTCAAAAACAGAGTAAGTGTGTTTTGATTGATTTACTTGATTCCAGCTTGTACCACTCGATTCTTGCAGGTTTTGTGACAGGAACAGGACATGTTGCACTCGAAGATCAGAGGCGGCTCAATCTTATTAAACTCCTGAAGAAGTCGATGGTCCTGCAGAAAACATGTATGTTGTTATGAAGGCTCATGTAGTTCTACAGTCTGCTGGACTTCCATTGAAAATGTATTTACAAACTGAAGGAATCGACAGTATTTTTTGGTGATCACAGACACAGTTTATACTTCTTACGTTGTATTAAACCTGAAATATTATTTTCGTTCTTTTCCATTCAAAGACTTATTCTTACCTTATCGTACCAGCAGCGGATGCTGAGCTGTCCACAGAGACAGTTACTTGAAGAACAGTCATCTGTACAGCTACAGTGCTGAACACACACACACACACACATTATACATCAGTAAATACACTTCTGAATCGAATCATGTGTTACACTTATTTTAACCCTCCTATCCTGTTAAAGATGGGCCGCTTGCATTACTGTTCATGGCCATTTTTGACAACATTTGTAGAATGATGCACTGCTTTTGGGATTTTTTTCTTTTTCGATTTATTTTGCATATGCATTTCTCAATTTCACTATTAATTTTGTTATGCAAATAAGCACATTTATGCAACATCACTACAGTACAAACTATGGAAACCCATTTCTGCCACCTAAAAAAATAAATGAATGAATCGTGTTTTAATAAATCAAAATTATGACATACAAAGTCATCATTTTAATGATAAAAAGTCAGAATTATGTGATAAAAATATGTTGAAATAAAAAGTCACAATTGTGAAGTCATATTTATGAGGTACTTCGTCAAAATTATGAGAAAAAATACATAATTATGAGATCTTAATCTTAAATTTGAGATAAAACTAAAACTTATGAGATAAAAAGTCAAAATTATGAGACAGTACAAATAATGGGAGAAAAGTCATAATTATGAGAAATAGTAAAAATTATGAAATAAAATTAAGAGATAAAATTAATTATGAGATCAAATTAAGAGATAAAATTAATTATGAGATCAAATTAATTATGAGATAGTAAAAATTATGAGAAAATTGAGAAAAAAAATAATTATGAGAAAAAAATTGAGATAAAATGAATTATGAGATAGTAAAATTATAAGATAGTAAAAATTGAGATAAAATTATGAGATCAAATTAATTATGAGATAGTAAAAATTATGAGAAAATTAATTAAGAGATAAAATTAAGAGATAAAATTAATTATGAGATCAAATTAATTATGAGAAAGTAAAAATTATGAGATAAAATTAATGAGATAATTAATTTTATCTCATAATTTTTACTATCTCATTATTTTTATCTCATAATTAATTTGATCTCATAATTTTTACTATGAGATAAAATTAATTATGAGATCAAATTAATTATGAGATAGTAAAAATTATGAGATAAAATGAATGAGTCATGAGTAATTATATGTTATAATCATGAGACACTAAGTCATAATTTTGAGAAAAATACATAATTATGATATATTATATTTTGAGATAAAAAGTCAAACTTATGAGATAGTCAAAATGAGATAAAATATCATAATTATGAGATAGGTCATCTCATAATTACGATTTAGTACGCAATAATCATGATTTAGTATCTAAAAACTATGACCTAGCATCTCAAAACTATGACTAGCATCTCATAATGATTTATTGATCATAGTTATCTAAAGCAATGTTTGACATACCAAAGCACAGTTTGTTTTTCAATGTGGTGTAAATGGGCTTCTATAGAAAAACCTGAAAGACATGAGAATCTGTCCTGTCAACGTTTCTCCAGTTATGAAGCTAAATTTAAGACTTTTAAGTCCTTTCTAAGACCCACGGAAACCCTGCATGTGTAGAGGGCACATTGTTGCTATCTGGTGAAAAAACAATAATAAATAATAAAATCATGTAATTACAATAATAGCCAGTAGATGGCAGCTGTGTTCTATGCAAATCCACCTCCTGCGTAATTATTATACATTTGAATCACAAGTTATGCATTTGTATATATATATATATATAGACATTATTAAACTATTTAATGCTAAACTATTGTTTAAAATTTGTTTTGTACGGTTTTGAAGTGTCAGTTGATTTGTAATAATGTGTTTTTTTCTGCATTCTGGCTGATTTATTTATTGTATTGATGAACAAAAAAAATGGCGTTTTTTTTTGTAAATTGTAACTGCAAACGATGAAGGTGTTACTTTTTTATGACCATTTAGACTTAACGAATCATGTCCAAAATTTTCAGATGGCAAGTGAAGGATAAGTCAACAAGTCTTGTTTTTATCACACGGGAAAAAAGTGATTTTTGTCCAAAATTACCGGTAACAGAATAGACATTTTTTGGCTAGCCAAGTTTCTCATGAATGTGCCAACGATTAGTTTTGTGTCCCAGTCCTTTATTCACACACTTAAAGGGTGTTGATTTGCAAACACATCGTTCTGTTGGATTGGTTCGGTCACAAAACGGTCTTAATTCAAATTACACTTGTGAAGTCTGATTAACCCTCAGAGACCCGGTGTAGAAGAATTATAGAAATCTTTGTATAAAACAAACAATATCTAATTTACATTAAAAATGTGTAAAAATGTGCATATTAACTTTAAGAGCTTTCTAAAGTCACACGGCTAGTTCATAGTTCAAAGGTCATGGCTAGTTGACAATTGCTAACACTTTTGGAACCAATTTAGTAATAACTGTTATAAAACCTGTAATATATATTTTGTATAATTCCCAACATGTTTAGTGATTATCACATTATGGAAATAAAATAAGTTGCGGAAGCCGTTTGGCATTGACTTTAAAATATGATGTATAACCTATAATGTGTGTTTAGTGGCACCTGCAGGTGTGTGATATTGCGGTCGATGTTCATCGCAGACGTTTCACAGTTCTCCGCGATGTATTTGTAGTCAGACGGACAGCCCTCGTCATCCACGCCATTAACACACGGGATCAGAACGTTCTCGTATCCTTGTGCCACATCACTAAACAAACACAATTCAATTGAGATTTCATTTTGAATACAGGAAATATATTCGTACAAAACTTGAGACTTAAATCCAAAGCACTGACCTGCATATGATCCGCTCAGTTCGTACAATGCGATTGGCTATTCCCCTACGCAACTTCCTGTTTATCTGGAGCGCCACCCAGGAGGGCGTGTCACAGCGGGCAAGAGAGAGAGGCGTGTCGCCCTCCTTGTTCATAATGTCGATATCGGCACCCCGGGAGAGAAACAGCCTAGTAAGTAAAAAAATTAAACAAAAACATAGTAAAAGTCAAAGTTACATTTAACCATTTCACAACAAGAAAGAACAAATTCATTTTCATATCCATTTTTACCATTACTTTAATTACATGAACCTCTCAAACCCCTCCAATAGGGGGCGTAATATTGCAAAAAAACCTTTACGCTTAAAATCCTCAAGTCCCCATCTACACAAGGTCAGGCATATGAGGAGTCATTTTAAAGCTTAGAATCTGAACTTTTCATATATAACAAGAATTTATGAATGAATATTACTTAAAATAACAAAACAAGTCTTGAAATCATCAGTGTCGCAAATAAGCGGAGTGACAGATAAAGACAGAAAGAAGACAAAGATAGAAAAGACAAAAAGATGACAGATAGACAGTTGCTAGGGTGTTCTGGATGGTCGCTAGGGCATGGCTAGGTGGTTGCTAGATGGTTATTAAGGTGTTCTTGGTGGTCACTAGGATGTTCCATCTGGTTGCTAGGAAGTGAATATTTTATTACTTAGTTAAGTGTTGTTAGCATGTTTTAGGACAAGGCTAGATGTTGCTAGCATGTGTTAGCATGATGCTAGCATGTTTCAAGCATGTTTTAGAGATTTGCTAGGTGTTGTTAGCCTGTTTTAACACTTAGCTAGGCATTGCTAACATGTTTTAGCTCTTAGCTAGGTGTTGCTAGCATGTGTTAACATGTTTTTAGCATGTTTCTAACATGTTGTAACACTTAGCTAGCCATTGCTAACATGTTTTTAGCATGTCTCTAACATGTTTACCACTTAGATAGGCATTGCTAGCATGTTTCAAGCATGTTTTAGAGATTTGCTAGGTGTTGTTAGCCTGTTTTAACACTTAGCTAGGAATTGTTAACATGTTTTAACACTTAGCTAGGCATTGTTAACATGTTTTAACACTTAGCTAGCCATTGCTAGCATGTTTTTAGCATGTATCTAACATGTTTAACACTTAGCTAATCATTGCTAGCATGTTTTTAGCATGTTTTAACACTTAGCTAGCCATTGCTAGCATATTTTAGCAGGTTGCTAACCACACATTTTAGCACATTTAGCTAGGTAGTGTGAGCATGTTTTAGCATGTTGTTAGCATGTTTTATCACAGAGCAAATTTTTCACAGCCACCACCATAATAATAATAATAATAATAATTATTATTGTTTTAAATATTAGATTTGTTTAGTACAATAATAATACATTTGCATCTTATTTATGTCACCTTTACCATGAGCTTTTATTTCAACATAAACCTGAAAGAGCAGTGTGAATTTGACAGTTTACAATGTTCCTCAATACAAATCTGGCGAAACGCCATTGTGTTGCCTCCTGTTGTGTTGCGTTTTTATATTTGTATAATAACTTGTCGCGGTTAATGTAAATTAAATCGCAGCCTTTAGCGGTTCAATATTCACATATGGCCATATCGTGATTTTGATGCTATTTTGATGAATTGTGCAGTTGTGAATGATCATGAAATCAGTCTAATGATTTCCACTATAGAAGTATTATGGAGTTTGGAGCCACATGAGGGTGAGTATATGATGACAGAATTGCATTTATTTTGGGTGAATAGCGGTTGTTTGACTGACGTGACACAATCGATGAAGCCCTCTCGTGCGGCGATGTGCAGCGGTGTGTCTCCATGCAGGTTGACAGATGACAGCGGGCATCCTGCGTTCAGAACTAGCTCTGCAATCTCAACGCTGCCCGCGAACGACGCCCAATGCAGACAAACGTTCATCTCCTGCCAGACCAGGAAGAAAGGGTAAGTTGTCTAAAAGATCAACGTTTTATCGTGCGTTTATTTGAGAGACTCACTTTGTCTTGTACCGTGACATTTGCTCCTCGGTTGAGCAGCGCTCTGATCACGTCGATATGTCGGTGTTCTGCTGCCCAGATGACGGGCGTCCAGCCACCACTGTCCTGAAATACACAGAGAACATGTTTTCCAGAGACTGTAGAAATCAAGTACTGGACTGAATGGCAGTTCTCTGTTGGGACCAGTAAATGTGAGATACCTGTGCGTTTAAATCCACCTGTCCGGTGCTGAGTAACAGAGTGACCACTTCAAGATTACCCAGTTTAGCAGCGTGATGAAGACCAGTAGAGCCGTCCTCCTCCTCAACACACACACATGAATTTCAGAACTGTATACATTCACAATAACAAAATCTCTGCTCTGGATCAGGTCTGTGTGTGTTTTGTGATATAGCCAAAATGAGTAGTCAAATAGTTAGTGTTTAGTCATTACTTGCACGAGACTGAGCCGTTGGATTAGCCACGCCCCCTCTTTCCAAAACCTAGCACTCCTAAAATACCAAACTAGCTTTATTAAGATGGACATCGAGCAGAAACGGTTGATAAAAACAACAGCTGCACAACAGCGCCCTCAGCTGGCAACTGTCATGAACAACATGGCATAAAAATGGCATTAAGCCTCAATAATTCACTGCAACTACAACACTGTGAGAACAAGCAAAATGATTGACAGGCAGAAAGAGTCTGAGACCGCGGACACATTTTTGTTTGCGTTTTACAAAGTTTAGAGCGACCGGAGAGATATTACAGCACTTACAGCACCTTTAGGGGTGTTGTGTTTGTTTTGTGCACATTTTGTAGTCCCGGTCAAAAATGACCGGCCCACTAAGATTGTTTATAAATCTCTCATTGCATATATTATCACAAGATTATTGCATTAGATATGTGTGTCAACTTCTTTTTTTTAGTAATTATAACAGGTTTTATAACGTAGACATTGAAAAAAATACAATAAAATGATGCAAATTTATTTTTAAATGGTAAAAAATAGATACCATATGTGAACAACATCAAGGAATTTAATTCCAATTGGATTAAAAAAAAAATAAATGAATGGAAAACAACATGAAGGGTTAAATGTTTTGTTTTTTAAAGGCGGTCGCACACAGGACGAGAAGCGTCAAGCCTCGTTGTGGCTAGGACATGCCAATGGTATCAAACCAAGGGCACGTTGATGAGGTTCACGAGTCAGACAGTACACACAAACGTTAGCAAGGCTAGAGTAAATAATATATGTCCATTGATAATGATTTGGACCAAAATGAATGGAAAATTTTCGAGTTGCGCTCCGTGGCACGGTAGAAATTTGAGCAGCCACCGGCATTTTAGGTGGGCGCCGCTAACAGACACCGAGTGGTAGCGGCGGTGTGCGCACATATATAAAAACAATTGTTTCAAATTTTCGAATGTGTCATGTGATGTCGTCCGCTAGACATGTCTGATGTGAACCCCCCCCCCCCCTTAAGCAAAGTTTGTAAAATAACGGTATGTTGGGTGGATGAAGCCTAACTCCTGCTAGCGCTTTCAAGCTACATCCACCGAAATTGGTACAGACCTTCGGACTGTTCTGGAATAGTGTGCTTTGTCTTTTCTAATTGTTTGGACTTACAGTTTTCGCACAGCGAATCAAAAATAAGAAAAATACATACAACGACAGAATGTTCAAACGGACCAACGGAATGCTCGTTAATTCAAACACCAACTGTCAAAAATTCAAATGTAAACAAACCCACACAACTCAGGCAAGGTGTTGTCAAGGCTGTCTCAAAGTTTCTTGTTCTTTTGATTTTATTTGTCCTATTGCTTTTGTTACTTGAGAACTTGTAACAATGTTTACTCATATTAGGTCATATGTTGCTATGGTATCACCATGGCTACTGAGAATCATCAAAGTGCTTTCATGCGCAAGCAAAATGGACATTAAAACTGAAATATTTCAATTAATAGGAGTCAAATCGAAATCAGGATCGCTCGCATAGATCTTTTTACCAGCAGTTTGAAGTGTTCAGGTAAACATTCAGAAATTGAAAAAAGTCATAAAATGTAACTTTAATTACTAGACTTCACTATATGGTAATATAGTGTATTTGTGGCTACATCCACTGAAATTGGTACAGACCTTCGGACTGTTCTGGAATAGTGTGCTTTGTCTTTTCTAACTGATCAGACTTACGGTTTTTGCACAGCGAATCAAAAATCAGAAAAATACATACAATGACAGAATGTTCAAACGGACCAAAGGAACGCTCGTTAATTCAAACACCAACTGTCAAAAATTCAAATGTAAACAAACCCACACAACTCAGGCAAGGTGGGTATTTTCTCAGAATCAGTAGTATTTTAGTATTATACTTGCTACTGCAGTTTATATCGGAGAAGCGATACAAGGACGAATTGTGAAACTTTTCTAAAAAAAAAAAAAAAATTCTCTTTAGGATATTATGGAATATATATTTAATACACCACCCATCCCTAGCATTTGTGCGTTTGCATGTCATCTTACTGCATGATAGACACAAGCTCCGCTCTGGATCAGATATTTCACCACGTCTATACGATTGTTCACTATGGCCTCTAACAGAGGGGTCCTCAGAGTCTTGTCTTGGGCGTCCACCTTTGCGCCTGCCTGAAATCAACCATTACAGACCAGAATGGGTTTTAATGTAATATTTACAATTCTACTGTATGATCAGTATAATCACCATCAACAGAGAACAGCAGGTGTTTGCAGTGTTAGTGTTGACGTGAATGTTCATCTCACCTGTACGAGCAGGTAACAGATCTCCAGTAAACCTCTCTGAGCGGCCGCGTGAAGAGCACAGCGTCTGTTCTGAGAGTCCGACTGATATGACGCGTCGATTCCTTCCACTGACAGACACACAGAGAGAAACTGACAACATCAGTTCAACACGACTCACAAGAAAGAGTGCATGAACAGGAGAGTCGGTCGTATGTTGTATCAATCAACCCCAAAGGCAAAAACAAGAGTTATGACCAACATTCAAGTGGAGAAGTGTTTTCGTGTTACTCAATCCGGCATCGCTCGATAACGCGGTGCAGACCACAAAACTTTCGGGACCCATTTGAACTGTGTCATGTTAATAATAACGGTCAACAACATATCACACTGAAATGTGGCATAATGTGAAATTTAGTATCATAGTAAGGTTGATTATTAGTTCAACAGTTCGCGCAGCCCCCGCGCGACATTGGGGCGTTCAAGCGAAAACTCGCTTTGTTTATCTAAAAACAGTGACAGTGACGACAGAACAGAACACAACTGCACACAAAACACAAAACAGAACTCACTAAACATGTCTGAAGAGTTTGTAGTTGAAGAATTGATGCATTTCTATGCCCAGCCTTATTTATTTTTACGTTTTTGGACTGTGCCAGCTCACAGCAGATGGAGTTAGCCGCGAGACACCGAAAATAGAAAACAAGCTATCTATAGAATAGATTTTAGATAAACAAAACGAGTTTTCGCTTGAACATCTGTATTGACGTTACAGACTAGATTATCCAAAAACAGACATTCTTAAATATTGTTGGGGGGGCCTGGGTAGCTCAGTGGTAAAGACGCTGGCTACCACTCCTTGGGTTCGCTAGTTCAAATCCCAGGACGTGCTAAGTGAGTCCAGCCAGGTCTCCTTAGCAACCAAATTGGCCCGGTTGCTAGGGAGAGTTGAGTCACATGGGGTAACCTCCTCGTGGTCACTATAATGTGGTTCTCGCTCTCGGTGGGGCGTGTGGTGAGTTGTGCGTGAATGCCGCAGAGAATAGCGTGAAGCCTCCACACCCGCTACGTCTCCACGGCAACACGCTCAACAAGTCACGTGATAAGATGCGCGGATTGACGGTCTCAGACGCGGAGGCAACTGAGATTCGTCCTCCGCCACCCGGATTGAGGCGAGTCACTACGCCACCACGAGGACTTGGCGCGCATTGGGCATACAAAATTGGGTGGAAAAGGGGAAACACAGAGCCTACACAGTAATTACATGCAAACTTGTCCACAGTAAATATTAAGCAATAATGCTTAAATGTAAAAAGAGAATATATGTGTACGTACTGAGCATGAGCAGAACTCGCTGAACTTCACCTTGTTTGGCTGCAGGATACAACTGACGGGGGTGAAACCGCAACTTCTTCCTCCTGACCAATCACAACCCACCGATCACATCATGTGACATAACAACAACAGACCTATTGACATTTATCATTTATGATTTATTTATGGGTGTCGTCACCTCTCGGTGTCCTGCGTGAGAATGGCTCTCTGTAGCGCCGCCCTTTTGTCTCCAGGAGGAAGCGCACTGGGACAGATTGGCTTCCCATTGGGCAAGACGAGCGAGGGTCCCACGCTGTCCACACCACCGTCGCCCAGGGCGACCACATCCTCTGTCCCGCCCCCTCCTGGAATGGCATTGGCCGGTTGAGGCTGTAGGTCCGCCCCCTTTCGGACATCTCCACGGCAACGCATCCTGGCGCTATGAGACAGAGAAATCACATAAAAGGTGTCGATATTACAAATATCAGTCATATATCCCCAGAATTATGTCATTCACCTACTTAAGTTACATTATTAAGTTATTCATGATAAAAGTAACAAACTATGTTACTTTGTTACGTATATCTTTTTACATTAAAGCAATAAGACATGACAGGCAAAACTCTCTTACTTGATTGGCTCTCCTGTCCGTTTCTCGTTGTTTAGCAACCGTGATGTCACAGCGAGAGCGGAGGGATGCAGAGAGGGCGTGGCTGTGGTGGATGATGCGCTCGCCGTGATGACGTTACTGCCTGATGCCGCTGTAAGTGGGATGGTGACCTCACGGGCTTCCGACGCGTCCTCACCGCAGTGAGGGCAGAACAGCAGGCCGATGCCCACTCCTCCTCGACTCCGCCCACCACCCAGCACAGACACACAGCCACGGTGGAACCGATGAGCAATATGGATGTCCGGACAACATTCAAGAAACGTTCCCTGAACGTTCAGAAGAATATCAGTTGCAGGTTAGGAACAACAAGAGGGTGAATACGTGATTCTATTCCAATAACATCATTTTCAGTTTGTTGTCATGGATACTGAGCTTACAGAGAGGCAGAAGTATCCGCAGCCCGGACAGCAGTGATGTTTGACCATGTGTGAGCGATGAGTCTCGCACAGGACCATTAGAGACACGCGACTCGAGGGACGCATCGTCTCCCCCTTCACAATCACACTGGTACAGCCCACCAACTGAAACGCAGGACGCTGCATTAAACACCATTTCATCGGCCGATACTTGGCCGTTTGGCATCATCTCTCACTTCAAATTCAAAATCTACCAACAACTTCGTCTTTGAACAAGTGAATTGAACAACGAATGTAAATACTGTCATTTACTGTCATTAATAATGATTGTTCAGTTGCAGTTGAAATCACACATTGCACCTCTCCATTGATGCTCTCTATGGCCATGCAGGTTCGATTGGAGCGGGAACTGAATCCGTCCACACGCGGCGCTTCCATTCGACAGCTACACAGAGGAAGTTCCTCCAAGCGCTCCGTTTCTGCATCACTAACATCTACAGAGACGAACAGACAGTGGACAAGCGAGACACATCAACGTTTACGCCTGGTCGTAATATGCGTCATTGGTGTTCAGATTTTTAATGCATCACTCATTACGTCACTGTTTGATTATAAGCACTGGGTTGTAACGGATTACGTAATCAAGTAACAGTTACATTTGACGGATTACATGACATGCAAAATTACAAAAATATAAAAGTTACAAAATACGCAACAGGTACTTAAAAGATGACGTTACTGATAACAATATAAGTCGTGTAATTTGTAGTGACAGACCGATTAATTTGGCCGATATTTGGCCATTTTGCGATTATCGGCATCAGCCTAAAAAAACGTGTTCGCTTGGCCGTTCAATACAAGCGTTAACATTCCCTTGTGTCAGTTCCAAAATCTACCGATAACTTTGTCAATGGATAGTCAACATTTTCAGTAAATATTGCATAAGTGTTTGTTTCACTTTAGAAACGTACTTGAGTGAATACGTAGAAACGTAAATACGTGTATTTATATCTAGATATCGGTATCATTGAAAAACCCATATCGGTCGAAAGTGCTAGGTTGTATTGGATTACATGTAATCTGGATTACATGTAATCACATTGCAAAAATGAAGTACTTGCAATTGGCTTGCATTACATTTTAAACTGTGCATAATCAGATTACAGTTACTTTTATATGGATTACATTATTGATTACATTTCCTACCAGCCAAAGGCAATAACTAGTGTTTAATTTACTGATTTCAGAGCTGGATAATAATTATTAAATAATATATATATATATATATATTTTTTTTTTCTCCCCATTACTGATATTTTTTCCACTTATTTTGTGATCACAACAATTTTACTAAGAATTACAAAAAATTTATTGAGGTCCAAAAGCCTTTTTGGGGGGGATTTTCTCCCATTTCCTCCCCAATTTGGAACGCCCAATTCCCAAAGCGCTCCAAGTCCTCGTGGTGGCGTAGTGACTCGCCTCAATCCGGGTGGCGGAGGACGAATCTTAGCTGCCTCCGCGTCTGAGACCGTCAATCCGTGCATCTTATCACATTGCTTGTTGATTGCGTTACCATGGAGACGTAGCGCGTGTGGAGGCGCTTCACGCTATTCTCCGCGGCATCCACGTTCAACTCACCACACGCCCCACCGAGAGCGAGAACCACATTATAGTGACCACGAGGAGGTTACCCCATGTGACTCTACCCTCCCTAGCAACCGGGCCAATTTGGTTGCTTAGGAGATAAGCACAACTATGTTCTCATTGTTTTCAACGAGTATAAGCTGGTACTTAAAATCTAGTCATTCATTTTCATCAAAATATGCAGCGAGTAATCCAAAAGTAATCACATCTAAAATGATTATCAACATTACCGAGTACAGTTTAATCTGTGTAATTTGCAATCAGTACTGGATTACATTTCAGAAGTAATCTACCCAGCACTGATGATTATTATAAAGCACAAAAACGGATGTCCCGATACTGGTCCCATACCACGCTCATGTACTTCTGCTCATAAAAATGCTCCGACACCATCTGACGTACGAATGCCATTCTGAAATTAAAATCACGTCATGTCCTAGTGTGATTATTCAACCGTAAATGCTGCAATTTAATGAGATAAATATATAGTCTGCATGTGTTGTGCACTTCAAATGTGAGTGCTAGTACTCATATAAAGACACTTTGTAGTGAGAGGCACATACAGACTACAAACTTATTTAATTAACAAGCAGCCTTTTGTGGTTTAACAAACATTACATAAGTGGAAAAATCAAACACATGTTAAAAAACACATGCCTGCATGTGGAGAGAGGGAGATGCTGTCGGCTGCAGAGATATCCAGAGAGTCCAGAGGAACTTCAGTGTAGTCAGTGTCGTCCGCTGCAGCTGCTGCAGTCACTGTGCACACACACATACACACACATATAGAGTTACAGCGGCCCAAAACCACACACACACACCATCATCACCTGTCTCTCTCTCTCTCTCACCTTTATCAGTCTCCATGGCTCCAACAGGGGGTCTGTCTCTTGCTTTACCCTTTCCCTGACGTTTCCATGACGACTCGTCTCTCTCTCCTCCGGCTTTCTTCGGAGCAGCTAATGACTGATCAGACTCGGAGCTCTGACAACATCAGACACAAGACACCGTTATTATGCTTACTGCAGATTAATACACATTACTTCAGCAGGCCCATCTTATTTAAAGGCATCGGCCAGCAACAGCGGCAACTTTCATAAATGTATTAAAGGTGTAATTAATAAAGGTGTAAAGGCTGAACAAACAGCTTCAAACAGACTAAGGTCATTATCTGGTCTCACATCCTGGCCAAGATGGAAGGCGGGTCTATTTTTCTTGGTTTAATGGGGTTTTGGGCACTTGTTGGGCCAGCTTAAAGCAGCTAACAGCAAACCACCCTAGGCTGGTTTAAAAATGAGTACTTTTATTATTTTATATCCTCTAATATAATAAAATAAAACATTTTGGCCGATACCATTACTGATATTTATATTTATACGATACCATACTGGCGGGGGGGGGGATTTTCTCCCATTTTCTACCCAATTTGGAACGTCCAATTCCCAATGTGCTCCAAGTCCTAATGGTGGTATAGTGACTCGCCTCAATCCGGGTGCTTATTATTGATAGGATGATCGATTTAATTTGGTCAATAATTGGCCAAAATATATTTATATAAACATAATATCATTATATGGGGATTATATCGGCATCACCACTGAAAAAACTGTCTCGGTCAAATGTTGTTCCAAACGTCATTGGCCAGCAAAACTTTCAACACTTCCACATCATTGGTCAGAAACACTCACATGATCAGACAGATGCTCCGCCTCCAGCGGCTCTTCCATCGTCCCATCCTCTGACTGCAAAATAAAAGCACAAGACTTTCTCTAGAAACATGTCTGCACAACACAATCATGTTTCACTGCACGAGATCTTTGTTCACCTTGCTGTCAGAGTAAATGACATCGTCTCCAGAGTAAGTGTTGTAGAGCAGGTGAAAGTCTTCCTCATCTGCCTCGTCATCAAGATCCTCCAACCAACCACTGGGACGCTCTTTATTTGTCATGTCAACGGCCTCCAACTTCTCCATCACCGGGGACACAGTCAATGGAGGCTGGCAAACACACAGTAAACAACTTATAATGTAAAGTAGAACAAATTTAACTTGACAAGCAACAGTTTTAAAGTAGCTTCAACAAGACTGTTGGGCAGAATTGGGCTTTGCTTACTTCTGTCGGAGCTCCGAGATCTTTCTCTGGAGTTTCCGCAGGGGGCGCTACACCATCAGTGTCCAACGCCACTTTGCGCTTCTTCACAGCTACAGAAAAGGATCATAATTTAACAGAAACCTCAAGCATTTATGCAACTACTTCACATCCAGTCAGATTATATCACCTGTGTCACAGTCCGTTTTACTGCTGTTGTGTTTCTCAGGTGTAGTTGGTCCAATCATAGACTCTATAGTCTTCATCTGATGGACAAATACAGGACAATTAGGGTTTCATCTATATGGCATCACCATGAAAATGAAGATGTTGTCAGTGAAGTGACAGAGCCGAGCGTGCTCACCTGTGCGAATGGGGGTCGAGGGGTCATGGTCTTACGAGCGCGGTGGACTTTAGGTGGAGGGTTTGCTGTTGAAACTGCTGTTGAGGAGGACGAAGATGGAGTTGTCTTATTGCCCGGCCCACAGACACTCATTTTAGCTCTTCCAGACGATGAAGATGGAGAAGAGAGAGAGGAGGAGGAGGAGGATGAAGCCATTTTACCACCACCACCTGTGAGAAGAGATTGAGACAGTGAGATTATATTTGTGCTGTTACGGTTTATTGGACCTCTCTGTTCAAGTATCATTTAACAAATAAAGTGCAAGATGTTTCATGTAGGATTTGGAGATGGAGACGCCAGTTCGGGGGGAGAGAGAGAGAGAGAGAGAGACACGTGGCCGCTGTGTGTGTTTGCGTGTGTGTCCATTTGTTTTAAGTTGTTTTAAGTTTAAGTTTTAAGCTTATGTCATTAAAGTTTGCACTGACTCTTCTGCCGGTTCCCTCCTCCTTGCCCGTCGTTTACACATTACAACATTTATTTTGGGATTGTCCTAATCTACAAACATTTTGAAAAGAGTTAAATTATTTCCCTATTTTATTTCAAGTCATAATGATTAAAATGCATCAATTATGAAAATGGACCATTATTAAATATACTGAAAGACTAGAAGTCGACCGATGGTGGATTTTGCAGATGCCGATAACGGATTAATCGGCCGATAGTTTTTTAAATTGATTTATAGATCAATGGTTTAAAAAAATCTTATTCTTTCTTAAAGCGGGCGAAGACAAAGAGTCTAAAATGTATATAATCCCAGATGCAGTTTTTGTTCCACCAAAATCCCAATAATAATCAAAAATAAATAAATAAATGGCGATTTTGAGCATTACGCGGGACTTTTAAGTGTAAACAACCGGAAACACAAAAACTGTCGGGAACTATCGACCAGGGCGTGAGCAGAGCTATCCCAGTTTCACTGGAGTGAGGAGCACATTTCACGAGGTGCAGTTGTTATTTGCGCCATGAGGTCGTATGCCAATATGAAGAAGGATTTTTTTGTACCTGATGCAGAATCTGATTAAATTAGGCATAATCATTTTATGCCTCTCTGCTCCAACATCGCTCTCACTCATGAGTGTTCGCGGAGCAGTGACTTTTGAACTTGAGCGTTGGAGTTTTCTTCAGCATAAGATACAAACGTGACACTCGTGTTATAATTCACTATGTTGCGAGCAATCACTATAAACTAAATCTAGCTGCAGCAAGCGCGCGCCAGTGAAGCGAGTCTCCGCGCGCCAGTGAAGCGAGTCTCCGCGCGCCAGTGAGGAGCGTCTCCGCGCGCCAGTGATGAGCGTCTCCTCGCCCCAGTGATGAGCGTCTCCTCGCCCCAGTGATGAGCGTCTCCGCGCGCCAGTGATGAGAGTCTCCGCGCGCCAGTGATGAGAGTCTCCGCGCGCCAGTGATGAGAGTCTCCGCGCGCCAGTGATGAGAGTCTCCGCGCCCCAGTGATGAGAGTCTCCGCGCGCCAGTGATGAGAGTCTCCGCGCCCCAGTGATGAGAGTCTCCTCGCCCCAGTGATGAGCGTCTCCTCGCCCCAGTGATGAGCGTCTCCGCGCCCCAGTGATGAGCGTCTCCAAACGGGACAGTTGTATCAGCCAGGAGAAGTTTGAAACACTCTCGCGCTGTTTTTCACGCGACTCATACAAGCGGCTCTGATGCCAGTTTCAGGGTTTATGCTTATTTATAACGCCCGCTTCCTTATTATTTTAACTTTAATAAAGGATGCATTAAAAACAGGATATAACGGCGCAGTGTTTCCTTTTTAGACGCTCTGACAGGCGAGTTTTGCTCAAGCGAAACAGCAGGTACGGCTCCACGACAACACGGTTTCTGTATTTACTTATTTTGCATTTTTATATTATAATACTCTGAGATCTACATCAGCTTAATCTGTGTGGACAGTCTGGAGTGCGTCTGGACTGTGAGCGGATCCTTCTTCCTCTCCTCAATCAAGTGCTGCTCTCACACGTCATCAATAGAGTTTCAAAAGATCTCATGTTGTGTTAAAAGAAATCAGACGACTATTCGACAAATGTTTATTGTCGATGTTGTCGATAACGTCGACTAATCGTTTCAGCCCGAACTCGATAATATGATAAATGTTAACAGCAATAACAAGTTTTTCATTTGAAACTGAGTGAGAGAACATTAACAAAAGTTTGGATTCAAAATGTCCGTCTTAATCTCTGAAAAGACAGTCATGTGCACCAGTGGAAAAACTCACCTGAGATAGTTTTGCTGGGCGTGGCGTGTCGCCCTTCATCCTGACGTGCTGGTGACATCACCATCATCTCCTCCGTCGGTTTGCTCTTTACAAACGGAAATGGTTCTGCTAACAGGACAGAACATAAGACACAAAATATATAAATATATATATTTCTTTTTTTACAAATGCACTAATATAGAATTTATACATACAGAAAAAGTATGAAATCGATACTGTTATGACTGTGAAACAACCAGCATTTACACTAAAGCACAGGCATGAATATTGTATATTATAATGTACACAGGAATAGATGGAGCGCCATTTAGTACATTCAAAATCTGCCATAAGAGCCATAATACATTTCTGCCTATATTAAAAACTTTTAAATAAACCTAAATATTATTTGCTTCAAGTGTAATCAGACATCAATAATCGTTTCGATTATATAACCAGACTGATGCAGATAATTTATTAAAAACTGCTACTGATGCCCAATACTGAAATGATGTCCGAAATTAAAAATGCATACAGTTTAACATGTTATTTTGTTTAAAACATCCACACTAAGAACAAAACATTAGTTAAAAGTTAAAACAGACATCAGAACATTGTAAAGTACATAAAATACCTTCAAAACCAGGAACAGAAAATGAGTTTACTGTTTGAATGGGAAACATATGTTGTAATATTGTGTGCTTCCAAATAACAGGCAAATCAGACCAATTCTACTGTTTTATGAATCACCTTCATGTATGGATTGAGGAGAGCTGCCATCTGATGGATTCTAGAGAAATACAGTAATAAAATCCAGTTAAACACAACCGATATTAAACATACAGTCTCTACACACTAAAGTATGATGAACAGAGTTTTTGGAAACGTACTATATAAACCCATATTAGTCAGAATTACATAGAACAAATATATATAATGTGTATTGATCATAAATGTTCAAATGTTCACCTGTAAAATGCATATATATATATATATATATATATATATTTATTTTTTTTTTACCGAAAACAGTGCCAGTTTTAGACCATTTAACATCCAAATGCATGTATTAATATTTACATTTATTGACAAGACCACTGCAAACCAAACACACTGTTATCATTGACCCCTTGAAACACTTCAATACAGGTTACACTGATTAAACTAGCATGCATAAAAACATTACATTCATGTTGCGTGCAGAAACAGAAAAGCACAAAAGCGGTGTTTTACATCCTCTATTAAGAATGCATATTTATAGCACAACCTCAAACAAAAGAGATGCACTGTTATGAATCTGGCATGCACGTGTAAATGTGTGTTTTATTGCTGTTTGTTGTGTTTATTGTGTGTTGTGTTCTCACCTCTCGAGCTTGATCAGCTGCCGACATGATGCTGGATGCGCGCGCATCGGCGACACGCGTCAAAATAAAAGTCCCAAAGCATAATTCATTCATAAAACACAACTTCAATCATTTATTTAATTTAACTACTCTTGAAACAGTACGTGTGTATGTAGCGTTTATGCTCATATAATTTTATGGTAGAATTTCGCACCAAAACTGTAGAACCATGTTGGACCCGCCCACTTTTCCAGCCGGTTGGGTACCGGAAGTATTTTCGCCATTCATTTCTTCCATAGTATTTTCATGAAATCCTTCATGAAAGGGTTGTAAGCCATGAACAAAACCACCCAGCTCCGAAGTGAATAATACAATTACAAACTTTGTTTTGAAAATCATAATAATAATAAATCATTGTTTTCCAGTATTACGCCCCAGTGATACCTTCAAAAAGAAAAAAACAGCAAAAAGAAATGTTGTTGTTGTTTTATCAAAAACCACATCATATTTTTTTTTAAAGTGTGTATTTCAAGTTGAACTTTCTTCTTAAAAATAAAACAAGTTTTAAAATGAATGGATTTCATTTTTCATTTTTTTACGAGCGCTTGGACTTTTATTGTGTAATATTCGGGAGCGGCGGAAATTGAGAACCGGGTATGTGACGTCACTGACGACACGAAACTTCCTCGTTGTCGCGCTTCACCTGCTGTAACTGGAGAAAAAAAATGTCCACAAAAACGTAATAAATCTGCTCATAAATACATCGGTTCATCTCTTCATCACCTCACCGATTCATCTGTGTGTGAGTGAGAGAGAATTCATGATTTAAAACACACTAAAGACGCGCGTGCTGCTGGAGGAGACACACAAAACGGTGAGAGAGAGAGATAAAGCGATAAAGCGATACACTTAAAATGTACAGCATGTATCTTTGTGTTGTGTACAGTGTGTGTGTGTGTGTGTGTGGTGAAAACTGTTCAATGTGTTTATATGTGTGTGTATTGTGTGAGTGAGTGTGTATTGTGTGAGTGAGTGTGTATTGTGTGAGTGAGTGAGTGTGTGTGTGTGTGTGTGTGTGTGTGTGTGTGTGAGAGTGAGTGTGTGTGTGTGTGTGTGTGAGAGTGAGTGAGTGTGTGTGTGTGTGTGTGTGTGAGAGAGAGAGAGAGAGAGATTTCTCTCTTGGCTGATGTGTATGTGAATCTGCCGTTTAATGTGTTATACATGCTGAAACTTGACTCAAGGTGCGTTCAGTGAATTTGAGATGTTGGATGAAAGTTCATTTTTCTGTCAAACTGGACGGATGTGTTTAAAGTAACTTTTACCCTTTTATCCTGTTAACTTCAGAGTTATATCCATATACAGTAAAGCTGATATCAGTGTTGTCACGTGTGTGTTAATGAAGCACATATCAGCATTGGGCTCTGATCACTCTGTATTACAATAACATCACCATCCAGAATATTTGGGGTTGTTTGGGTTCAATATAGATTGCCATCTGTATTCTTCTGTACTGGTAGACATTTTAATGTTCGTTCTTGAGACAGCCAGATATTGTTTTGTTTGAATTATAAGCATTGCTCTCGGTAGAATCAGAATGAGCATTATTGTCAAGTGTGTTCACACATACAAGGAATTTGACTTGGTGACCCTGTGCTGTGGAAGCTGCCAGCTTACACCGATGAAAGAAATTACCCTAACGAGGACACAGTTGCTTTACCATTGGCATCCACAACGTAAGAGCGAAGGGTCTGTAGTCATTAAGTCCCGTGATTTTGGGTATCTTTGGGACAGGGATGATGATGGAGCGTTTGAAGCAGAGGGAACTTCACATTGCTCCAGTGATCTATTGAAGATCTGTGTGAAGATGGGGGCAGCTGGTCAGCACATGATTTTAGACAAGTGGGTGAAACACCATCTGGGCCCTGTGCTTTCCTTGACTTTTGTTTCTGGAAGACCCGGCACACATCCTCTTCACAGATCTTAAGTGCAGGTTTAATAGCAGGACGGGGATGAGTGGGGTCGCAGGAGAGCTTCTTTTAGCCACTCTAATCCCTTTTGTCAGTGTGTTTCTGGCCTGATTGTACAATATTTTCTCCCCACTTCTGTAAGCATCCTCTTTGGCCTGACGAAGCTGCCTGAGGTTTCCTGTACACCATGGTTTGTCATTTCTGAATGTTAAATAAGTCCTAGTAGGAGTGCGCATATCCTCATAAAACTGACATAAAACACTCCAATCAGTGCAGTCAAAGCAGGCGTGTAGTCCAGCTCTGCGTCATTGGTCCCCTTTTTACAGTTTTTACTACAGGTTTAGCTGATTTTAGTTTCTGCCTGTAGGTTGGAAGAAGATGAACCAGACAGTGATCAGAGAGTCCCAAAGCTGCTCTAGAGACAGAGTGATATGCATCCTTTAATGTTGTATAGCAACGATGCAGTATATTTCTGTCCCTGGTGGGGCATGTGATGTGCTGTCTGTATTTGGGCAGTTCACAGGTGAGGTTGGCTCTGTTAAAATTGCCGAGAATAATAATAAGTGAGTCCGGGTGTTGTTGCTCCGTGTCTATGATCTGATCAGCCAGCTGTTTCAGTGCTCACACACGCTTGTGGATAAATATAAACACTCCAGATTAAATGAGGAAAACTCCCACTTCGAGTAGAAAGACTTCTACTTCTTCCAAATTAGGACAGCACGTCGTCTTTAACGTTGTAACATCTGTATATCAACTTTCGTTGATTTAAAACATGTTCCACCGACTCTCGCTTCCCTCGACTGCGTCTCGTAGCACGCATGAACAACACAGCTGCGCCTCTGATGAAAATGTCCAGCAAAACATCCGATTAGATAAAAATGGGAAAAGTTTGTCTGGTATGTGCTGCTGAATGTTCAGCAGTTCGTCCCTGGTAAAACCGATTGGGGAAAAAAATGACTAAACAGGACAAACTAAAAAAAAACGAAAGAATTGGAGAGCTCCACACCGAGGCGGTCATCCGCAGCGCCATCTGTAGTAACAGTAGGCTAATATATCGGAAGCTGATAAAATATGGGATTATTTTTTCATCCAGACAGTAAAACCTTAATTTAACAGAACGATATTTCACCACAAAATCAAAATAAACAAATAATAAATTAAATTTTACACTTAGAAAGGCCAATAAAAATTATTTAACAATAAAAAATGCAATAAAATTTTATTTTTATTTGAGATTATTGTCACAACACTTAAATACGTATACAATTAAATTACAATTGTAATAAATATATATATATATATATATATATATATATATATATATATATATATATATATATGTGTATATATATATATATATATATATATATTTTTTTTTTTTTTTTGCGAATTAAATTACAATTTAAATAATATATAAAAAAATGGATTGAGAGATTGTCATGACACTTAAATACTTGTAAAATAAAGTTACAATTGTAATAATAATATATACAGTATATATAGATTTTTTTTTTTTTTGCGATGGGAGATTATTGTCATGACACTTAAACACTAATACAATTAAATTACAATTTAAATAATATATAAAATGTTTTTGTGTTGGGAGATTATTCTCACAACACAAACACTAATACAATTAAATAAAAAATGTTAGAATATATAAAATTATTGTGACAATAATTATAGATTATTGTCACAACACAAATTAAACAATTAAATTACAATTTGAATAATATTTAGAATTTTTTGCATTAAGAGATTATTGTCGCATCACTTATACAATTAAATTGCAGTTTCAATAATATCTAAAAAATGCATTGAGAGATTATTGTCACGACACAAACGTACAATTTAATTACAATTCAAATAAAATATCCTTTTTTGCGCTGGGATATTGTTGTTATGACAATTTTACAATTGCATTACAATTTAAATAATATATAATTTATTTTGTGTTGGGAGATTATTTTCATGACACTTAAATACAGTTATTATTACAATTTAAATGTTGCAATTTTATTGTAATTTTTATTGAATTTTTAATTTATAAAATGTTGACATCACGAATACTGTATCGCAGCCATCAGAATGAGATGCATTACTTTAATGATAATTTGGCATGGAAATGTGGTCAATTGCAGCTGATGATTCATTTATATGTGCTTATGTTCAAACAGGGAATTCTGGGTAATGTTAGATTTATTTGGATTATGCTGATTACATGTGCAAGAATATTCCAGTAGCTGTATGTTATAATTCAATGAAAGGAAATATAAGTGTTTATTGACGTGTACAAATTAATAAGTATTCTCATTTCTCATACAGTCAGGAGGAGGATGAGGCTGCTGTGTTGTGGCGGTCAGGATGAAGAGTTCCCCAGCTAACCGCAGCCGGGACATCGAGCGGCAGGCCGGTTATCTGCACCCTGAGCACTGTGCCCAGCCCCCTCCACGAGCTCATGCAGACGAGATGTGGTTCATCCGTGATGGCTGCGGCATCGTGTGCGGCGTGATCACGTGGCTGCTGGTTTTTTACGCTGAGTTTGTGGTCGTGTTTGTAATGCTGCTGCCGTCGAAGAATGTGGTGTATAGCCTCATTAACGGTGCTGTGTTTAACGGGCTGGCCTTCCTCGCCCTCGCATCTCACTTCAGAGCCATGTGTACCGATCCGGTGAGTAACACAATAACACATGTTATAGAGGGTGTATCTTTGAAGTCGAGTTGCAGGGATCTCCAGACCTCCTCAAACACGTGCGTGCGCCTGGAGTTATTTGCACTAATCAATGTGTCCACAAGGTGGCAACACTCACATTTGAGCTGTTTCTGTCATGACGAAATTCTAGAAGAAGATCTAATCGCCGCTAAACAAGTGTGCAAGTCAAGAGCACATGTGTGAGGAGGTCTGGAGATACCTCATCTCTATATCTCGAGTCTGAAGGAATATAAAGAATATAAACAGTCCAGTGTCTCATATTAGTCGTAGCGTGCATGCGCCAACCGCCTGTGTATGCGCACAGTTATATAGAGTATGCATTGACAGGCTCGTGCTCAACTTTACGCAGACACTGTGAGCGTTCACGTCAAAATGTTGGTTTTTGACTGATTTCGGGGGCCTGGGTAGCTTGGTGGTAAAGACGCTGGCTACCACCCCTGGAGTCGCTAGTTCGAATCCAGGGTGTCCTGAGTGACTCCAGTCGGGTCTACTAAGCAACCAAATTGGCCCGGTTGCTAGGGAGGGTAGAGTCACATGGGGTAACCTCCTCGTGGTCACTATAATGTGGTTCATTCTCGTGGGGCTCGTGGTGAGTTGTGCGTGGACGCCGTGGTGGGTGGCGTGAAGCCTCCACAATGAATGTGTGAGATACACACACACACACACACACACACTTGCACACACAATGCTTATTCTATGTCTTCTCTTTGTAACGCCATGGTCAGGTTTGACTGTAAACATAATGTGACATAAAACGATTTAAAAACACATGTTAAACTTTGACAAATAATAGTTTTAAATGTGTATATTCTGTATATATTCCAATGCAAACCTTGTGATAGTCAAATGTAAATCTAAAACTAGATAATCTCAATGTCTCTGCTGCCATCTACTGGCTATTATTGTCATAACAGGATTTTCAAGTCATGTAATTGTCCGTTCTGCCCCCAGTACAGGACACATTCTCATAATTTCTTCATGTTTGAATTTATAGATCTGTAGGCTTTTACTGTAGTGACATTAACATAAATGTGCTCATTTGCATATGCAATTAGATTATGCACTTGAGAAATGTACAGGTAAATAATGTCTAAATAGCACAAACTTCCAAACCAAGTGCTTAATTGTATTGCTATTACTTGAGAAAAGAAAAGGTTACACCTGTACTGTTTCTGGTCAAAAAAATGTATTTAAATGCTAATTATTATTTTAAATCTGTGTTACGGTGAGACACTTACAATGGAAACGAATGGGGCCAATCAATAAATAGTAAAATTCACATTATTTCAAAAGTATAGCTATAAACGTAAACAATACACGTGGTAATATGATTTAAGTGTGATTATCTCTACTACATAAATTGAGTGTGATAAAATGGCTTACCAGGATTACAGGTTTATCGTCATGGCAACGGATGTAAAATTAGCTAGACCTTTACACAGAAAAGTTTAGTAAGTGATTTTATCACACGTATTGTTTGTCTTGTGGCTATACTTCTGAAACGGTGAGTATTTTAACGTTTATTGCCCCCATTGACTTCCATTGTAAGTGTCTCACTGGAACACAGATTTTTGCTTTTTTTAAAGAAAAGGAGGGACGAGTCGAAATGTATAAAAATGCAACAAAACTTGATTCTTTACCTCATTGTGTCTGGTTGGAAATGTTTTAAAACGTTTGTTTTTCTCATCAGGGTGCTGTTCCAAAGGGAAACGCCACAAAAGAGTTTATCGAGAGTTTACAGCTGAAGCCGGGACAGGTGGTGTATAAATGTCCCAAGTGCTGCAGCATCAAACCTGATAGAGCACATCACTGCAGGTAACAAAAGCGCACACACAGAGCTTATCTACATATAGAGGTCTTAAAGGTACAGTAACCGTTTGTGTGTTTGCTGTGTGTAGTGTGTGTAAACGCTGTATCAGGAAGATGGATCATCACTGTCCCTGGGTGAACAACTGTGTGGGGGAAAACAACCAGAAATACTTTGTGCTTTTCACTGTAAGTTTCATCACAACTACACACAAACACGTCATTAGGGGTGGGTAAAAATTTAAATGTTCAAATGCATCGCAATCTTCCTTTGGAAGGTCTCAATATCGATTCTTTAATCCCAAGATCGATCTTTTACTCTATGCGCATTGAGACCTCTTTAATCTGCACACATCTACAGGCGCTCTTCTCTTAAAGAGACAGTACCGGTTTTTAGCACTTCTTCAACAAATCAATGTAAATACCTGTAAATGGCACAAATGATGTTATTAAACAATAAACATGTAACAAAATATAATATATGCAGTATATTATCATATTTATTTATTTAATATATGGATTTGTTCATTTTTAACGGCTAAAATGTAACCAAAATGATGAAAAACGAATAGAATATTGTTCGTAAGATTCATATTTTCATCCATCTTCAAATGCTTATCCGAAGTCGGGTCGCGGGGGCAGCAGCTCCAGCAGGGGGCCCCAAACTTCCCTATCCCGAGCCACATTAACCAGCTCTGACTGGGGGACCCCGAGGCGTTCCCAGGCCAGTGTGGAGATGTAATCTCTCCACCTAGTCCTGCGTCTTCCCCGAGGCCTCCTCCCAGCTGGACGTGCCTGAAACACCTCCCTAGGGAGGCGCCCAGGGGGCATCCTTACCAGATGCCCAAACCACCTCAACTGACTCCTTTTGACGCAAAGGAGCAGCGGCTCTACTCCGAGCTCCTCATCTCTAAGGGAGAAGCCCGCCACCCTTCTGACGAAGCCCATTTCGGCCGCTTGTACTCGCAACCTAGTTCTTTCGGTCATGACCCAACCTTCATGACCATAGGTGAGGGTAGGAACGAAAACTGACCGGTAGATCGAGAGCTTTGCCTTCCGGCTTTTGCCTCCTTTCTCTTTCCCGCTCCATTGTCCCCTCACTCGTGAACAAGACCCCGAGGTACTTGAACTCCTTCGCTTGGGGCAATACCTCCTTCCCTACCCGGAGTATGTGCTCCATCGTTGTCCTGCTGAGAACCATGGCCTCAGATATTCATATCGTCCCATATTAGAAGGTCTCCTGTTTAGTTAACAGCTTTATTTGGGAGAGAATGTATTTCCTATGTAAGCAAAAGTGACATTATAACTGAAATATACCCATATAAATCAATATCGAATTGAAACGAGAGCTTGAGAATCTGAATCAGTATCAATACCCAGCCCTACACGTCAATAAAGCTGTCAACAGATTAAAATAATGAACCACAGTTCTTGTGGTTAATATGATTAATCTCAAATATGATTGTAGTTGAAATTTTGACACTCTCTTCATGGTTTGAGATGTTCACAGATGGTGTTTGTGTCTTTTACAGATGTACATTGCTCTTATTTCTCTCCATGCGCTCGTCATGGTGGCTTTCCATTTTATCTTCTGTTTTGAAGAAGACTGGGGAAGTGAGTATTTCTCCCTGTATTCTGTTTCTAACAGTAACACAACAACAAAAATAGCTCTTTCAGTGGTTCCACGTGTATAAAATGAGTTTTCTTATATTAAAATTACAATGTAATCTCAACAAAACATTTTGTGTAGGAAGAACATAGTTGAATTGGGTAAACCCAACAAAATAATTGGCCCGGTTGCTAGGGAGGGTAGAGTCACATGGGGTAACCAAATTGGCCCAGTTGCTAGGGAGGGTAGAGTCACATGGGGTAACCAAATTGGCCCAGTTGCTAGGGAGGGTAGAGTCACATGGGGTAACCAAATTGGCCCAGTTGCTAGGGAGGGTAGAGTCACATGGGGTAACCAAATTGGCCCAGTTGCTAGGGAGGGTAGAGTCACATGGGGTAACCAAATTGGCCCGGTTGCTAGGGAGGGTAGAGTCACATGGGGTAACCAAATTGGCCTGGTTGCTAGGGAGGGTAGAGTCACATGGGGTAACCAAATTGGCCCGGTTGCTAGGGAGGGTAGAGTCACATGGGGTAACCTCCTCGTGGTCACTATAATGTGGTTCTCGCTCTCAGTGGGGCGTGTGGTGAGTTGTGTGTGGATGCCGCGGAGAATAGCGTGAAGCCTCCACACGCGCTACATCTCCGTGGTAACGTGCTCAACAAGCCACATGATAAGATGCGCGGATTGATGGTCTCAGGCGCGGAGGCAACTGAGATTCGTCCTCCGCCACCCGGATTGAGGCGAGTCACTAAAAAATCCAAAGCAATTTATTGCACTTATTACAGGATCAATCCCTCGGGGCAACCTGGAGTTAAGTGCCTTACTCAAGGAACAATATGCGATTAATCACGATTAACTACAAAAAAATATGCGATTTAATTGTGATTAACTATAAAAGAAATTTGATTCATCGTGATTAACTACTAAAAATATGTGATTAATCGTGATTACCTACTAAAAAATATTATATTAATCGTGATCAACGGGGAAAAAAATTGATTAATCGTGAGTAACTACTAAAAAATATTATACTAATCGTGATTAACTACTAAAAAATACTATATTAATCGTAATCAACGGGGGAAAAAATAGATTAATCGCGAGTAACTACTAAAAATACGTGATTAATCGCGATTAACTACTCAAAAATATTATACTAATCATGATTAACTACAAAAAATACGTGATTAATCGCGATTAACTATAAAAAATACGTGATTAACCGTGATTAACTACTAAAAAATATTAGATTAATCGTGATTAACTACTAAAAATATTAGATTAATCGCGAGTAACTACTAAAAATACGTGATTAACTACTAAAAATACGTGATTAACCGTGATTAACTACTAAAAAATATTATAATAATCATGAGTAACTACAAAAAATATGTGATTAATCACGAGTAACTACTAAAAATACGTGATTAACTACTAAAAATACGTGATTAGTCGCGATTAACTATAAAAATATTCGACTGACAGCACTATTTATTAATCATTATAGCTTATAGAGCAAAGCAGCTCTTGATTTACGAATCACTTAAAAGTGAATCAGAACATTAAATTTTAACAGATCTCCTCTTAATCTCATCCTACCCAAAAATGCATAGAATAATACTTAAATTCAACATTTGTTCACCCCATCTAGTCCCATGCAAAGCATACTGGGAAATGGAAATCCCCTGCTCAGTTTCCTCAATCCTGAAAAAACATATTCATGTAGTCGCAACTCAGAAGTATTACCTTCAATTTTACACATTTTAATGGATAGAACACAAAGAAATCAAGTTGTGTAAAGATGTTACTATAATAGGGACATACGTAATATTAAATCAAGACAATGTAAGTTAAGATTGTAAGATACAGAGAGGAAGTCTCATTCTCGTCTTCTGTGGTGTCGTCAGAGTGCAGTAGCTTCTCTCCTCCGGCGACAGTCATCCTCCTCATCTTCCTGTGTTTTGAGGGTCTGCTCTTCCTCATCTTCACCTCTGTGATGTTTGGAACGCAGGTTCACTCTATCTGTAACGATGAGACCGTAAGTGACCCTATCCCGACCCTTCACCTCTGAGACCTTTGCATGAATACAGTTTTGTCATGTGCTTATTAAAGAAAAAGATTAAGGAGAATTGTGTAATTCATCATAAGACCTGTTCACACCATGCACTAACGTTCAGCAATTGCTGACATAATGGGAATATTTAAAAAAAAAAAAAAATTACCCACTTTTTCAATTTGTAAACAAACAATGTTCAACACTGTGTTCATGCATCATGAGATTTGTGTCATTTTTGTGTCATTTCCAGCACATCTCAAATTCTGTTTTGTGTTTAATAGATTTCTGTGATGGAAATTACATTTTTAGCCTTTTTATATCCCCTTTTCTCCCCAATTTTGGAATGCCAAGTTTTAGGCACAAGTGTCAGTTGCGCTTCTGAGACCGTCAATCGGCGCATCTGATCACGTGACTCGTTGTGCATGACACCGCGGAGACTCACAGCATGTGGAGACTCATGCTACTCTCCACGATCCACACACAACTCACCACACGCCCCATTGAGAGAACCACTAATCACCACCACGAGGAGGTTACCCCATGTGCCTCTACCCTCCCTAGCAACCGGGACAATTTGGTTGCTTAGGAGACCTGGCTGGGGTCACTCAGAACACCCTGAATTCAAACATGTGACTAGTCAGCGCCAATACTCTCTGAGATACACAGACCTCCAGAAAAATATTTGGTGTTTCCCTTCATTTTTCTATGTTTTGAATGGATATTCCTAGTTCAGTGGTTCAAAACGCTGTTCCAGGAGGCCCCCCCCCCAAAACTGCACATTTTGGACATCTCCCTTATCTGACACATCCAATTCAGGTCTTGGAATCTAATGAGCTGATGAGTTGAATCAGGTGTGTTTGATTAGGGAGATGTCCAAAATGGGTCTGGGGGGTCCAGGGTATCTCAGCAAGTATTGAGTCTGACTAGTCACATGTTTGAATCCAGGGCGTGCTGAGTGACTCCAGTCAGGTCTCCTAACCAAATTGGCCTGGTTGCTAGGGAGGGTAGAGTCACATGGGGTAACCAAATTGTCCCGGTTGCTACGGAGGGTAGAGTCACATGGGGTAACCAAATTGGGCCGGTTGCTAGGGAGGGTAGAGTCACATGGGGTAACCAAATTGTCCCGGTTGCTAGGGAGGGTAGAGTCACATGGGGTAACCAAATTGTCCCGGTTGCTAGGGAGAGTAGAGTCACATGGGGTAACCAAATTGTCCCGGTTGCTAGGGAGGGTAGAGTCACATGGGGTAACCAAATTGTCCCGGTTGCTAGGGAGAGAAGAGTCACATGGGGTAACCAAATTGTCCCGGTTGCTAGGGAGGGTAGAATCACATGGGGTAACCAAATTGTCCCGGTTGCTAGGGAGAGAAGAGTCACATGGGGTAACCAATTTGGCCCGGTTGCTAGGGAGGGTAGAGTCACATGGGGTAACCAAATTGTCCCGGTTGCTAGGGAGGGTAGAGTCACATGGGGTAACCAAATTGTCCCGGTTGCTAGGGAGAGAAGAGTCACATGGGGTAACCAAATTGTCCCGGTTGCTAGGGAGGGTAGAATCACATGGGGTAACCAATTTGGCCCGGTTGCTAGGGAGGGTAGAGTCACATGGGGTAACCAAATTGTCCCGGTTGCTAGGGAGGGTAGAGTCACATGGGGTAACCAAATTGTCCCGGTTGCTAGGGAGGGTAGAGTCACATGGGGTAACCTCCTCGTGGTGGTGATTAGTGGTTCTCTCAATGGGGCGTGTGGTGAGTTGTGTGTGGATCGTGGAGAGTAGCATGAGTCTCCACATGCTGTGAGTCTCCGCGGTGTCATGCACAACGAGTCACGTGATCAGATGCGCCGATTGACGGTCTCAGAAGCGGAGGCAACTGACACTCGTCCTCCACCACCCGGATTGAGGCGAGTAACCGCCTGAAAGAGCTTCAAGTTGATGAAACAGCCGTATAAACAGTATGCATTATATGCAGACTTTTCCCATGGGCTGAACTATATTTGTGTTGCACTCTTGCGATTTGCATTGTTGTGTTGCGCCATTCTTAGTGTGAATTGACCTTTGCATGACCTCTTCATATATTGAGTAGTGTTCAGCATGTACACTGTAAACACTTGTTCTCTGTGAGTTGCATCTGTCTGTGTGTTTGCAGGGAATCGAACAGCTGAAGAAAGAAGAGCGGAGATGGGCAAAGAAATCAAAGTGGATGAACATGAGGGTTGTGTTCGGTCACCCCTTCTCTCTAGCGTGGTTGAGTCCGTTCTCAACGCCGGATCACGGGAAAGCAAATCTCTATCAGTATGTGGTGTGAGACCAGCGATCTGTACCGATGTATGACACTCTGACCAGCTCACAACACTGACCCGTCAACACATGACGTCACAAAGCTTTTTAGACTGTCACTCTTGATGCTTGAAGTCCTTTGATGTTTTGATTTAAAGAATAACCCAAAACTGAAAATTCTGTCATTTGTTACTCACCCTCATGCACTTCAGTTTAACTATAATATACATGCATATATATATATATATATTCATACTTCATAGTCACTTCTTTAAAAATGATCTTTTTATGTTCCTCAGTGTACATAATAGCAGCGTACAGGCTTAAATGACACGAGGGTGAGTACATAATGACAGAATTTTATCATGGGGTGTATGGAGTCCAGTACGGGTCACCCAGAGAAAAGCACGCCACAAGTGGCTTCTATACGTCTATATAGAGACACAAACTTTGATATCCTGATCGCAGCTCTCTCAAGTTTAGCTCTTCTTATATCTTCTGCACTGTGAACTCTGATTAGATTTGACTATCAATCGCCCGTTGAGATTCTCCAGAAGTGTGAAAGAAATATTTCTGACCAGATTTAAGAGGCCTTGACCATTAACTTGCCAACCATCACCAGCCGTGACACATTCTTGATTGACCGATGCCTTTAAATGAGCTGGTATATGAAAGTGGGCACACGCTGTAAAGCAGAACACAAATGTGTCTTTAATGTGAGAGGAACTCTCCACAGTCACGTCACCAGTTTAGCCGGGAGAAGATTCGGTTTTTCTTGGAACAAACATTGAATTGTTGCACTAATGGATGAATCTCACAGAAATATATCCAGGTCACATTTGACCCTAAAATCAAAAGAGTCGGTAACGCTTTACAAGAAGGTTCCACATGAACGAACAATGAACAATTGTATTTTTATTAACTAACATCAAGCAAATGTAATAAATGATGTAAATAATACAATGTTTATTGTGAGGTCATGATACAGAACGCATTTACTATTGTTAACAAATGCAACCTTATGGTAAAGTGTTACCAAATAATACAAATTACATATTGCAGAAATAAAAACTTATTTTATTTTTTTATAGCAGCATTAAAAGCTTCATGACAATCAAGCACATTTTCCCATAAAATTCTCATTAAATTCTCCTTTTACAATTTTATATATATATATAAAGTATTTATATATGTGATTTATTTAAATAAAATATTATGTATAAATACATTAAATAATATATATATATATATTTGAAGTATTTATACATAATATTTGATTTAAATAAATCACATATATAAATACTTTATATATATAGAGAGAGAGAGAGAGATATTATTTAATGTTATTTAATTATTATTATTATTATTATTTAATTATTTAATACATCATATTTTTTAAATTAATAATTATTATTTAAATTATTTATATATAATATTGAATTTAAATTAATCACATATATACAAATACTTTCATATATATATATATATTATTTAATGTATTTATACATAATATTTTATTTAAATTAATCACACACATATATATATATATATATATATATATATATATATATAAAATATTTATACATAATGTGATTTAAATTATATATTTAATTTAAATCAAATATTATATTTAAATACTGTAAATAATATAGATCTGTATATATAATTTAAATCAAATATGATGTATAAATACTTTAAATAAATATAAATATATACATGAAAAGAAATATGTACAATTGAAATCTTAAAAATATATATTTAAACATTATATCCTTTTTTTTTAGAGCGAGAATAATTTATTTTGCTTTACAGTGTGGAGTGAAAATGTGCTTCGCTGTCATTAAAAACATCGCAAAATCTCTTAATGGTCGTAAAAATAGATGTTATTTTCCGTATGCTAAATGTTATTTTAATTGATATTTTGGGGTGAAATATGACCTGGACATGTCTTTTTAAGATTCACCCTAATTAATTTATAAATGCAGTAGTTTCTTATATACTCTCACATTTATTCTACAACTTTTGAAACAAGTTTTTAACCATTAAAATGATTTCTTATTTTATTAAAGGAACACTTTACAATGAGGTTCTGCTTGTTAACAGTATTTGCTTATGAACGAACAATGAACACCATTATGATCAACATTAACCAAGATTAATAAGTGCTGTAGAAGTATTGTTCATCGTTAGTTCATGTTAACTAATGTCGTATTTTAAATGTTCAGAAATGGTTTCGCTGCCGTATATAAACATGAATATGCTTTTAAACATTCAAGAAGTGTCACGATCCAGATGCATTCACACTGATTAGTTCAGTTTCACTTTAAATCCAGTTCAGACCCCCAGAAGCTTTAAAACGGTGGATATGTCCCACTCATGTGTTTCTCCCCGTTGTTTATTATTCAGCACTATCAGTGGCCGTTTGCGTCTGGTCATGTGAT
The DNA here is from genome assembly GCA_032164185.1 of Moxostoma hubbsi. Lineage (NCBI taxonomy): Eukaryota > Metazoa > Chordata > Actinopteri > Cypriniformes > Catostomidae > Moxostoma > Moxostoma hubbsi. Next base: position 39,018,340 of record JAVLUX010000026.1, on the reverse strand, counting down.
CAGGTGACACGACTAACCCTGTCTAGTATCCAGTGCTGGGATGGACCAAATCTGCCGGCCTGATGTTGCTGCTCACCCCGAAACATAATCAAATAGATTTCATAGTGTTGTTGTTGTGTAAAGGTGATTGGTATTGAGATACGAGTCCCCACAGGTGAAGTGTGATGGGCGGAGCATGAGACGGTGTTGAGCTGTCAATCACAGAGATGTCACCGCACACCATCGGCTCTGTTTACAGGCCTTTTCTATTTTCTTTGCACATTCTTTCACCCTCTTTCTACGTGTTGAATCTTTTTACGATGTGCATGTATTTTAAATATAAATATCTCAATGATTGCTTTGAATTTTTAAGCCTGTTCAATAAATTTCTCTCTCCTTTTGGTTTTTACATCTGTGTGTTTTTCTCTCTCGGGCAGTTTCTGAAATATGTCAACAGATTCAAAGTCTGACACGGAAGACAATGAATCGTTCAAACACTGTTGTTGTACATCCACTGTAGTTCAATGAATCATCATTGTGGTATCATTTCATTTAGGCTACGTAAACATTAATCCGGATACATTTGAATATCCGTATGGATCGTTTCAAAACGCTCTCCGTCCACACTAACCGTGCGTTCAGACCAGAGGCGGCGAGAGCGTCAAAATTCGCTCTGGCTGCCCTGCCAACAACGCTATGGAAGATTCGTGGATGCTCTGACGTAGTTGAGATAGGCAGCAATGTGCGTTCAGAATGCTTAGTTTTGTGAACTATATTTAAAGGGGCCGCAAAACATCCAGACATGTCGACCGGTATCATTATTGCCGACATATTACAAGTAGCGTAAATCCTCATGAAATCTTTTGATATATTATTATATAAACCATAATATCCACTTCATCAACTCATCTGGGACACCAACAATTTCAGACACCTTTATCCACGCATCATTTAAAAAAAAAATTATATCCCTGTAAGCAAACGGACAGATCGTATATTACGGGAAAACCCGCCACGGCAATAATCAGTTTCTCCATTTTGTTTTTGGAACTAATGTTTGGTGGGAACCAAAGTTTACATTGTTTGCCGTCGAACCGCATCAAAGCTCATTAGCATAATGTTGCCCACACTTGAACTTTCCTCTGACGACCACACCGCCCAAGACACGCCGCGCCGCTTCTCGCCTTCTGGTCGATTTGACGCTCTCGACGCCTCTGGTCTCAACGCACCATAACGTTTTCAAGCGTTTCCAAAAGTTGCTCGTCCACACTGAAACATGAAAACGGTAAAATCGTGGAATGATGTGGAAAATCCCCGCTGCATGTACGGTCTGAAACGCAATTGTCCTCGTGTTCCATCGCCGGACAACAATTCCGAGTAAACTTCCCGTCGCCTTTGAATGAACGCAATGTGAAGGTCGTACAAAGTGACAATTATTTTTTAACAACGCTATCAACGTGAGTATCGGTCACAACAGTGCCGCTATAACACGGGCCGCCATCTTGATTGTTTTGGTTGGAAAGATCACATGACTAAAAACGTGTCATCGTTTTCCAAAGCATCCATTTGGCTATGCGTTTTCAAAAAGCCCAGTTTCCATCTCAGTGTGGACGGAAGGCCCAAACGGAGAGAAAAAGATGCGTTTTCAAACTGGTTTTTCAGACTGGTTCTCTTGCCCACCTGTGCGCAAGGAGACTGCGCAGGGTACGGCAAGAGGACAAGTCCATATGGGGGTATGCCCTAGAGTTTTTATCATTGTCCTCAGGTCTGGGATACGATCAGCCCTGCCTAATCTATATCTTTTGGGCAGGTCTGAATTAACTTTTTAGATCTTGGAGGAGGGCACCTACTTCTCAGTCACTGCAAGCTTCCATGGCCACAGAGGCCATACCCCTGCTTCTGTCAGTGCCCACGCCTGCCACGGCCAATGAGCCTGTGCCCATGCCTGCCACGGCCAACGAGCCAGTGCCCATGCCTGCCAAGGTCAATGAGCCTCGCCCATGCCTGCTACGGCCAACGAGCCAGTGCCCATGCCTGCCACGGCCAACGACCCAGCGCCCACGCCTGCCACGGTCAACGAGCCAGTGCCCACGCCTGCCAAGGTCAACGAGCCAGCGCCCACGCCTGCCAAGGTCAACGAGCCAGCGCCCACGCCTGCCAAGGTCAACGAGCCAGCACCAACGCCTGCCACGGTCAATGAGCCAGCACCCATGCCTGCCACGGTCAACGAGCCAGTGCCCACGCCTGCCAAGGTCAACGAGCCAGCGCCCACAACTGCGAAGGTAAACGAGCCAGTGCCCACTACTGCCACGGTCAACGAGCCAGTGCCTGAAGCCCCGTCTGTCCCAGAGCCGAAGCCTCGGCCGCCCCAGTGCCAGCATCCTTGTTCATGAAAGCCGTTCCCACAGCAGTGCTCCCGGCCACCCAGAAGTGGAGAACGGCTCCTGCTCCCCAGTCGCTGCGAGCGCTCCGGCCAGTCACCGCCTGTCCTCACACAGGTCTTGTGTCTCCAGTCGGTCTAGTTAGTCAGTCATGCCTGTTTGTTCTTCATCCCATCCCTGTCCAGGTGGTCCTGTTCCCCGCTGCATTCTGCCCCAACCCTGGATTACCTTTTTCCCCTACGGGGTTTTTTAAGTTTTTAATTGACTCAAATCAAATATCCATTTATTAGTTATTTGGTATAAAGGATATGACCCGGATGGGTTTTATTTTGCCTGACTGTACATGAGCTCATATTTTGCTTCATAGTAATGTGTTAATGACACTTATATCAACAATAAAACACAATAGGACAGATGCTTTCAACATGAGACTTGAGGAAACCAAAGCAGAAATATCTGCACATTGCCAGGTATGATATGGTCACATTATGTTGGACTGAGGAAGACTCATGTGACGACTGCACTGCATCAGTACATCTTTATTTCATTAGATGTGTCATTTAGCTGCTCTATGAGTCTCGCACACCCAACCGAGACTCGAGGAAGAAGAGATTCACTGGAAGTACATCAGCTTAACCAGCATCCTTCAGCCCACTCTCTTAATCCAGGGAAAAAACAGCTTTTGGTTTCTAGCTGGTCTGAGCTGGTCTAGATGGTTTAAACCCAGTACACCATCTATTTTTAAGCTCGCTCGGTCCACCTTGGACCAGCAAAGAATAGCTGCCAGGGTTCAAAATGCCACTTTAACACCTTAAAGTCAACATGAATTCAGAATGAACCCCATTTATTTTCTCAACGCACATACATGCATCAGTGCACGAATCTCCTGGTAACTTCTCAATCAGGTGTCTGCAGATGGGCTGAAGGACGGGATGTGGTCTGTTTTCATTCATACAGCTACAGGAAGTGTCTTTACTCTTACATCACTGACGCTTGCATGCATAAGATACAGTATGTGGCATATATCAGAGAAGCATCTTCCATACAACAGGATTATTGCACAACCCAACGCTGTATGCCGTGCTCACAGTGCTTTGAACGCTCGTGCAAGTCTGACCCTTTCTGCTCATGGGAAACTAAGGCACAAGTTAAAGGAAGTGATGTCACCGAGGGCATGAAACATCAAAATAGTCCGATTGCATATTCAAGCAGCTGTAATAAGAACTGGAAACGCAGGCCTTATTTATTGAGATTAATGAGTGTATTTCTGATCAAATCAAATAGGAACTCTATTGCTCTTGAGTAAAGCGTGAAAAACACTTCTTGAAATATTATTTGGATTTTAATCATGTTTTTGGTTTTCTATGTTAGTATCTTTCAGAGTACCTGACCAATGAAAGCCTGTGAAGCCATGAACATATCAGACTCATATTTGACCACAAAATCACTTGAAAGCGGAAAATGAAGATTTTTGTAGAAATAGTAATCCAACACAAATTACTAGTTACTTTTGTAAAATTGTAATTAGATTACTTATTAGTTATTACTTCATGGAAAAGTAATCACATTACTGATTACTTTAAAGTTACTTTCTACTTTTGTTTTTTCAGCTCGATGAATTTAAAATAATTTCTATTTTTTAATTTCTATAATTTCGATAATGTCTGTGGCAGAAACGCAAACAAATGTGCACATGAACGTAAACGTATTATTTTTCCAAGAATTCATTATTGTAACGGTTAAACTGCTTTTTTTAAACTGATTATGAGTGTATATGTAATTTATGCTGATTTTATTAGCATTTATCATTTATTATTATCATAAATCATTGCGTCCAGACGGGATGATTTTCATTATCATATCACAGAATTATTAAATAAGTCAAATGAGACTATTGAAGGAAAACGTCCTTAATTGTCCTGGAAATAATGACTTGATTGTAATGATCCTTAAATAGGTTTTAATTATTTTGTGCAAAATACTTGTATGTTTTCTTCTTTCCTTTGATTTTGAATTTAATGCACCAGTTATTTCAATATTAATGTCTTTGGTAAGAGATTTAACAGCTGCATGAACATGTCAAACACTCTATTTTTATATTCATCCTCAAATATTAGAGCAAATTTGCTGCACTGAAGCAAGAAAACCAAAAACTGTGAGGTTTGTGTGTGTCAGAGGAGTTGGACCCAAACACTAATAATACGTTTATAAAACACATGGAATTAATTGCACAAATGCTTCTCTACAGGTAAGTGTCATTGTTCACAACGTGTGCATCATGCATGTTGCGAGCGCTCAGTCGTCTCTCTTGCTGGCGTGTGATTGGGTGAGATTGGGACACGTGTGATGTAGCACCAGTAGACCAGAGAGAGTGAGAGAGATGCCCACCCACCACAGAGCCATGTGCGTCTCTCCGAATATCAGCTGCCCCAAAAATGCCTGTCAAAAAAACACAAAACAAAGCAAAATGTTGTACATAATATCCAGATTAAAACACCTGTCGAGTACTGCATCCGGCTGATGCACACTCCGTCACGGGACGCTCGTCCATTGAACGCACACAACGCAGCTAGATTATAACGTGATGACTTTCGACTTATTGTATCATAATATATGTCACTGTGCATTTCATATCGTGATGAAAATTGTCAATACGCAGATTTATTAATAAGATGAATAATCGGTTAAGAGTTCATGATTAATCGTTGCAATAATCGTCGAATAATCGGTAGATTAATCGATAATCAAATAATCGTTAGTTGCAGCCCTACTGTCAAGTTTGAAGGAATGTATGTAGGAATCTCTGTGGGTGCCTAGTTTTACACATTTTTTAAAAACATTTCTAACATTTTATACAAAAAGTAGATTTTTAAAGATTTCCTGTTTCAGTGGCGTACCCAAAAAGGCTTATAACTCGACAAACAAACAAGGAGGGTTAAGTGTTTGGTAGCATTTTTAATGATATATATTATGATACATTCTGACACTTTTAAAGCTTGAGCCAAAAATTTAAATTTTTTTAGTATTTTTCTGATTTTGCATTATATATGGATGTAAATAACGATTGTTCCCAATCATATTACCAATAACTGGGTTTTGTGTTGATACGACAAAGCAATCAAAAGTTATCGCATTACAAATATAATTTATCCTAGTGTACAAAAACGTCTCCAAACAAATAAAACATAACAATTATACATAAGTAATTACACAACAATGACAAAAGATATGCTCTCATTCCAAAGCATGCAGGCAGATCTCATTCAGTTCCACTCTGTGTCATTCGAGTCATCACTGAGTGTGTATCGTGTACTTAGCACCATCTAGTGGTGGCTATAATTAATTACAGTGAACAATCTTCTCTGCCCATATTTGGATGACTTCCACCTTTGGTTGCAGCACTCTGAATCCTAATGCGATTGGTTTAGGGTTCCATGACGCTGCACAACGTTCTACAATATTTTCGATGATGTCATCTGATCCAGGAAAGGTAATTTGTTTTAGCCAGAAAGCACTTTATGTGCTGTGCGCACATTGTGCTTCATGTTGATTATCTAATGATCTATGCATCTGATTACCTTGTGTGTGGGCTCGTTTGAAAGATAATCACCTCCTCTAAGTAACGGTATATGATATTTAATGTTCCTTTAATTTTTTGAAGTTATAAGTGAAAACGTGGCCTATAAGCAACAAACAGGCTGGTTGTATTTTACTTTTGAGAGATTTCCAGCAACATATGACACATGACTATTTTATGAGTTTGATGTTTTTACTGATTACAATAATATGTGCTGTGCAAAATAGATGATCAAAGCTGAACACTTCTGATTTGTCTGCAGATTTCAAAGCACTTGTTCAGTTTTGGTCATAATGTCTACATGCAGTTAATGAAAATTAAGTTTAACAAGTTTTATAAGGGTAAGTTGATTTGACCTGAAAAGTTGTGCCTCTTCATAAAAATGGCAACATATCTGATATATATATTCTTTTAAGTTTTGCTCAGTTTTGTGGTTGTTATTATCACGCAACATCAGAATGGCAAACTGTGTGTTTCAGCACATGACTTTGACGTGGCGGACGAACGTATATTTAAAAACTATTTACTGCTTTTTATGTACTTATTTATTTTAAGAAATAATAAAAGATTAGTCCAAACTACTAATGCCAACATTTTGACTATCAAGAATTCCATCTTTTTAATGAGACTTTTTTTAATTGATTTATTTTACTGTCTATAAACGGTTGCATCACTTACGCATTTCTGAGTTCCAGAAAAATATAAAACTGACTTTGAATCATCGCACTAGATGTGTGCGTGTGTGTGTGTGTGTGTTCAAGCTGCATTCTCAGTTTTGTTTGAATTGCATTTTTTATGTATTTTTGAATAAGTTAATAGGACCGGACAGAATAATAGCGCCATGTCAGTGACCCAAAAACACATTCTTTTTTAATTTTCTCCTCTTTTCTCCCCAATCTGGAACGGCCAATTCCCAATGCGCTCCAAGTCCTCGTGGTGGCGTAGGACGAATCTCAGTTGCCTCCACGTCTGAGACCATCAATCTGCGCATCTTATCACGTGACTTGTTGATTGCGTTACCGCGGAGACATAGCGCGTGTGGAGGCTTCACGCTATTCTCCACAGCATCCACACACAACTCACCACACGCCCCACCGAGAGCGAGAACCACATTATAGCAACCACGAGGAGGTTACCCCATGTGACTCTACCCTCCCTAGCAACCGGGACAATTTGGTTGCAAAGGAGACCTGCCTGGAGTCACTCAGCACGCCCTGGATTCAAACTCATGACTCCAGGTGTGATAGTCAGAGACAATACTCGCTGAGATACCCAGACCCCCCAAACACACATTCATCAAGAAAAAGTTTCAGGCTTTAATGAAGTCACACTGCTGAAACGTTCTTTACACAATATGTAGAATTAAGTGTACTTTTATTAAGACTTTTTGTGTTAAATTTCTACAATGACACGTGTTTATGCTTCATCTGAAGTGAAGCTGCTGACACTCACAGAGGAGATGAGGTTGGATGCGGTGGTGGTCACAGTGGTGCGGGTGGATGAACACGAGCTGCGGAGAGCTTTCGCCAGGAACGTCCACATCACAGCGTTACAGGTGAACAGCAGACCACCACACAGCAGTCTGAGCGGGATGTGTAGCTGACGCACACACACACACACACACACACACACACACACACACACACACACACAGAAAGTGAGGCAGATTCATTTTCAATTACAGATCACTTACTGCAATATTCAGTGGCCATAAATGTCTCATTCTGCACTATAATGGCATTTCAAATAAATGAACATTTGCTGTGTAATATTAATGCTCAATTAATACTGATGACCGATAAGGATGTCTAAGATTAGGGTTAGCCCTTATTAGTGCAATACTTCATACTGGCTAATGTGTTTGAAAAACATGCATAAAATTCTACATAAATTTTGATTTAATGATTAAAAAATATTTAGTTGTTTAAAAGTCATATTTTTTTTTAGTTTTTTTACGTTTTCAAAAGCTTTTTTTTTTTTTTTAAAGACATACCATTAATTAACCCTGTTATTATATAAAAAGGCATGATTATAACCAGATATTTTAAAGAGACTTACTGTAATTAAGTTTATTTAAAATAATAGTGAAAAATAATTTTACAAATAAAAATGTGTTTATCATACAAAATTTAAAATAAATATTTGAAATATATTTAATTTTATATATATATATATACAAATGTAAATATATTTCAATTATTATTTATTTTTAATTTTGTATGATAAACACATTTTTATCTTTCAAATTAATTTCACTATTATTCAAATAAACTTCATTAAAGAGGTGAATAGACACAAAAAGAACATGACGTCATTGATTCATAATGAATGAGCAGAGGAAGGAGGATGACACGTGCTCTTGGTCTTGAAGGTCATACGTGTCCGTCACGTAACACCTTCATCATCCTCATCCCTCTGTAGACATGTGTTAAGTCCCGTCATGTTGAAACATGTTTTTAAACACGTGATGATGTTCCGGGATGCGGTTCTGGTGCTGATGCGGAACACTCGATCTTCGTCTCGTCCCATTAATAACTGACACTCACCGAGTCACAAGCGGTGGTCTCGTTCTCGGGTCTGAATTTCCTCTGCTCGCCCCATGTCCGCAGTCCCGTCTCACACACGCCCTTCAGATAATCGGTACCGAGTGACAGTTTGGCGGATGAGGACGCGACAGCACCGAGAAATCCCGCCAGCAGCGCGTACAAAACCCCGGGAAACATTACGATCAGCTCATAACTTAACCTAATCATTTCATCTGTGTGTGTGTGTGTGATGCTGCACGCCAATGAAAACACTCCATCAGCATCATCACTGTGAGGAAACACTTGAGATGCATTCTGGGAAATGTAGTTCATTACCCATCACTCACTAACATGCAGTTCTGGGTAGATTACTTCTGATTTGTAATCTGGTACTGATTGTAGTCAGTAGCGTAATCTTGTGTGTTACATTTTGAGGTAATCTAATCTGATTTCTTTTGGATTACTTATTCTGATGCAATTTAAAAAATATATATTATCCCCTTTTCTCCCAATATTGGAACGCCCAATTCCCACTATTTAGTAGGTCCTTGTGGTGGCGCAGTTACTCGCCTCAATCCGGGTGGTGGAGGACGAGTCTCAGTTGCCTCCGTGTCTGAGACCGTCAATCGGCGCATCTGATCATGTGACTCGTTGTGCATGACACCGCGGAGACTCACAGCATGTGGAGACTCATGCTACTCTCCACGATCCACACACAACTCACCACACGCCCCATTGAGAGAACCACTAATCACCACCACGAGGAGGTTACCCCATGTGACTCTACCCTCCCTAGCAACCGGGACAATTTGGTTACCCCATGTGACTCTACCCTCCCTAGCAACCGGGCCAATTTGGTTACCCCATGTGACTCTACTCTCCCTAGCAACCGGGACAATTTGGTTACCCCATGTGACTCTACCCTCCCTAGCAACCGGGACAATTTGGTTACCCCATGTGACTCTACTCTCCCTAGCAACCGGGACAATTTGGTTACCCCATGTGACTCTACTCTCCCTAGCAACCGGGACAATTTGGTTACCCCATGTGACTCTACCCTCCCTTGCAACCGGGACAATTTGGTTACCCCATGTGACTCTACTCTCCCTAGCAACCGGGACAATTTGGTTACCCCATGTGACTCTACCCTCCCTAGCAACCGGGACAATTTGGTTACCCCATGTGACTCTACTCTCCCTAGCAACCGGGACAATTTGGTTACCCCATGTGACTCTACCCTCCCTAGCAACTGGGCCAATTTGGTTACCCCATGTGACTCTACTCTCCCTAGCAACCGGGACAATTTGGTTACCCCATGTGACTCTACCCTCCCTAGCAACCGGGACAATTTGGTTACCCCATGTGACTCTACCCTCCCTAGCAACCGGGCCAATTTGGTTACCCCATGTGACTCTACTCTCCCTAGCAACCGGGACAATTTGGTTACCCCATGTGACTCTACCCTCCCTAGCAACCGGGACAATTTGGTTACCCCATGTGACTCTACTCTCCCTAGCAACCGGGACAATTTGGTTACCCCATGTGACTCTACTCTCCCTAGCAACCGGGACAATTTGGTTACCCCATGTGACTCTACCCTCCCTTGCAACTGGGACAATTTGGTTACCCCATGTGACTCTACTCTCCCTAGCAACCGGGACAATTTGGTTACCCCATGTGACTCTACCCTCCCTAGCAACCGGGACAATTTGGTTACCCCATGTGACTCTACCCTCCCTAGCAACCGGGACAATTTGGTTACCCCATGTGACTCTACCCTCCCTTGCAACCGGGACAATTTGGTTACCCCATGTGACTCTACCCTCCCTAGCAACCGGGACAATTTGGTTACCCCATGTGACTCTACCCTCCCTAGCAACTGGGACAATTTGGTGTGTGTGTGCGTTTGTGTGTATATGCGTTTGTGTGTATTTGTGTGTTTGTGTGTCTGTGCATGCGTGTGCATGTGCTGCCTATTTCGCCTGTAGGGCGGACCAGTACAGCCGGCACAAATTACCCAGCGGCCCACCTGGAAAATGCCCGGTGCTCCGGATGACCTGTCTGCCCCTGATTGGGGGGATGGGGGCACATTACAGGTGAGAAGAGGCATCTGCCTCCAGATTCCAGACTTTATTAAAACACTTGTTTGTCAATATAATGAAATAAATACAAATAAATGAATTAAAGTGAAATCAGTGGAAGTCTATGAGATGTCCTCAGTTCTATAGTCAAACAAACGTGTGTGTGTGTGTGTGTGTGTGTGTGTGTGTTTGCCAGATTTATTGATTTTATTTGAGAAATGTAAATCAAATTGCTCTGTGTTATAGTCTCACCCATTTGTTTCCTGTAGCGGGAAACGATGAGTGTTACACTTTTTTACAACCACTTACATTTATCCAATCAAATCCCAATTTTTTGTGTGAATTCAGATGGCAATTGTAGGACGAGACCCCAAGCCTTGTACCACTCAGATGAGGAAAACCATTTTTATTAACAACACAAATGATTAAGGGTTAAGCAAGCAGATGGGGTTCCCTGCTTGGTCTTTTAATATTGTAAAGGCGCTGAATGCAATCATTTTCTGAAAAAGGCTTGAAATGTGATAAAGGCCCAAATCTGTATCATTTTTGGTTTTAAAAGATTTGTGTATTTGTGTCAACTGGCTAGCAAAAAAAAATGTAATACACAAAATCATTTCTTCAAGAATCCCAACGCTGCTCTTTTCCATACAAGTTCATATTGATCACTGCTGTCAAGGTCCAAAGAGAGAAACAATCCTGATAAAATACCATAAAAGTAGTCCATAAAACAATAAGCTTTTCTACGGCCGCAGAAAGATGCATAATTAATTAGACTTCTGAATTATACTCTTGTGTTGTTTTGAAGCTTGAAGAGGTGGTCACCATAAACTGACATTGTATGACATCACTGAACACAACATTTATGCACAATTTCTCCCTTTGTGTTCAGAACAAGACAGAAAGTCATATAGATTTATAACAACAGGGGTGCATTTAATGCATTAATTAAGTGATAACAGAAGTGCATTATATCTGGATCACACCAAATCTGTTCTCAAAATATATGCTGCAGTTTTAAGACTGAGAATTACTCTTATGTGTCGATATGTTTTGACTCGCTCGCTGCCACAGTGCCGTGTTGTGGACGATCGCCAGGACATTGATGGATGTTTAAGCACATGTTAGGAGGTTTCTTACTGGTCCAAGTCAAATAGCCCAATCGCAAGCGTCTGTGACCCGCTCCTCCTTCAATGCAAGTCTATGGGATTTTGTTCCTGTTATATCGTCCACCAGGTGAGAAACATTATTGTGCAGTAGTGCAGTTGACCTGAGCTTGACTTCAGACTTTAGTTTCTCTCTCTGCTCATATTGATCTGCAGTGTGTGCTGGCTCAGTCATGCTGGCAGAAGGAAATGTATCTCTGTAGTGAAATCAGATGCGGGGGGCGGTTGTTAAATACACAGCACAGATCAATTGACTCGGTGCTGAAGGTCCATTTCTCAGCATGACTGCAATTGATTTATTGACTCGCTAAAATGCCTCAGACATGATTGCATCTCTGTATCATACTAATGCATGGGGGAAGACTGGCAGAACTGAGAAAGAACAGTTTAAATGGTATGCATTAAGTTCTTTGAGAGTCACCATAAGTTACCATGTGTTTACTAAAAGCAAATAAAACTGTTCTGCTCCGTGATGTCAACCTGTGAGTAAATGTTGCATTCACTGTCAGTATGTTCAGAATGAGTCCGTTTTTCTTTGTGTGGAAAGGAGTCAGTTGAGGTGGTTTGGGCATCTGGTAAGGATGCCCCCTGGGCGCCTCCCTAGGGAGGTGTTTCAGGCACGTCCAGCTGGGAGGAGGCCTCGGGGAAGACGCAGGACTAGGTGGAGAGATTACATCTCCACACTGGCCTGGGAACGCCTCGGGGTCCCCCAGTCAGAGCTGGTTAATGTGGCTCGGGATAGGGAAGTTTGGGGCCACCTGCTGAGCTGCTGCCCCCCCGACCCGACTTTGGATAAGCGGTTGAAGATGGATGGACGGATGGATGTTCAGAATGACATATTACTTGCACAATTTCTGCAGAAGACCTTCTACATTTGCCAAAATGTGCATTACCCAACCGGAGCACACTGTGTGCAATACTGTATCCCACAATGCAACATGCTTTTGCACGCATTTACTTGGAATTGTGTTTTACTCCACCAAAATTGGAGACTTTCGATTCAGTTAACACAACCTTGCTGGAACCCTTATACAATCACGCCAATCCTCTGATTGGCAATAGTACTATACCTAAGCCCCGCCCCTTCGGGCGCGCAGTTGGCCTATATTAGCGGGCGCTCAGTCACCATTGGAACTCCTCGGCAAGACGCAGACAGGACGACTCGTCGCCAGTGCTCAGTGCCTGCGCCCCTGTGTCTTTCCGGTCGCCATCGAACGCGCTTTCCGTGAACGGGAACAGTGAAACTTCTACCAGCTTCTCACAGCGCTCCGGCTGGAGTTACTCTATCTTTACATACTGTATACAGTATTAACTAAAGAGCTGCTTGCTTGATACGCATCGTTCCGTGATACGCAAGTGTTCCCTATGCGAACGGCACGTCCCACTGTCTGATGATCACAAGAGCTGTGTTCACTGCCTGGGCCGCATCCACACACACATGCAGCTCTCATGGAAACTCCAGACATTGCGCTTTAGGTTTGACCTCGTTCTGAGGGAAGATCCAGCCTCCCGTGCCCTCCCACCCGCCTCTTCTGTCCCGAGGGACCACATGTGGAGGCGCAGCAGGACAGTGAGGTTGAGCTGGGAGAATTAGAGGAGGATCACGTGCCGGCGCAAGCCCTGCGAGCCCGCCGAACTTCTGATCTAACGTCCTCGCCTGTGCAATATGCACGTGATGAGCTCTGGCCCTTTATTGGAGCACACAGTCTCATTACGCTTGGTGGCTCTGATGATGGGGATGATGCTGTGTCGAAGCACCGAAGAAAAACCCTGAAGGACGCATACTTCCATGTACCAATTGCACCGCGTCACAGGCGGTTTTTGAGATTAGCATTCGAAGTAGCTGCGTATCAATTCAAAGTCCTTCCTTTCGGTCTGTCTCTGGCTCTCCGCCATGTCAACTGGGCGTAAAGCACACTTTTCCCCAGCCAGCAAATCTCATTATTAGTAGTTTGTCTCGACTCCGTGAGCAAACGCACACACCTCACGAACGAGCGCATACAGACCATTCTTGAGTCTGTCTCAGTTCAAACTGGGGAAAACATTGCCACTGAAGTCATTTCAGAGAATGCTGGGTTTTATGGCGGCAGCATCTGCCGTTATACCGTTAGCTGTGTCACACATGAGAACTCTCCAGTACTGGCTCAAGCGTCGCGGTTAATCGCCGCTACCCGGCTGCTCTAGCACCATGGACAGCGCCAGCCTTCTACCAACATGGTGTTATGTGTAACGGGAGCCAGCTGGTAAATAGCTGTGCAGTGTGTAAACCTCACTCTCCTGACCTCAAGAGGTGCACTAGCCTTTAGCCTCCTCGTTAGCGCACCCGCCTCCCACGCCGGTTCGAGTCCCGTTCGGAGCGGGGCGAGTAGGACCGGCTACATATGCTGTATTTTCAGAAGTGGTGACCACAGATGCATCCAACACAGTTTGGGACGCGGTGTGCGATGGACGTCTGACTTTCGGCACCTGGACAGGTGCGAAACACGCGTGGCATATCAACCAAATTTTTCCAATTTCGGAGTGGATCTGCTGTTACGCCAAGGGAGCATTACCAGGGGAACAGAGACTTCATTCTCAGACAGTGATGAGGATTTGGGAAATATCCGGCAAAGCGGAAGTCGACCTAATCACCTCCACGGAGAACGGACGCGGTCCGTTTGGACACTTTGGTACTCCATGTCCCAAACCCCACTGGGCGTGCCCACAGATGGCAAGTATATGTTCAACTATCAAACTGAAGTATTAGCTTGTGAACTGACCGTATAGAAAAACTCTTACTGCATATTTTGGAAAACAATTAAGCTACGAAATCTGAGGTTGGATTAGTATGGATGTGGCTTCAGGTTCTTCTGCACAACGCTCATGTTCTTAATGAAACCTAAAATGTGTGTTTTATTGAGTACCAAAAGGAGTTCCATCGCTACAAGCCAAAGAACCTCAGTCTGGTGCTATACAGAAGTGCGGAGTGTGGCAGGTGATGCATACAGCGTGTTTGATTGTGTCAGGACGCAAATTTGGCGAATCAGCAATTGTATGAGAGGCTGCGCGTCACGCACGCGTCGCGCTCACTGCCGCGATGAGACGCGTTCAGATGGGTTTGTTATATCCGGGTTGGAGGGGAGTGTCACTCTGAGATTTCCGATAGAAACACGCTGGAAAAGCAGAGAGAGGGAGAGGGACTGGACGCGCGTGGCGGGAATATGGCATCGGTCAGAGGAAAGCGAAAGCGCATCGCCATGGATCCGTGATCGGGATAAACACGCACAGCGCGATGGATAAGACGCAGCCCGCCGCTAAAGCGAGGTCCGAGAGGAGCAGCACGGGTCGGACGGGCTCGGCTCCGCGGGGGAAGATCGCGCCGCTGCAGCCCGGACACACGCGCAGGATAGAGGGGGTGCTCAGCAAATACACCAACCTCATCCAGGGCTGGCAGAACAGGTACCGAACACAACCGAACCCGCTGAACTACTCGAGGAAGTTTAGACTGGACTCAACTCAAGGCATCTTTGGAGCCGTTCACACGGAACGCGTTTCAGCGTCCGCTCGCGCGGTCCACACGAACGCCTTTGACCTCTGCGCGCGACTCGCTGTTATTGTGTCTCGCGCAGGAGCGCTGCGTTTTTTTACACGTTAAAAAAGAAGTTAAACTTTTAAAAAGCGCGTTCCACCCTTTTGTCCAGCGCAAAAGTACGCGTTCTGTGTGAACGGCCCTTTTATGACGTCATACCATCAGAATAAACGTGTGGCATAATTTCCATATTATCTATGTGTATAATTTAGGACTTGTTCTTTATTTATTTTTAGTTTATGCAAGGTGCAGTGTTCTGATACAGCTTGTTTTCGAAGGTTTGGTGGATGATCTTTGATATAAACTCATTTACTTATGAGAGATACATACTGTCATATTTATATATTCTCATATAGGACCTAATCTCATATATATACACACATTCATAAATGCTTACATGCTTATATTGATTTCTACTCGCATAGTCATACATACTTATTAGTTATTTGGTCTCGTGCATGCGCATATCTGTGTTTGTGATTGTGTAATTGATGTGAAGTTTCTGAATGTCCATGATTACTAAAATCTTACATCAGAACAAAACTTCCTGATTGTCCCTCATCTGTTTCTACTGAAGTATTAAGATCTGAAGTATTAGAATGTTACATGTTTTACCCCTCAATGAAGCTCTTTCTACCCAAAGGAATCATGCACTTAATGTTAAATATAATATTAAAGATTAAGTCGTTTCTGCATTGAATGAGTTTAATTGTTAACTTGAAAATATAAGATCAATTCTACTTTTGTTCTGCATTCAAACGTATAAATGAATGCGATCGCTTATTAGTAAATATGATTTATGATTGCTTGTTCTCTTTCAATGCATCATCATGCATCAACCATAAAACAGAAAATCTTGTCATATTTATTCGCTAATTTGAGTCCATTTACACAAGTAAATAAAATAAGTAAAATGTTCTTAACTGCCCAAACGTAACATGTCTTCACACAAAACAGGTGTTGTTTGAAAGATTAGAAGCTGTACTTTCTAATGCATGTAGACATTATGCCCAAAACTGAACAAGTGCTTTAAAATTAGCAGCTAAATCAGAAATGCTCCGTTTTTATAACGTATTCATAATGTTGCACTGTACATATTATTGCAATCTGTAAAAACATCAAACTGATCAAATATCCATGTGTCATATGTTGTTGGACAGCTCTCGAACAGTAAAAACACAACCAGTATATTTGTTTTACTCACAGATGAAAATATAGCGAGTAACAGCTAAATATAAGCATTGTTGGGAGTAACGTAATACATGTAATGGGATTACTTATTTAAAATATAAGTAACTGTATTTCACTTCAGTTACAATTTAAATAATTTGTAATTAGAATACAGTTACATTCAAAAAGTATTTTGATAACTGAAGAGATTACTTTGCATTATATTGTCATTTGTTTTATATTTAAACATTTATACATATAAATTATGTGATATAAAGTGCATTTGAACAGCGGTGAAACACTTTCTTATGATGAGTTCATACGAGCAGACAGAGAAGTACGTTTGAAATAAACCTTGTGTAAATTGTTATCTTTATGCTAAGCTAAAATGCTATTTCTAGCCATTCTAGCCACGCAAATGTGACCAGACACCATCATATTTATTATCAAGAAAATTCCCGTTAGATCATAATTTCATTTTCCAGTAAGATCTTTGATATGAGGGCAAAAATCGTATTCTTGATAATAATTTTTGTATTGTTTTCCTGTAAAAATATCAACAAATCCTTAAAACATGATCAGTTTGATTGATCTTGTTTTAGAAACAACACTGCATCTGATATTTGGGTTTTTCAGAGAATGTGTTTTTAACACGTGTATTTTGAGTTTTTATAGTCAAAACAAGTGAAAGAAATTTACCAGTGCTGAAAAAGTAATCCAAAGTATTTAGATTACATTACTGATCTTGAGTAATCTACTTGATAAACTACATTTCATAGCATGTACTCTAAATTTAAAAAAGTAACTGTCCCAACCCTGAGTACATGTCTTTGACAATTATGTTGCTGTTGCTTATCTGCACATTTTCGCTTATAACTTCACAAAAAATAAACGGATCATAAAATATCACATATCACTATTTAGAGTCGGTGATTATCTTTCAAACGAGTCCACACACAAGATAATCAGATGTATAGATCATTAGATAATCCACATGAAGCACAATGTTACATATGACCACCAGGAGATGGCGCCAAATACATGACACAGACTCAATGATGACTCAAATGACACAGAAAGAAACTCATTCTGTGAAATCTCATGACTAAAATCATGTCTGCATGCTATGCAAACCTTTAGTCATTGTTGTGTTTGCATGTGTAATTAGTTCTTATGTACAATTATTATCTTTTATTTGTTTGGAGATGTTTTTGGACATTATGATACATTATATTTGTAATTCTGTAACTTTTGATCGCTTTGTCGTATCAACACAATTTGTTTCTCAGATACAGTTGACATGATTGAGAACAAAATAAGTTTTTCAGAGATACATAATGTCAAATCAGAAAAAGAAGTAAGCATCATCCATCTTTAAATCCTTCATTTAATAAACACTCAAAGTCGTTTAGATTTGTTGCAAAAGCAATTCAGAGATGAAGTGATGTTCAGGAATAATTGCATGAGAGAGAACAGGAAGCCACTTTAAATGAATACTCCAACACATTATCTGAAATAGAATCTGATCTTTGCACTTGGACAGTCTCTGATAGAGATTATTATGTGCAGAAACTACTTCACATGATATTTCAGGCTGCTTTTCATAGACGGGAGAATCACAGCGGATGGTGACCAGACAGAGGTCGTGTAAACACTCTTTCTGAAAACGCTGACCTGTGTGTGTTCTCCGAAACAGGGCGATACTTTGAAATTCAGACAATATGTTCACACCTGCACAACAGGAGTGTGATTTGCTGTCCTGTGATGTCAGCTGTAATGAAGAGGGGAATGTTATTGCTCTTGAAATGCTCCGGTTATTGGAGTTTCACTGCTGTGCGCATAAAGGCACATTTTAAATAAGTGCACAAGTGTCACCAGCGCTGCATCTCAAACATCATTGACAGTAATATGCACTAAATCATTGGATTTCTATTTTTTATGTACAAATAACAGATAAATAAATACAATTAAGTGTTTATAATTACATTCTCTCACTAACATGTATTTGTGTTAAATGTGTCATTTTAACACCGTTTGTGTGTCCCCATTGACTTATTTTTCTCCCTGCACTGAAACAAAAAGACATTTTTAATAATAATACTTGTGTAAAAGTGATTTTACAATTTCAATCGAGTCCACACACAAGATAATCAGATGTGTAGATCATTAGATAATCCACATGAAGCACAATGTTACATATGACCACCAGGAGATGGTGCCAAATACATGACACAGACTCAATGATGACTCAAATGACACAGAATGAAACTGAATGAGATGATTATCTTTCAATCGAGTCCACACACAAGATAATCAGATGTATTGATCATTAGATAATGTTACATATGGTCACATGTAACGCCCAATTCCCAATGCGCTCTGAGTGCTCGTGGTGGCGTAGTGACTCAATCTGGGGGATGAAGTTGAAACCATCAATCCGCACATCTTATCACGTGACTTGTTGAGCACGTTACCATGGAGACGTAGCGCGTGTGGAGGCTTCACCCTATTCTCCGCGGCATCCACGCACAACTCGCCACACGCCCCACCGAGAGCGAGAACCACATTATAGCGACCAAGAGGAGGTTACCCCATGTGACTCTACCCTCCCTAGCAACCGGGCCAATTTGGTTACCCCATGTGACTCTACCCTCCCTAGCAACCGGGCCAATTTGGTTACCCCATGTGACTCTACCCTTCCTAGCAACCGGGCCAATTTGGTTACCCCATGTGACTCTACCCTCCCTAGCAACCGGGCCAATTTGGTTACCCCATGTGACTCTACCCTCCCTAGCAACCGGGCCAATTTGGTTACCCCATGTGACTCTACCCTCCCTAGCAACCGGGCCAATTTGGTTACCCCATGTGACTCTACCCTCCCTAGCAACCGGGCCAATTTGGTTACCCCATGTGACTCTACCCTCCCTAGCAACCGGGCCAATTTGGTTACCCCATGTGACTCTACCCTCCCTAGCAACCGGGCCAATTTGGTTACCCCATGTGACTCTACCCTCCCTAGCAACCGGGCCAATTTGGTTACCTCATGTGACTCTACCCTCCCTAGCAACCGGGCCAATTTGGTTACCCCATGTGACTCTACCCTCCCTAGCAACCAGGCCAATTTGGTTGCTAAGGAGACCTGGCTGGAGTCACTCAGCACGCCCTGAATTCAAACTCGCGACTCCAGGTGTGAAAGTCAGCGTCTTCAGTCATTTTACAATTTAAATATATTTATGTTAACAAAACAACATCAGAACACATTTAGCAGCAAGACCTCTTTCAGACCCTGTAGTGGCGGATTTGCCCATTTAACTGGATGGACACTTGAATTGAAGTCATTCATCTTTATGTATGACTTCTAAAATCTTTAATCTCTTTAATGATGAAACATAAAGATACTTATTAAAGTATTTTTCATTTTTCAAAAGATATAAAGCACTGAATTAATTAAAGACACATCTAGAAGTACGAATGTCAGTGTTTAAGAGATCTCATTTGGGGTTTCTCCTGTATTATGGAGACGCATTCATCCACTGCTGGAGAAGAGATGTGATGAATATGGTTGACATATTGCACACACACACACACACACACACACACACACACACACACACACACACACACACACACACACACACATGCTCTCTCACTCTCACACACACACTCTCACACACACACATACTCATACACACACACTCACACACACTCTCTCTCAAACACAGACACACACACACACACACACACACACACACACACACACTCACACTCACACACACACACACACACACACACACACACACACAGCCCTACTATCCTGAGTCACTTTTTGGGGAAATCATATTAAGCCGGGACACTGCAGTATCCAAAAGGATTTCTGGGCCCCAGGGGCCGTTTAAACCGTTAGTTTTGTACCCATAAGAGCACAGATACCTCATGTGACGTGTGTAAAGGTTATTTAAACACACGGCTCATCGCTGGTCGATCGCTAGTTTCACAGGAAATGGACTTTAAAACGAGCATCGGATAAGAGACCGTTCCCTAACAGTTAAACTGTAAAACAGTTAAACCATAAACCCATTAAACACTCTGTAAAACATTTATTTGTTAGACTGGAAACCCCCAAAGAACTGTGATGTAACTCAAGACTTGTGGCCTTTCTCAAACGATCAGACCTTAAAATGACTAAATTCCTCTGTGAAGGAGACCGCCACCTTAAAAAGATTGAATCATTTCAATCGGGTGACACTCGCAGGAGTATGTGACGTGTCATGAAACTTTTCAAAGTACAGACTCAGTTCTCAGTGTTTCACAGTTGTTTGTGTATTCAGGCATGTATGACCTGTTTTATTTTGTCAAAATATATATATTGTTTTTACCAAAACTGAACAAGCACTTTGAAATTCGCAGACGGATCTGAAGAGCTTCGATTTGATAATTTACCAAATATTGTGCAATGCACATATTATTGCAATTATAATCAAACTGATCAATATTCATGTGTCATATGTTGTTGGAAAGCTCTCAAAGAGTAAAATACAACCAGACTATTTGTTTTACTCACAGACTTAAATATTGCGAGTAACAGCTAAATATATGTCTTTGACAATTACCTTTGTGTTGCTTTTATGCTGCATTTTCACTTATAACTTCACGGAAATAAACAGAATATAAAATATGACATATCATTATTTAGAGTCGGTGATTATCTTTCAATCGAGTCCACACACAAGATAATCAGATGTATTGATCATTAGATAATCCAGATGAAGCACAATGTTACATATGACCACCAGGAGATGGCGCCAAATACATGACACAGACTCAATGATGACTCAAATGACACAGAATGAAACTGAATGAGATGATTATCTTTCAAACGAGTCCACACACAAGATAATCAGATGTATAGATCATTAGATAATCCACATGAAGCACAATGTTACATATGACCACCAGGAGATGGCGCCAAATACATGACACAGACTCAATGATGACTCAAATGACACAGAATGAAACTCATTCTGTGAAATCTCATGACTAAAATCATGTCTGCATGCTATGCAAACCTTTAGTCATTGTTGTGTTTGCATGTGTAATTAGTTCTTATGTACAATTATTATGTTTTATATGTTTGGAGATGTTTTTGGACACTATTATAAGTTATATTTGTAATGTTGTAACTTTTGATTGAATTGTCGTATCAACACAAAATGTTTCTCAGATGCAGTTGACACGTTTGACAACAAAACAAAAGCAGTTTGTCTGAACCACCTTATTTACATCCAGATATATATATATATAGAGAGAGAGAATATATATAATATATATGAAAAATATTGATTTTGTGTGATATTTCAGCAGTTTCTTAGGCTGAGAGTCTCAAATGTATCATCATCTATATCATTTAAAAATGTGAAAATGTTTTCTTTACAATGATATCAAACACACGACCCTCCTTGTTATTATTGAGTTAATTTGGGGTATACCACTGAAACAGGACATTTTTAAAAACACATTCAGAGCTTAAAGGGTTAAACAACACAAAGAACAGGGGTCATTTTAATATGAGATTCTGTATACAAATAAATATAGATTTGTCTTTTATAATATAGTTTATAAATGGATGCGGAATGAGTAAATAAAATAGTAAAAACAGTTTTTGGGTGAACAATTGCTTCAACCAATGAGGTCTTCAAAGTCTGGAGATGAAAAAGCTGATTTGAGTAGAGGTTTAATCCTGCAGATGAAGGAAGTTTATGTGAAAGTTACACTTCACTTCCTGTTAAAACGGAGGTCTCTGATGTAATAAAGGAGGTTATTGAGACTGTGACCTCTGCCCTCCTCCTGACGGGCACTGGCTCATTGCTGTGGCATTGTCACACATCTGAGCACGGGAGCTTCTGCTGGCGGGTTTCCATGGTGACGGTAGATTCATAGACTTTAGTGAATGAAAGCGGATAAAACTGTCTCTTGGAATTACATCAAATATAACAACATGTGATGCTTTCCTTGGCAAATACCACATTATTATTATTATTATTATTATTATTATTCTTTAATGTGACTTCATATATAATAGATTATTATACTCTCTCATTCACTCTTGTAATGCTCTGGACAGAAATAGTTTTGTGGCATCATACTGGACTTGAAACCTTCTTTCTAGTGCATGCTTTTAAGTAAACATCTATAAAGGTAAATGATTTACAGAAGTAGTTCTCAATGCTTTGAGTCATATTACAGATTTTGCTCATCCATCTCCAAGTTTCTGTGTTTGGGACACAGATCTGAGTGAACTACATACATGCGAGTTCAATGAAGCACATTTTTACTGTATTTGGTGAAGTGAAGATTAAATTAATCTTTCTCTTCTCTAGGATCAGATCGATTTATATGAAGTCATGAAATTGCATTTAAAATATTCATTTTAATTACAAATTTGAACAAAGAATGGACAAGCCTGTAAACTAATAATGAAAATAGGATTCCACATATAACAATGATTTAATAATTGCATTATAAAACTAATAATAATTGAAGTGCTACTGTATCATAAGTGGCATGTAAATTAAGGTTGTGGGGAAAGGCTTTGCGCAGGTTTTTACCAAACTCTTGCATAGACGCTAGAGGCCTATTTGTCAAATTCTTCAATATTTATAATGCATGATTAAATATTAATATTACACATTTATTACACTTCATTTTTTTGTACATGTTTGTTTATATGCACGATCTACAAGTATTTTCCTTGATATGTTTAACAGGCACTAAAATGGTACTGTCTCTTTAAGAGAACCAGCAGCTCCGCGAGTAAATGTTTTCTGTTGAATTAGTGCATCTTACATTAACAAGAGAGAATTTTCCCCAAATTCCCACTCCTCATTGTGGCGCATGCAACTGGGCCAATTTGGTTGCTAAGGAGACCAAGCTGGAGTCACTCAGCACGCCCTGGATTCAAACTTGCGACTCGAGGTGTGATAGTCAGCGTCAGTACTCGCCGAGGTACCCAGACCCCCGAATGTTCATTTTTTTACACCAACTGGACTGTAAATAGCAGAAGGAAAGCTAAAAAAGACATGAAATGAAAATGGAGTGCCTGGATCTCATCTTTGGACACACATTACACATCAGACAAATCAAACTTTACTCCCATAATGTGTATTGACTTGCATGTAGCTCTCGGGTTTTGCAACACTTTTACTTTCTATCAGACATCCAACAGGTGCGTTACTTGTCTGTGGATGCTGTAAAATGGAACATAATAATAAAACAGTAATGTTGACACGGCAGTTCACGACACCTCAGGACCCACAACAGCCAAATAAGGTCAGTTTCCTTCAGGCTGCACGCTCGCAGCACACAACAGGCAATAAAGATGAGTCTGAATCCAGCTTCTTATTAGCCAGCTTATTCCGCAAAAGGATCTCTGTGCTTAACCCTTTAACGGCATGTGTATCAATTATGAAACACAATGTTTGACGACTGCTGTTCCACACTCTGTTCAAGCTGATGAGCCAAACAATCCATGATATGTGAGTTTCACGTGTTTATGGCACCCTCTAGTGGATATTTGTGGAAAAAACTGGTTTCAATGTTTATATCGATCTATTTAAAATTGACTTGTGAGAAAAAGTGACTCTTATGTTGGGATAAATGATTATTATATTGTTACTGATATTTTAAAATGAGCATTTGCTGAATATAAGCAGCTTGTGCTTGATTCAAATTTTGTTTATTATTTGATTGAAAACGCATGTTGAAATCCACGTATGATACAACAAACCTTTGAGGAATATCTCTCAATCATCATTACATTACACTCATGCACACCATAAAAAACATCACAAAGCTTTGAAAATTCTGATATTTACATTTTATAATGTATATTTAAAGTAAGCACTAATATTTCTGTGCATTTTCATACCTGCAGTTTGCTCTGCCATTATAAAGATGTCATTAATTTACATGATAAGCTATTATGATGTCACCTTACCGTACAAGCTATTATGATGTCACCTTACCGTACAAGCTATTATGTTGTCATCTTACCGTACAAGCTATTATGATGTCACCTTACCATACAAGCTATTATGATGTCATCTTACCGTACAAGCTATTATGATGTCACCTTACCGTACAAGCTATTATGTTGTCATCTTACCGTACAAGCTATTATGATGTCACCTTACCGTACAAGCTATTATGATGTCATCTTACCGTACAAGCTATTATGTTGTCATCTTACCGTACAAGCTATTATGATGTCACCTTACCGTACAAGCTATTATGATGTCATCTTACTGTACAAGCTATTATGATGTCACCTTACCGTACAAGCTATTATGATGTCACCTTACCGTACAAGCTATTATGATGTCATCTTACCGTACAAACTATTATGTTGTCATCTTACCGTACAAGCTATTATGATGTCACCTTACCGTACAAGCTATTATGATGTCACCTTACCATACAAGCTATTATGATGTCACCTTACCGTACAAGCTATTATGATGTCATCTTACCGTAAGTTCACAAGACCTAGTGAGAAACGTTTTACCATTTCCCTTTTTAAATGCCAAATATAGTGTCAATATAGTGTTCGGTGTACCCTATCTGGTGCATAAAATACGTACGATCAATCCATTTTTCTAGAGCAAGGAGAGGAAGTTGTAATGGCCAAACTGTCAAATATTTGGTATCTCTGAGAAGCCCAGGGAGTCCTCTGATAATACCCCAAAGACAGAACAGTCGCCTAGGGCACCACCTGCTAGGAGGGCGCCAAAGAGGAGGCAAGATATCGTCAATCGTCAATAGCAACTGACCTGAATAATAACACATTCAGTTTGAAGGCACAGATGTTTGAAAGTAACTCTATCGCCCCCTTGAGTAGTGAGCTTTGCTGCCGCAACAGTAACGCATTAATGCACGTTAAGAAACGTTTCCAGCTGGGCCGCGCGTTGGCCAAGTGATCACATCAGCGTTGAAGTACATGCATACAGTATGTTTTGAGTCATCCCTGTATGACTCAAATGCAAATGTAGTTTTGTTTTTATAATTATTTGCAAGCCTTTATATCACGGCAGGTGTGATTGGGTGGACCAGTGGTAATGAATGATGATGCTGGTTTTTCATTAGCTGTAACATTTGACATGTTACAGTACAAGACTGCTGACACCATAAAAGCTCAGTTGAGCGCTGACTTTCTGAAATGGAAAAGAGTTTGACTTAATGATCCACATCTTAGAATTAACAGGAGCCTGTTTAAAATTTCATGGATGCAATTTCGTGATGCAATCAGTCATTGGAGTGTGTGGAGGTAATGAGCTCATCGTCTGGTGTGTGTCATTATCACGTTTAGTCTCTGTGCTGGCCATCTCAATAGCAATAGCTGCCTATGTAGACTGGCAGTCATTCATCAAGCAGTGCTGATGATCTCATACTGGTCACATATCTGCTGGTTATTTAATGAAACTCTGGACTAGATTGAAACTAATGCAGGTTTAAGATGGTAAATGGTGTGAAAGTTTTGAGAAACATCTGGTGGTTTGACTCTCCAGACTGCTGGTGTTTAAAGCTCAGTACAAAAGCACTCTCGCTTGTGAGATATTGCTTAATTTCTTTTATTATTACAATCATTATTCATTCATTATTATTACTATTATAAATGTTATTATTTCTACTGTGAGGATTACACATTACTATTCCGTTATAATATATTTCTGTTGCAATTTCTTCAATTTCAGTCGTTTTGGTTTTATTCTGCCGTGCATTTTTGACATTTGTCCTGATTTGTTGCATTATCTCTTTGATATATCAAAAATAAAACATCAAAATTATGAACAATTAAACAAATATATTTTTTAATTATTTTATAATTGTCTCAAAAGTTGTACACAATGTGGGCCTTTTGTAGGTACATTTTCACTAGATATACGTGCCGGGTCTCTGAAGGTCTGAATATGTGAGAGTGTTCTCATGCATTTAAGGGTTCATTTATGCTGATTTAAATTGAAAGATTTATTTATTTTTTTGGTCACAATTTTTTGCTAATGATTATTCTGTTTTCTTTTTTCTCATTTAAACATGAAACATGTGTCAGTGTGTGTGTGTGTGTGTGTGTGTGTGTGAGTGTGTGTGTGAGTGTGTGTGAGTGTGTGAGTGAGTGAGTGTGTGTGTGTGAGTGTGTGTGTGCGTGTGTGTGTGTGTGAGGTGTGTGTGTTTGTGTGTGCGTGTGTGAGTGCGTGTGCGTGAGGTGTGTGTGTGTGTGCGTGTGCGTGTGTGTGAGAGTGAGTGAGTGTGTGTGTGTGTGTGTGTGTGTGTGTGTGTGTGTGTGTGTGTGTGTGTGAGAGTGTGCGTGTGCGTGTGAGTGTGCGTGTGAGTGTGCGTGTGAGTGTGCGTGTGTGTGTGTGTGTGTGTGTGTGTGTGTGTGTGTGTGTGTGCGTGTGTGAGTGAGTGTGAGTGTGTGTGGTTATTGGACGGTCATCCTGTGAGTAAAGCTTGTTCTGTTCAGTACTGGTGTTCCTGTGATCCGACAGAAGAATTGATCTGAGAGAGAGAGAGAGAGAGAGAGAGAGTGAGAGAGAGTGAGTGAGAGAGAGAGAGAGACCCACAAGCAGGAGTTGAGTTAACGCTGTCTGTCATTTTTAAAGATAAAGAAACAAGAAAACCATTCACCACTTGTGTTTGGATTTCGAGGGAGAGTTTCTGATTTCATGATGACATGCATCAATCACTATATCTGTGCATTTGTGCATGGAAATATAGTGCAATAAAAGTAGAACAATAGAAATGCACAAAAAATTGGCCGCAGTTTCTGTCAACTGTAGCATACTTGTATTTAATCCAAGAGCAATCACGACATTAAGAGCATTGCCGTTTCATTTTGGCGCACTAGATGAGATTTTGGAGGTGGTTGGGGGGTGGGTGGACGTGTGTCATCATTGCCCCCCCAACCCCCCCCCATCACCCCCCCCCCAAGCCTACCGCGCCCCAGGCAACGTCTAGTTCACCTATGCCTTGAAACAGGCCTGGTTTAGAGCAGCAGTCATTGTAGAGGAGTACATGTATTATCGGAGCTTCAAATGTGTGTTTCTCACCTGTGACACAGCGGGCACACTGAAGGAGGTCTGTGAAGTCTTGTGCGTGTATATATGCACTTTTACACATTTTCAGATTGGACGATTGTTTCCTTTTCAAAGCCGCACGTAACCACCAAAGCTTATAATCGTGTTTTTTTTTATTAATATTCTGTCTGAAATCAAATCCAATGACAGACATGTGGCGACACATCATACACATCAAAGCTTTTAAGTAATTACGGTGTCGCCATATCTGATTTTGATTGGTGTCTCTCTCTGCAGGTATTTTGTGTTGGACTCTGAGTTGTCTCAGCTGCAGTATTTTGTGAATGAACAGGGGCGGAGCCAGAAGCCCAGAGGATCTCTCCCTCTGATTGGTGCATCGGTAACGTCGAGCGACGAGGCGCCTTTCATGTTCATCGTCAGCTCAGCCAATGGAGAGCTCTTCAAACTCAGAGGTAGCTTTAACTGTTTGCATGATTAAACATGTGATACAGTCGGTGTTTTCTTTAAAAGTAGATCTTGTTTAGTATATCTGCATCCTCTATAAGGCGTCTGATCACCCTTGTGCATGACATCATATCCTTGTCCACATGTCTGAAATGATTTTGCATGCTCCAACACTAGTGACCGGCGCTTTAGAGGCGGTTCAGACCGACCACGTTCTTGCACTTGAAAAAATTAGATGCAGCGCAACAAATTGAGCCATGCTTTTAAAAGCTGACGCTGTTTGTATCCAGACATTAAAACACAGCGCTCCTCCACGAGACACTGGAAAAACATAATGGCGGGACGCAGCGGGTTTAGACGTCCAT
>JAVLUX010000026.1:38957500-38980000 GCA_032164185.1 Moxostoma hubbsi | reverse complement strand
TGTAACATAATTGGGGTTTGTTTGGTTTGAGTGAAAGCAGTTTTCTGAACTCAAACCGCACTTCTTGAAAATGGTTTGGGGTTCATGTGGAAATAGACATTACGACATAGTGTGTGTTTTAAAGTGAAAGGGTAACACGCTGTTCTGTCTGCATGCACGGGATTTCAAACGTTGTTTTTGAGTGCTGCTCTGGCGGACGGCAGTGAGTCCACCGGCCCCTGGCGGACGCCAGCTCGCTCCTCCCCTGGCGGACGGCAGTGAGTCCACCGGCCCCTGGCGGACGCCAGCTCGCTCCTCCCCTGGCGGATGGCAGCGAGTCCTCCGGCCCCTGGCGGACGACAGCACACTCCTCCCCTGGCGGACGGCAGCGAGTCTTCCGTCCCCTGGCGGACAGCAGCGGTAAGGACTCTGCCATAGTGCATCCATCCTCCCTCCTGGATTTCGGCACCAGTTAAAGGACGGGCAAGGAAGACAAAACAACAAACACAGACACACATGCAACATTGCCGCGTGCGTCTCTCTCTCTCTCTGTTGAACTGGCGCCTCCTGCTCCCCTTTATCTCGCTCTCCCGCTGGTCAGCTGATTCAGCAGCGACCGTGCAACATCACGGCCCTACCATGCCCCCCTCCTCATCACAGATATATACACTCACCTAAAGGATTATTAGGAACACATACTAATACTGTGTTTGACCCCCTTTCGCCTTCAGAACTGCCTTAATTCTACGTGGCATTGATTCAACAAGGTGCTGAAAGCATTCTTTAGAAATGTTGGCCCATATTGATAGGATAGCATCTTACAGTTGATGGAGATTTGTGGGATGCACATCCAGGGCACGAAGCTCCCGTTCCACCACATCCCAAAGATGCTCTATTGGGTTGAGATCTGGTGACTGTGGGGGCAATTTTAGTACAGTGAACTCATTGTCATGTTCAAGAATCCAATTTGAAATGATTCGAGCTTTGTGACATGGTGCATTATCCTGCTGGAAGTAGCCATCAGAGGATGGGTACATGGTGGCCATAAAGGGATGGACATGGTCAGAAACAATGCTCAGGTAGGCCGTGGCATTTAAACGATGCCCAATTGGCACTAAGGGGCCTAAAGTGTGCCAAGAAAACATCCCCCACACCATTACACCACCACCACCAGCCTGCACAGTGGTAACAAGGCATGATGGATCCATGTTCTCATTCTGTTTACGCCAAATTCTGACTCTACCATCTGAATGTCTCAACAGAAATCGAGACTCATCAGACCAGGCAACATTTTTCCAGTCTTCAACTGTCCAATTTTGGTGAGCTCTTGCAAATTGTAGCCTCTTTTTCCTATTTGTAGTGGAGATGAGTGGTACCCGGTGGGGTCTTCTGCTGTTGTAGCCCATCCGCCTCAAGGTTGTGCGTGTTGTGGCTTCACAAATGCTTTGCTGCATACCTCGGTTGTAACGAGTGGTTATTTCAGTCAAAGTTGCTCTTCTATCAGCTTGAATCAGTCGGCCCATTCTCCTCTGACCTCTAGCATCAACAAGGCATTTTCGCCCACAGGACTGCCGCATACTGGATGTTTTTCCCTTTTCACACCATTCTTTGTAAACCCTAGAAATGGTTGTGCGTGAAAATCCCAGTAACTGAGCAGATTGTGAAATACTCAGACCGGCCCGTCTGGCACCAACAACCATGCCACGCTCAAAATTGCTTAAATCAACTTTCTTTCCCATTCTGACATTCAGTTTGGAGTTCAGGAGATTGTCTTGACCAGGACCACACCCCTAAATGCATTGAAGCAACTGCCATGTGATTGGTTGATTAGATAATTGCATTAATGAGAAATTGAACAGGTGTTCCTAATAATCCTTTAGGTGAGTGTATATATATATATATACACTTTGCTTTACAAAGTCTCAAATATTTCACTATGAAAAATCCAAACACTGACTGATTTAGAAATTGCAACGGTAGGCGTTATCTATTTACCAGGACTGGAGGTCGTCTCCCTAACTTTGGTGGAACGCAGTTTTTCTTTTCACCATCTGCAGAAAATTAAGACAGGGCACACAAAGATCATTCACACAAGGTCTACTAATGCACACTAATGTCATCAAGAGGAAGACGGATGGCCACAATAAAATCATATCATAACTAAAATCTCTCTCATTCAATTAATAGTGAACGAAATGTTTTAATATAATAAGAATAAATGAGGATGATAAAAGATGAGATATAACTTGTAAGAGTAAAAGGATATTCGAATATTTTCCCTTCAGTTTTAATTTTGGAAGAGTTCAGAAATCAATATTTGCTGGAATAACCCTGATTATCAATCGCAGCTTTCGTGCGTCTTGGCATGATCTCTACCAGTCTTTCACATTGCGGTTGGGTGACGAATCTGCCCAACTTCAGTCTTGCTGCTTCTCCACCTGGTTGTCTAATGGTTAGACAGAGACCTGGAGAGGCCCTCAAGCCACAGTGCCTCGAAACCCACTGTGAAATATGGTGGAGGATCGGTGATGATCTGGGGGTGCTTCAGCAAGGCTGGAAACGGCCAAATTCGTCCTTGTGAAGGACGCATGAATCAAGCCACATACAAGGTTATCCTGGAAGATCACTTGCTTCCTTCTGCGCTGACAATGTTCCCCAACTCTGAGGATTGTTATTTCCTATAGGACAATGCTCCATGCCACACAGCCATGTCAATCAAGACCCATGTCATGGCCAGCCCAATCTCCAGACCTGAACCCCATTGAAAACCTCTGGAATGGGATCAAGAGGAAGACGGATGGCCACAAGCCATCAAACAAAGCTGAGATGCTTGAAGTTTTGCACCAGGAGTGGCATAAAGTCACCCAGCAGCGATGTGAATGACTGGTAGAGCTGTTCTACCAGAGACTGGTAGCATGCCAAGGTTTCTCATGGTTTTATTGCTGAGACATGTTTACTGGAATACACAGGATTGTGTTGTACTTGTCTTTTTCGTACTACTCTAATGAAACTACTGAACCACCTCCTGTTAAAATACAGTACTAAAAACCTTCATCTGTCTGTTCAGCTTTTTTCATGAATGCAAGTTTGATTTTTAATGTGTTGTTTTGTTTTAAAACGGGCATAACTCGATTCATAACACATGGATGCATTGCATTCTCAACGTTGCCACAAGGGGTGCTAGAGTGAAAATGAGTGTAAACCGTCAATCATCTTCGGTCAGTTTTCTCTTTCTTTCTGTTTTTTTTTTGTTAAGGCTATGAATCAGGCCGAAGGTCATCAGAAGAATCTTGTTCGCTCCATCGAGTCGTTGCAGACACGAGGACCCCTCTCCTGTCTAGATCAAGACCTGCTGCTGCTCAAAGCAACGTCTGCCGCCACCCTCAACTGCCTTGGAGAGTGCCTGACTATTTTACAGAAGAGTGCCGGTCACAACAGCAACACTCAGACGGGCCACCACCATGGCACGACCTCTGGTGAGTCCGACACGGATGCCCTACATGCGCCCCTGGTTACTCCAGACCCGGAGCGTGACCCGGCCAAAGATCAGGGCGAGGTAGACTGTGGCCCCTGTCCATATTTACCGGGGCCCATGCAGCTTAACGTGGGCAATAATTGTTGTTGATGTTTGCATGTTCTGTTGTGTTGGTACTCCATCCATTTGTTAGTTCACCAGTTTTTTGGTTGTTTATTTTTTTCTTTTAGTTCTATACCTGTCTGTATAATTTGTATTTTTGCTTGAGTGTGTAACACTTTTAATATTTGGATTTTTTTAATGGAAAGGGATGAACACCTTCCCTTTAATGCATGTATTTCATTGATTTGCGTGTGTGTGTGTGTGTGTGTGTGCGTTTTATGCTGGACAAACCACATGACAAAGAAACACACAGGTGCTTAAATATTCAAACAATGTGTCCATATGAAGCAAGTGGATCTACAAAACATTTCAATCAACTGAATCCTGATGTGAACTCCAGTACTTCATTATGGGATTAACAGCATCAAAGAATGGCCAGGTCTACGGGAGGGCCTAAGGGGGGATTGTGCACCCTCAAATGGTGAAACATTCAAAGGGGACCCCCCCCCAATCAGAAAAAGAGAGAACCTCTTGCCCATCCTAAATGTCAAAATGCCTCCCAGCTACCCACCAAAGACCACCATCCAAGTACCGGCCCTGCAAAAGTGTTGTTCGCCCAAATGTAGTTCGCCACGATTTTACTTTTGCCTTAATTTTTTGATGTCAAGCTTTGTGTTTTGTCCATTGGATGTTTTGAAATTCGATTTTTGCCAAATTCGACTCACTTGGCCAAAAACAACCATAAGAACAAACAGAGAACTCTGGGGATCTTTGCCTGTTATCAATGGACAAATTTGAGTGCATTGTGTTTTGCAAGGAAAAACAGGCTGAAGAACCTGAAGCATGAATTACAAGATTACATGACATTGTTAATGGATTTAGATGGATTTAATGACATTTTGTGCCATTTCTTTTCTGCTTGCTTCAACAAATGAGAAAATGAGAGTATTGGTAAACTGAATGGATTGAAGACATAACCGTTTGGATAAACCTTGTTCTTTAGGAATTGTAACTAGCATCTCTGCGTTATTATTAAAGGCAGTTTGAAATGGTATGATCCAGTACTCGAGTTCAGAATATGCTCTTGGGCCACCCCCACACTAATCCATTTCAATTTGAAGAAGAGCAATTTTGGGTGCCGAAAAATTCTGTTCTAGTGTGGTTAAGAGGCGTAAACATGGTGAAA
Source organism: Moxostoma hubbsi (assembly GCA_032164185.1). NCBI lineage: Eukaryota > Metazoa > Chordata > Actinopteri > Cypriniformes > Catostomidae > Moxostoma > Moxostoma hubbsi. Next base: position 38,975,258 of record JAVLUX010000026.1, on the reverse strand, counting down.
TTGATGCATATTGCAAAGTAAAATGTATTCGTGTGGATGTGACCTTGATCTGAGCTCTTATAATCTCCAATAATCAAAGTCTTGATTGGCCACTAGACTTTAGCCATATTTGATATAAATGAAAACAAGGCTTTGATGGACAGAAATACTAGTCAACTCGTTCAGTGAGATATTAAAACATTTCCAGTAAATTTCCATATTGAATGGACTGCAGTTCTGTCCTTCATGCCAAATCAAATATGGCGTCTACTCTTAATAAGGTGGTCTATCGGGTGCTACAGATATATAATTAGGGGGCATTGTTGTAATTGGGGTGGAGCTCTTATAGGGGCAGATCCAGAGAGGAAGGACTATATCAATCAGGTAAATCCAAATCTTAAACATTTCATTTGTCTGCATGATCTGTTTGTCTCCCATCAAAATGATCACACAGAACATTTTGTGTATTCTGCTCTGGTCCGTGCATGGATGTTCATTGCATGTTTAGTGTGATATTTTTTTCTCTGTTGCTTGAAACATTTGTGCATTAGTCTAAAGCAGTATGTTGGCAGCTGTGGCTTAAGTGGTAGAGCGGGTCGGCTGCTAATCGCAGGGTTGGTGGTTCGAATCCCGCCCCACATGACTCCACATGCCGAAGTGTCCTTGGGCAAGACACTGAACCCCAAGTTGCTCCCAATGGCAGGCTAGCACCTTACATGGCAGCTCTGCCGCCATTGGTGTATGAGTGCGAGTGTGTGGGTGAACGGAACACAGTGTAAAGTACTTTGATAACCGCTAAAGTTATAAATGCAGACCATTTACCATGTTTACTAGAAAATGTTGAATTTTGCAAATGATGTTGCATATCATTCTGTAATGATCACACTTAGAAATGACCTAGAATTGCAAATGGGTTCTGGACTACAATCAACAAGTCCATTAATATCAGTATGTTTTGTGTCCTGGTCCTCTGGTAATCTATGATGGCTGGCTGCTGAATTGTGCAGAAACATTTATAGCTCAGAGGTTTCTCAGGACACTTAATGGGAACAGTTTTATTGCAGTGTCAACTTTGTCTCAGATGTTTCTCAATGATTTCCTTTGAAGCAATAAAAATAGACACCAACGAGTCAATTGTTGTCATAGAGTAATAGTTTCGAGCTATGAAATGAATGTTGAGGTCCCTTGCTCTTGGACAAATTTGATGAGAAATGTTTGAGTTCTTATTGAAATCTCTGATTTTGGTATCTTGGCAAATCTGTGCACAGTTTGAGACATTGTTGAGATCTCTGAAACTCTGGAGCATAAACAATTGAGATCCCATTTTTATTTTCATCTGTTGGTAAAAGCAACGAGGAGATTCAGAGCAAAGTGGTAGTAAAGCTAGCGTTACTATTTCTGATATTTAAACCTGTTATTAAGAGTTTAATCTGTCCAAGCAAACAAAGAGTTCACCATCATTCTGTGTTCAGAGTTGGTTCTCTCACTATAAGCTTGAATGTTACAAACAGGAGGGGGAAAAAAGGATAATCCTTCCCTTCCTCATCCTCATCCTCTCACTCTCGCCAGAGCTGACACTAGAATGTAAAATAATCCCATGCTTTCACAGAGCTTGTCTCAAATATCTCTCCATGAGGAATCCCGCAGAAAAAACTGTTGCTGTGGTTTAGAGCGAGATGTGCGAGACGAGCCCCGGTAAGCTCTCGGGCTAATCAGCAACCGCCTACGGTTGATTGTTTCGGTGAATCGCTGAGATGTTTGGATGCCTGCTTCACACCTTGGGTTTCCCTCAGTTGCTGATAAAACCATCTTTATCCAGTCTAATGTGGTCTTAGCTGGCAAGCACGCTGGTGTCCACTGGTCTGGTTATTCTAGTTTTATGGTTTTAGAGGGGTTATTGGCACCTGTCTGCTGGTCCACCAATAAGACCAGTTTAAAATCATCTTGGCCAGGCAGCAAACCACTTTAGACTGGTTTATACAGGTCTCATAGGCTGAAGGTTGGTAACTGAGGATCAGGAATGACTTTCTGTAATGACGGACGTGATGTTAAACTGCTGGTTGTGTGTGCCTAATTGCTTTTAGACAATGTTCCTGTATGGACCGTACCAAACTCGCCCTCAGGAGAGCATTTGAGGAACGGCGGTGCTTCTACTCTGCCCTCGCCCTCCCTCAGCAAGAAAACCCTGCTGTCGAACACTGAGGTAAAGCCACTCTGACAGGACTGAGTCTAGAAGGTAATGTCCAGATAGCAAAGTCTCACGAGTGTCGCATTTGTGGTTAATAATGTTAGGCTTGGATTTTGGGGTAGGGTTAGGTTAGGGTCAGGGTTAGATTTATGGTTAGTTGGGGTTAGGTTTAGGGGTAAGGTTAGGTTTGGATTTAGGGTCAGGGTTAGGTTTATGTTTAGTAAGGTTTAGGGGTAGGGTTAGGATTGGATTGGGGTAGGGTTAGGTTTAGATTTAGGGTCAGGGTTAGGTTTATGTTTAGTAAGGCTTAGGGGTAGGGTTAGGTTTAGATTGGGGTAGGTTTAGGTTTAGATTTAGGGTCAGGGTTAGGTTTATGTTTAGTAAGGTTTAGGGGTAGGGTTAGGTTTAGATTGGGGTAGGTTTAGGTTTAGATTTAGGGTCAGGGTTAGGTTTATGTTTAGTAAGGTTTAGGGGTAGGGTTAGGTTTGGATTTAGGGTCAGGGTTAGGTTTATGTTTAGTAAGGTTTAGGGGTAGGGTTAGTTTTGGATTTGGGTGTAGGGTTAGGTTAGGGTCAGGATTAGGTTTATGGATAGTTGGGGTTAGGTTTAGGGGTAGGGTTAGGTTTAGATTGAGGTAGGGTTAGGTTTATGTTTTTGTTTAGTAAGGTTTAGGGGTAAGGTTAGGTTTGGATTTAGGGTCATTGTTAGGTTTATGTTTAGTAAGGTTTAGGGGTAAGGTTAGGTTTGGATTGGGGTAGGGTTAGGTTAGGGTCATTGTTAGGTTTATGGTTAGTTAGGTTTAGGGGTAAGGTTAGGTTTGGATTTGGGTGTAGAGTTAGGTTAGGGTTAGGGTTGGGTTTATGGTTAGTTGGGGTTAGTTTTAGGGGTACGGTTAGGTTTGGATTAGGGTGTAGGATTAGGTTAGGGTAATTTTTAGGTTTATGGTTGGTTGGGGTTTGGATTTGGGTCTAGGGTTAGGGTCAGGGTTAGGTTCATGGTTAGTTTGGGTTATGTTTAGAGGTAGGGTTAGTTTTGGATTTGGGTGTAGGGTTAGGTTAGGGTCAGGATTAGGTTTATGGATAGTTGGGGTTAGGTTTAGGGGTAGGGTTAGGCTTGGATTTAGGGGTGTAGTGTTAGGTTAGGGTCAGGGTTGGGTTTATGGTTAGTTGGGGTTAGTTTTAGGGGTGGTGTTAAGTTTGGATTTGGGTGTAGGGTTAGGTTTGGATTTGGGTGTAGGGTTAGGGTTAGGTTAGGTTCAGGTTTAGGGTTATGGTTTGTTGGGGTTAGGTTTAGAGTTATGGTTAGTTGGGGTTAGGTTTATGTTTTGTTGGGTTTATGTTTAGGGGTGGGGTTAAGTTTATGATTAGTTGGGGTTAGGTTTAGGGGTAGTGTTAGGTTTGGGTTTCTGTATGACTCCTAATAATGATAAAAAAACAGTGTGTGAACAGTGCATGCTATGTGAACTTTACCTAAGCATAACTCATCTGGAAGGTTCCGTTCTTGACACAAGCCTCTGTCAGGATCATATTGGTGCATTATGGGTAGTGTAGTTCAATGCAATTTTTTTTGTGTGAATCTTGAATGTTTGTCAATATTTTGCAATAAACTTGTTATATTTATACTATATATATATATATATATATATATATATATATATATATATATATATATATATGTATATATATGTATATATATATATATATATATATATATATATATGTATATATATGTATATATATATATATATATATATATATATATATATATATATATATATATATATATATATATATATATATATAGTATATATATATGGCATACATATATGAGGCATATATGTATGCCTCATGCCAACCCTCCACAAGATGCCGCCCTGGCCGACTGCCCATGTCGCCCATGCCTAAATCTGCCACTGCATATCATAACAATAGTGAAAAACCTATAAATTAAGAGATAATTAAAGACAACGTCATGTCCTAGACTGCACACGTACATCTCTGAGAAGTCTGTTTAAGATCTTTTCATCTGGAAAGCATCACAATCTAGTGAACATCTGGTAAACATCTTAAACATATCAGATTTACAATCATACTAAATAATAAATGTTTCAGATACATTTGCTGAATGTTTTATTTGACACCCGAGAGGAAACATCTTATAGACGTATTGCAGATCAGCAAACAACGTAAAAAAACATCTTCCAGATGTAAACACGTCAAATAGACGTCTGGGTGATGTACGTGTGCTAAGAGGAAAAGTTAGCCTCATTTCTGACCCTGCAACCCTGATAGCACCCGTACATCACCCAGAAGTCTATTTGATGTGTGTTTACATCTGTTACATAATTTTGTCATCCAATGTATTATTTTCATTTTACCTCACACACGAGGAAGCTTCTGTCTGTTTACAACAGCAGTTCCGAGTGTGGTAATGAGTCGTGCTTTGTAGGCTTGTGTCTGTTGTCCTGTGCACACGATAGACATGAGTCCAGGATTAATTTTACAGCATTTTGTGCCCCATTTATGCAATAAGTTTGATTTCACTTAATTTAAGGCCCAATGTTGTCAGATTCAGATGGATTTGCCTGTAACAATTTAATGTCAATGTCTCTTATCAGAGTTGATTGCATCATGGAAACTCTCTTCAGCTCGATTCAGATCTGGGCTTACCACAACTTCCTTCGCAGCCCACTTTGCTACCTCATCAGCTAATTTATTTCCCCTCGCCTCTTCCAGTTCCCCTGTCATGTGCCCCGTAACTTTTATTACGGCCAATTTGGCAGGCGACTGTGCTGCTCTCAATAATTCTGAAACCAGGTTATGATGTGATATAGGTTTGCCTTCAGCTGTCTTAAAATCTCTTTCCTCCCACATTCGAGCAAAATCATGTATCACCCCATAAGCATACTCCGAGTCTGTGTATATATTTATTGATTTACCTTTAGCCAATTGGCATGCTCTGATCAACGCAAACAACTCAGCAGCTTGTGCAGATTTATATGGGAGCGAATAAGCTTCAATAATTCGATTCGGAAGTTCTGTTACAGCATAACCACACCAGTATACAGAATCATTTGGCTTTGAACAGGACCCATCAACATACCAATGGTCCCCCTCCTCCAGGGCGGATGATGAAACATCCGGCCTGCAGGAAGTACATGTTTTCAGGCGATCAAAGCAATCATGTGTGTCGTTGGAAAATTCACCTTGAGTCAGCAATTTGTGTAATGATAATGTCGGTCCGTGTACAGTGGAAGTTGGTTTAATGCTCAAATTAGCAGTAGCCAATAAAATAGCTTCATACCCCGATCGACGTTGGGCCATCATGTGTTGTGTTGTAATGTTGTGCATGATTGTTCCTACCTGGTGAGAGGTGTGCACAACTAATGGATGTGAGAGTACAAAGCATTCTGCATGTTGTTCCATCAACGCTGCAGCAGTCACTGCTCGCAAACAGGGAGGCCTTTGGCGACTGCCTCCAAAATTTTTGACAAGTACGCCACTGGTCTATATGTTCCGCAATGGGACTGAGCGAGGATCGCTGCTGCTGTGCCTGCCGCCTCATGCACATACAAATGAAAGGGTTCATCATGATTTGGTAGCAATGTCCATTTCAGCAGTCCTCTTGATAGGTTCCTCAGCATTTGAGAGTGTTGCTTCTCTCAGTATTTTGTCATATAACGAGCAGTTTGGCACCCATGCTTGACAATAGTTCACTAAACCCAAGAAGCTTTGCATTTGAGCCTTTGTTTTAGGGTGTTGGAAGGTAGTAATCGTTTTCACTCTGTCCTTGGAGAGGGGTACTGTTCCTTGTAATTCATGACCCAGATTGATAGTTCAGTTTCACCCATTGCATCTTTTCTTTTGATGTCTTGAAGCCAGCCTTTGCTAGTACATTGCACACAATAGTTAAAGCGGCTGTGCATGACTTGATGTTTGGGCCAGAAAGCAGGATGTCGTCAGCATATTGCAATAGACAGGTGGCAGCTTGGTGTCCTTCAAAGTAGCGTGCACTACAGCAGAGAACACAGCAGGCGAGTCTCTAAATTCCTGGGGCATTCTGTTACTGTTGGCCTCCATATGTGAATGCGAACAGCGGCTGCGTAACAAGCATGACTGACACTGAAGAATGCAGAACACAAATTAATAATTGTAAAATGAGTGTGGTCTGCTCATCATAGCGCTGGGTCGACCTTGAGCATTTCCTGTTTCGCAGCAGAAGTGTTGACAGACGTTGAGCTGCAAACTTCTCCGCAATGACCTGTATACACAGACTGACAATATACTGAGGGAAACAGCAATTGTAATGAGTTAGAATCAAAAGTTATTTATTTATTTCCAATTTTATGCATTGTATCACAGACCAGTGGGCAGAACGGAGAGTCAGGCAAGATCACGAAATCGTGCATTTTAAACAAGTTTGTGTTATCTAGAGGTGTTACGAGTAATTTTGGTGTCATATGACACTTCACAGGAATGCCATTAATTCCAGCACAGAGTTTAGAGTCCGTCACGTAATAGAGCCCTCATTGCAATGCGCTGTTAATGAACTTTTAGATGTGCCCGTATCGATGATAGTAAAATATCAAGACTGCGATGAGACAAACACAGAGACAAGTTCATCTGCTTCTGTGGAGGAACACACTCAAAGAGCTGGAATCAGAGATTGTGAGTACTGCTGACTTTTACTATGACCAGGGGCAGATTTAGCACTAGGCAAAGGTAGGCATCCGCCCAGGGCCCCCAGACGCCAAGGGCCCCCTAAAAATACAAATAATATGCTTTGCTATTATCATTAATGCTTAATAATGTGCTGGAATTTAAATATCATTCTAACAACATATGATTGACGTTGCAGTTGTATTAGTGATATTTTCAGCACCATCAATGCATGCAACTCTCTTCCCCCTCAGATCAAATCCAAGGTTTTACTACATCTACACAAGTTCGTAAACGAGACAGCTCTGGGGTCAGTTGCTAATGGCTTTCTTCCAACCAGCTGCTCACATTTGGATCCAATCAAAGACCGATAATGAACAGATAATGACTGGGAGCATGTGGGGAATTGATTGTCGTTTTGCCTCCGGAGAGTCCAGTATTAAATCCCTCCTGCTGTATAAGATCAACATGTGTTGTGTTGGATCAAAATGTTGTTCATCGATTTGTGTGTGTTGTGGAAGTCTGTACACATGATTCTGATCTGAGTGTTAAGTTAATGAATCTACATGTCTGTAGGGGTCAGAGAGTTACTGTTATTTTTTAATGTACATTATTATTTGCATTACCATTACTGGATGTGATCGGGATCAAGGCAGTCACATGGAGAATCAAACCATGAATCAGGAATGTCTTTCCAAAATGTTATTTATCAGCAGCAGTGCAAAATAAAGGGTCTAAAAGCTAGAACTGTTCATGTAAAAGCAGGTCGAACTAGCAGTGCTAGTGACTGGCTTGTCTATGTGTCCAAACACTATCCGTCCAGTTTGTTGCTCTGTTTCTCATGTAGTGGAGTTAAGTGCCTTACTCAAGGACACAGTGGTGGTGGCGGCTGTGGGAATCGAACCAGCAACCTTCTGCTTACCAGTTCAGTGCTTTAGCCCACTACGCCACCACCACTCAGCACAGATTTTCCCACCTATTCTTGACCCTTGTGCGACCTTCTGGACATTTTTGTCTGTGTTATTGGCATCAGCATAGGTGTGTCTTTTTTGGGAAATTTTGATATTTCAACCTCAGTTTCTATAATACATCTATAATATAATACATCTATAACACATCTATAACACATCTATAACACATCTATAACACATCTATAACACATATATAATACATCTATAACATATCTATAACACATATATAACACATCTATAATACATCTATAACACATCTATAATACACTGTGTACACAAAATAGTTACACTCAGGACCTTCAGGACAAAAATGTCCCCATTGAAACCCATTAAAACTGCCATATTTGATCCCAGTGCCATTAAAGCATAAAATCATGAATTCTGTGATATTATGCTTTCATTCCTGAGCCCTGGCTTCAAAATTTACATTTTAATATTTTCCACCAGATGGCGCCATTGAGCATGAGCGATTAATACATTTACATGTAAACTCAATCCCTCACTAAACATATGATCTAAGATTTACTACAAAAAGTAAGTGAAAAACGTATATAAGTACAACTACTATGTAGAAAATAAGCATTCAACATGATGCAACCAGGGCTGGACTGGTAATCTGGCATACTGGGCATTTTCCCTTTGTGCCAACGCACTTTGGGGCCGATCAGGGACGGACTGGCCATTTGGAGAACCGAGCGGGCCGGTGGATCGGCCTTTTGATTTCTCTTCCCAGTCCAGCCCTGGATGCAACCGATGTGAAGTTGTGGAAACACTTTAAACTGTTTAATCTTGTATCGGTGTCATTTCATAAACGGTTTGAGCATAAACTCACTGACACGCGTAGATTTCTGCCACTTTACCCCATTGCATGTAAACACCTTTATTGGTGCTCTTACCAGCTTATCCAATGCATGCATGACTGTTTGTTGTTTTTTGATGGTTGTGTAGAGTGTGTTGGTTGTGTGTTGGTTGTGTGTTGCCTGTAGGACCGTATGGAGGTGATTTCTCCGGATGAGGAGGTGATGGATTCAGAGGATAATGTTGAGGACGATCTGGGCATGTTGGATGATCAGAGGAGTGTTATTCTACATCTGCTGTCCCAACTCAAACTGGGCATGGATCTCACACGGGTACCAACACTAGCACACACACCAAGACAGAGAAGGTCCTCAGGACAATTCATTTTGAATTTGCATGCACAATAAACAACTCGCATCATCACGTTACTATACCTTGATATTTGCACATAATTTACACGTGGCTCGTTTGAATCGCAGCAGTTTCCTGGTGAAATAGACACTAGAGGCGCTACAAGACAATGACTTTTCAGACAGGTTGTGGTTTCAGACATGTTTCAACAGTGTTTCCTCTCGGCCTCTTTCTTCTCTGTGTAGGTAGTGCTTCCTACATTCATCTTGGAGAAACGCTCTCTACTGGAGATGTACGCCAACTTCATGGCTCATCCTGACCTGTTCCTGGCCATCTCCATGGGCAGCACACCTGAGGAGCGAATGGTGCGTTTCGTCGAATACTACCTGACCGCCTTCCACGAGGGACGCAAGGGTGCTGTTGCGAAGAAGCCCTACAACCCAGTGCTGGGTGAGACGTTCCACTGCTCGTGGGAGGTCCCACGAGACCAAGTCCGCCCTTTAAGAACTTCCGACCATTCTGTGGGGTCAGGGGTGCAAGAGACATGTACGAGGACCAATCAAGAAGCAGTGGAGACGGGGTCAGACTGTTATAGAGTGCGTTTTGTGGCGGAGCAGGTTTCTCATCATCCTCCGGTGTCGGGGTTTTACTGCGAGTGTGCCGAGAGAGGCATGTGTGTCAATACACACGTGTGGACCAAGAGCAAGTTCATGGGCATGTCGGTGGGCGTCTCCATGGTGGGCGAAGGTGGGTGACGGATCTGTACCTACTCAAAAAAGAGGTCCATTGTCCTGGGTCATACTGTATACTGGCATTTGCATACATTTGATTTATGAAAGTCAACGGTTGGCACAATGTTGTAAAAAAAACTCGAAACCAAACCCAGATTGGGGCCTACTCCCACACAACTGGTTTAAACGTAATTTCAAGGGTAAAGTGCACCTCCGGCTTGATTTAGGCACTGTTTTGACCTTTGCCCTTTGTCCTTCAGGTGTGTTGTACCTGCAGGACCACGGCGAGGAGTATGTGTTTACTTTCCCGAGTGCATACGCTCGCTCAATCCTCACCGTCCCGTGGGTAGAGCTGGGGGGAAAGGTCACGATCAGCTGCGTCAAGACGGGATACTCTGCCAGTGTCACATTCCACACCAAACCCTTCTACGGGGGCAAAGTTCACAGGTCTTTATAGAGATTTTCTCTAGACAGCAGTATGAATAAATGGAGAACAAATGGAGACTTCTGCTTTAAGACTCTTCTAGAGTTTGTCTCAAACATTTCTCATCAAATTCTCCCATGATCAGATGATCTGAGCTATCCTATCCACATTCATTGATCGCTCTATACTCGAGCTGTATGTCAACAATTGACTGTATTGATTGTTTGCGATCAACTGTTTGTGTCTAGTTTTACTTCTCCAGCCGACAACATCTGAGACAAAGTTGAGACTTTAATGAGAGCTTCATTACGTCTCCTGAGCTTTGTAATAAAGGTGCGTGTTCTTCAGGGTAACTGCAGAAGTCAAGCTGACCTCCAGCGGTTTCATCGTGTGTAAAGCTCAGGGCGAGTGGAACGGGACGCTAGAGTTCACCTACAGCAGCGGAGAGACCAAAGTGATTGACACCGCCAAACTGCCGGTCACCAGAAAGCGGATTCTTCCGGTGGAGAAACAGGGGCGGACTGAATCAAGGTGAGCAGGTGCACATCAGACAGGAAGAGAAATTGTTGACAAAGACTTTTTACAGTTTGTAAAATACTTTTTTAATGATAACCTCGATCTTGCACCCACTGTATAACATTCTTCTAAATACATTTGCACCATTTGTATTCTCAATGAACTCAAATGGCTTTGGTGAGGGAATAAAGCTGCCAGCAAGTTGGCTCGTAAAAGTTTTAGGAGTTTATACCATAATGTAAAATGTATTTGACAAAAGATTTATCTGACACAAGCAATGGGAATGAATAAAAACAGGCACGTTTGTTTTTTGTTTAATTATATTTATTTTCTCCTCTTTTTGTCCTCAATTTGGAACGCCCAATTCCCAATGTGCTCTAAGTCCTCGTGGTGGTGTAGTAACTCGCCTCAATCCGGGTGGAGGAGGAGGAATCTCAGTTGCCTCCACGTCTGATCACGTGACTTGTTGATTGCGTTACCACGGAAACGTAGCGCATGTGGAGGCTTCACGTTATTCTCCGCGGCATCCACGCACAACTCCCCACACACCCCACCGAGAGCGAGAACCACATTATAGTGACCACGAGGAGGTTACCCCATGTGACTCTACCCTCCATAGCAACCGGGCCAATTTGGTTGCTTAGGAGATCTGACTGGAGTCACTCAGCACGCCCTGGATTCAAACTCACGACTCCAGGTGTGATACTCAGTGTCAATACTCGCCGAGATACCCAGACCCCCCAGGCATGTTTTATCAATATAAAACTGGTCATAAAACTGTATCTAGCAAAATACAATTTTTGGGCCGGTTACACTCCAAAAAAACAACTCTTTGGCTAAACTTGATCCAGTCATGGACAGTGGTTCCACACGCTTGAAATACATTTAAAAAAAATGTAAATCCCAGATGTGTACGACTTTCCTTCTTCCGCAGAACCGAAGTGAAGATTTTTATAAGCACATTTCAGCTCAGTTTGTCCATATAATGCATGTCAACAGGTGCCATCAGGCTGCCGGCTGTTTGACGGTCTGAAAGGCATATTTAGGAGGCATAAAAGTAATCCACATGTTTTTAACTTAAAATCGTGACGTTTGTTCCTCTGTTGAAAGCGAGCACTTCTGACTTCTCGCGTGAACATACCATTACGCACCATTATGCTTACGTCACTGATGTGTCGACTGCTGGCAGGAAGCCATTTTTGAAAGTGAATAAAGTTATAATTATTGATGTATTTATTTTTACAAAAAGTCATTTGGATTACTTTTATGCTGCCTAAATATGGCTTTTGGACCATCAATCAGCCGGCACCCATTCACTTGCATTGTTTGTACATAAAGAGCTGGTGTGCTGGAGTGGTGGTGGCGTAGTGGGCTAAAGCACATAACTGTTAATCAGAAGGTTGCTGGTTTGATCCCCACAGCCACCACCATTGTTTCCTTGAGCAAGGCACTTAACTCCAGGTTGCTTTGGATAAAAGCATCTGCCAAATGCATAAATGTAAATGTAAAGAGCTGAAATGTGCTTATGAAAATCTTCATTTCGGTTCTGCTGAAGAAGGAAAGACATTTTTGGTTGAACTAACTCTTTAAATGCATCTCCTGTGACCACTTGTGTTCAGTTTCATGACGACATACTTCAGTCATTATGTCAGTGTGCTACTGCATGATATTAAAGCGCAGCAAAGTCAAATAAAACGGTGCACTGTTTCTGCCAGATGAGGTTGAAATTCAACATAAGCAAAAATGCAACAAGTCAAGCTAAATTATTTATTTTAGTTTTAAACGACCTTCAGGATTTCTATGTATATGCTTTTTAAAAATGTCTGATCGGACATTTATTTCCTTTTAAAAACGCTCGTAACCTGCAAAGCGGTTGATTGACAGGTGAGGGGCGCCGCTTCGCTGCCGCCGGGATGCATTCGGGACGGATTAGCGTTTAAACACATTCATATGTAGTTCACAAATGTTTTTAGACCCCGTTTAGACCTGTATTTAGGGCCGAACACGTGATCAGATCACCCGAAACGCATGAAGTGATAAGCTAGCTAGTGACAGGAAATGTTAGCATGCTAAACATGCTCCGGTAGGAAGTGCAGCTGGGTCGCTACCCTATGATTAGCACAACAATTGCTCAACTTATAAGCAACATGTAGAATACTCTAAATGTTTTGGTCCTCAAACTACTCTCAAGCTCCACTCTTCAACATTGACGCTGACTATCACACCTGGAGTCACGAGTTTGAATCCAGGGCGTGCTGAGTGACTCCAGTCAGGTCTCCTAAGCAACCAAATTGTCCCGGTTGCTAGGGAGGGTAGAGTCACATGGGGTAACCAAATTGTCCCGGTTGCTAGGGAGGGTAGAGTCACATGGGGTAACCAAATTGTCCCGGTTGCTAGGGAGGGTAGAGTCACATGGGGTAACCAAATTGTCCCGGTTGCTTGGGAGGGTAGAGTCACATGGGGTAACCAAATTGTCCCGGTTGCTAGGGAGGGTAGAGTCACATGGGGTAACCAAATTGTCCCGGTTGCTTGGGAGGGTAGAGTCACATGGGGTAACCAAATTGTCCCGGTTGCTAGGGAGGGTAGAGTCACATGGGGTAACCATATTGTCCTGGTTGCTAGGGAGGGTAGATTCACATGGGGTAACCTCCTCGTGGTGGTGATTAGTGGTTCTCTCAATGGGGCGTGTGGTGAGTTGTGTGTGGATCGTGGAGAGTAGCATGAGTCTCCACATGCTGTTTGTCTCCGCGGTGTCATGCACAACGAGTCACGTGATAAGACGCGCCGATTGACGGTCTCAGAAGCGGAGGCAACCGCGCCACCATGACGACCTACTAAGCAGTGGGAATTGGGCGTTCCAAAATTGGGAGAAAAAGGGATAAAAAAACATTGTGCAAGAGGAGTATAAAGGGGGAGACTTGTTTGTGTTCAAAGACACACAAAATAACATTTAATTTGAACATTTACTCGCCCGTTTGAAGTATGTCGGGAACGATAAATCCCCTGCCCAATTTCAGGTAACCAAACAATAACTAATCTCAAAGCAAATGGAGTAAATAAAGCTGACAAGACATGTTTTGTTTAATCAACTCAGTTAAATGAAGTTCCCTTGGTTACATGAATATTGTTCGTAATATGAACATGACTCGATTGAGTAAAACTGGCAATGGTGCGTTTTGTTTTCTTTCAGCAGTTTACCTGTCAATGGCTAGCGTTGTAAACGCACATTTTTAGATGGTGGTTATATTGGATGATACTCTACTGGTCTGCATGTGTTGTGGGTTTAGGCATCTTTGGCAGCACGTCACCAGAGCGTTGAAGGACGATAATGTTGATCTGGCGACTGAACACAAGCGTGTGTTAGAAGAAGACCAGAGGTCAGAGGAGAGACAGAGAGCCGCTAACAACGTGACCTGGAAACCCACATACTTCAGCAAAGAGGTGCTTATAGTTTCATCCTAAACCAGACCCCCTACTGTTAGTGAATTGAAAAACACTTGAAGTTGCTTGGAGATGAAAAGTCGATTACATTTACATTTACGCATTTGGCAGACGCTTTTATCCAAAGTGACTTACAGTGCACTTATTACAGGGACAATGCCCCCGGAGCAACCTGGAGTTAAGTGCGTTACTCAAGGACACAATGGTGGTGGCTGTGGGGAGCAAACCAGCAACCTTCTGATTACCAGCTCAGTGCTTTAGTCCACTACGCCGATGTATTGTGATTAATATCTTCGTTTCTTTGTGCGCAGGGTGACGGTTGGGTGTACAGAAACCCATTATGGAAGACAAACCTTTGACCAGACGAGGTTGAAACAAAGACTGGATCTCACATTCAGGAGCATATGGATGCACCACAATATAGACCACAGGAAATCAGACGTGTATATGGACACAGACACATGGCATAGAACTTTTATACTCTGTATAAATTCGATATTATTTTTCACAATATCTAATGAAATCTTTGGGATGATGCATATACATATATATATATATATATATATATATATATATATATACACACAGACTTTACGTGATTTGCTATTTGATGTTTTGTCAACCGAGGAAGAGAGAGATTGATTTACGACTCAAATCATTCAAAGCCCGTGTTTATATCCGAGCTTTTATACCTTCAACAGAAGAGTAAATCTCACCAAAACACTCCCAGGTCACATTTCATCCCAATATTATATTATTGAGCTGAAATATGACCTTGGCATGTTCTTGACAAGTATTGTGTAGCGTATCCGATGGGTAACGCAACGGAGAGATTGAAATGGATACAGACTTTGAGTGTTTCCACCAATAAGGTGAGCTTGTGATCGGTCAGCTGACACTGTAATCCTGTTTAATGAACGGCCGTGTCTGTTCAATGCAGGAAATGCTCTTTCTACCTTTCCTGACAGATGATGATCACTGTTATAACTCTAGGACTGAATCCTGACGTCATATTAACATGAAAAGCCTTCTATTATAAAAGCAGGTTTTTACCAAAACAACCTAATTATGATGCTGAATGATATTTGATTTTCCACTGTGTATCCTGGATGCAGATTAAGACTAAAGAGTTGTAGATTGATTAAAATAGCTCGGGTCTTAAACTGTGTTCAGTGGTTCTGGAAGTATTCCCAATTGTCCATCAGACCAATATTGTTATAAAAGATGAATAACTTTATATAAATTATAACTTTAATGTTTTTATTTGAAATAAACTTGCTGTGGCAATCACAGCATGCTGTTGTGTTTCTCTGACGTTTATTTTAAACTATGCTAAGATATTAGTGAAGGATGTTATCGGACACATTGGTGTGCTCAAGTCATGTCGGAATGATCTGTTTACGAGTTTACGTATTTACGGCACATGAAATGCCACCAGAAAGTTGTAATTGCCAGTGGAAAACTGCCCCGACTTTCCGAGTTTGCGGTGTGTCCGCTGTATAGAATTATAGATTAGATTTAAGAATCATGGAGGAAGTACATTACAACAGAGAGCACTTTTTCAGCCAGCTGGTTTCTGGAACTATAAGCGCACTGTAGTTCTAGCGGGAAGACTAGCAGCTGTACATCATCGCACCATTAGCGGGGTATCTCCTAGCCAATCACATGCAAGCCGTTGCTTTATAAGTCTGCTCACAATCACATTGCTGTTTCAGTGAGCTAACATGCAACCTCCACCACCCCACCACCACCTGTTGAGTCCCATCCTGCACTGGTGTAGCTTCCTCACCCCTGCCTCCTATCTCCGGCAGGATATGACGGTTCCGAGTACGACTTCTTCGGACCGTCAGACGGGGCTTACGCCAAAGAGAAACATTACTTTTAAGTTTTATATCCATACAGTTCTTACACACACACACACATATAAAACACACACACACACACATATACTCGCACACACACACACACACACACACACACACACATATACTCGCACACACACACACACACAGACATATACTCGCACACACACACACATATACTCACACACACGCACAAACAAATATACTCTCACACACACACACACACACACACATATATATATATATATTCACACACACACACACACAAACACACACATATAAAACACATACACATATACTCACACACACACACACACACACACACACACACATAAACACATACACATATATACTCACACACACACACACACACACATATATATTCCTCTTCGCTGGGCATCACAGGAACTGTGCTTGGCTGGTTCAACTCCCATCTCTCAGGCAGGTCCTTCAAGGTAGCCTGGAGAGGTGAGGTGTCCAAGCCCCATCAGCTACTTACTGAGGTACCGCAGGGCTCAGTGCTTGGGCCACTTGTCCTCTCTATATAACAACATCACAGTGACCCATCATTTAAGCACACAGGTCTTCTTGCCACTGCTACGCCAACGACACTCTACTTGTCTTTCCAGCCTGATGACCCCACAGTGACTCCTCGTATCTCTGCCTCCCTGGCAGACATCTTGGCCTGGATGAAGGAACACCACCATTTAACTCCACCTGGCTAAGACCGAGCTCATTCATGCAAAGTTGAGATCATTAATGCACGTTCCAACTAGAAGGCTGTGGTCTGCAAATGAACTTCTCCTCTACATGGCGCTAATACTCCAATGCGCTATGCAGCCGTTCTCAATCTTTGTTGACGTCTGTTAATCTTCCAGGACAATATACAAAGCTCCCCTTCCCCCATAAATATGGCGTGTTTATAGTTTAAAATAATTACGAATTAATTGTGTTATTTCAAGTTTCAGGAACCGTCAGTTTAAATGTTGAATGTCTGGTTGGTTTTTTATGTCATCTTGTGGTCCCCTTGTAATTTGCCTTATTAAAGGGATAGTACAACCCAAAATAAATTCTGCCACTACTTCCCTTTTACCTTCACTTTCTTTCATAATTGACCTGGAGCATATCAAGCCCCAAAACACACCATTACACCGTACTCCTTTTAAGTCTTCTGAAGTCATACGGTAGCTTTGGTGAGCCATTATTCAGTGAAAATCTTCCCTTCAGCCAAATCTATCAAATGTCTCCGGCACACATTCAAACTTGGCACATCACAATGTCTTGTTTATTTTCTGTTTGTCATTTATAGTGTTTGTATTGCATCTGATTATAGTTTTGAGGTAATATTCTTAATGTTGTGCACGAGGCATTTGATCTGCAATTAAATCACCTGGGATCAAATCCTGCTGAAGGAATGATGTTTTGAATCCGAGCTAATAGTGACCTGTGGCCTGCACTTGCACTTACACAGTCTGTACTGTAGGGGGCGGTGTTGTGCTATAAACTGCTGTAATAAAAGATCACTTCAAATAAAATACATTTAAGAGTCCTGTTATCATCCTGACACTTTCATCAACACAAACATCACTTTTATAATCCAGATCTGTACGTAAACTTAGATAAACCTCAAAGGCGAATAGATTATTTATGTGGTTTTATTCCCACCATCAGAACTCAAATTATTAGACTTTATAAAATTGTTAAAACATTTTTAAATGTATTTATTAAACTTATCACTCAAATGGCAATGCTGATAATATATCATTTTTAATAAACATTTTGTAAACTGCTAAATATAAGCATGTTCACCAGTGCCACAGTATATTTGTCTTTGACATA
>JAVLUX010000026.1:38927500-38955000 GCA_032164185.1 Moxostoma hubbsi | reverse complement strand
ACTATGCGATTAAATATGATTCAATATTTTAATTGTACAGTCCTACTATATATACACTATATTAATATAATGTATATTGTAATATATATATATAAATATATATAAATAATTTATTTTTTATAAAAAAATTTACAAATAAATATACAAACAAAATTAACTAGTTTGTTTTATTTAAATAATAATAATAACAATTATTATTATTAGGGCTGTCGATTTAACGTGTTAATTCAGTTCGATTAATTTTATTAAAAATTTTATTACGCCCCTGAACCGTAATAAGGAAGATTCCTGAGAAATGCTTGTAGTACCACCTGTTTACTCCAGGGGGCAGTAAGTGAAACTTCAGCTGTATGAGCAACACACAGTTTATACAGTGAAGAAACACTTCAGCAGAACAACACAAACATGCGTTACATTCTTGCGTTCAAAACACTTGATGGAGCGCAAATCTGAACTAAGAGATCTCAAGATGTGTTTAAAGATTGAATATTAAACTATATTTAACTCGACACAGTGACATAAACGTGTGTTTATGATGCAACACACCTGAGAACGCACCACAAGTATGTCTGAAGCAGGTGTACATCCTTAAACAATCCTCATAATAAATCTGCAACTGATTGATAAATTCATATTCATAATCATTATATATTGAATTATTGTTATATGAGGGTCTTTCTCAGCAAATATTTGTATATGCGATTAAATATGATTAATTAATCGGGACACCGTGTAATTTATTCAATTAAAAAATGTATCCATTGACAGCCCAAATAATTACAATTATTTTTCATTTCTTTTATTTAAATAATAATAATAATAATAATATATATATATAAATTATTTATTTTATATACTTTTTTATTTTTCATTTCTATTATTTAAATAATAATAATAATAATAATAATTATATATACAAATTATTTATTTTATATACTTTTTTATTTTTAATTTCTTTTATTTAAATAATAATAATAATAATAATAATAATAACATATATAAATTATTTATTTTATATACAATTTTTTACAAATAAATATACAAACAAAATTATTTATTTTATATACTTTTTTATTATTCATTTGTTTGTTTAATTTAAATAATAATAATATATATAAATTATTTATTTTTTATAAATTTTTTGTGGTAATTCTCATTACTGTGACATACTGTTTATATATATATATAATTTCTTCATCTATCTTTTCAAAGGCAGTTTTATTGACAGGTTTCATGAGAACTGAGTTTTGACTGATATTATAGTCTTATATTTTTAACTTCCGTAAAGTGACACTTTCCTGCACTGAAACTTGTGAAAATGATCTTATCCTTTTGGTTTGTGACCAGAGAAAATTATTACTTTTACCAGCATCATTTCAAGTATCTTTCATTTGTGAAATATTTAATTCTCTGTATTTACCACATGTTGTTAAATATATCAACTTTTTTATGTATTACTTAGCAAAAAGTTCTATCATGACATAGATAAGTGATTTTGGCTACAGCACCCACAATGTGTGTACAGTATGAATAATATATGTTGGTATATATCAGAATACAATGGTGATATCGAAGTGAACTGCACCATACCATGTCTGCCAGACCAACATACAGGAAGAGACCAGCAGTCACAGCCGAAATCCACTCTGTGGCGACGGTCTCCGTTGACACGGACAATGCGATGTACAGTCCAATGAAGGAGGTGAGAGCGCTGCCCGTATTCAACAACAGGGCATTCTTCACCGACACCCCGCAGTGTAAGAGGATCGCAAAATCACCTGGGACAGACAAGAACGGTTTTTGGTGAAGTTGTCTTTAGAGTTTCAGAAGAGACCTCAACAACGTCTCACACTGTGATTTGTCAAGACACCAAAATCAGAAACTCATTTCTCATCAAATTGTCCTAAGAGCCAATGATCTGAGTCGTGCTAATCAATTTAAAGCTCGGAATTTTAGGAGGAACATCAAAGACAAATTTGATACATCAATGAGACATAACTGAGAATCCCATGAGATGCCCTGACGTCTGATAGAGTAACATCTACTCCGTCGGGACATTTTGAACTTTGTTATTATTCAAGGAGAAATGTCTGAGACAACATTGATACTTAAATAAAACATACATTAAAAAAAAAAAATTTAAGATTTACACATTTCAATTTCATTACAAAATTCCATAAAAAAAATTATACAAATAAAAAAATATTTTTTGATTACATTTGGTTAAAGATTACTCAATTAAAATGTACAGGATTTTTGTTGCGAGTACATTTTATATTTAATATATATTTTTGAGTGTACCTAAACTCCATTAAGTCTCCATGAGCTGTGAAAGAGCTATAAAAGTTACATTTCAACCCTTTAATTACAGAGATTTGACCATGTATTAATCAGAATTCATCTCATGCTGAATTAAAAGAAATGGGAATATTACAGGAATAATTTGCTTGCATAATGAGGCGTGCAACTGTATTCTTATGGAAAAGATGGTGCAGCAACAGGATCTGTGAGACATTACATCATTGCACAGCCATAATCATATGCTCATGACTAAATATCATGTTTGCACAGAAAGCACGAGGAAATTATACTCTATAAGGGCTACGATTACCACACAGCTGTCAATTATATATAGTCGGTGTTTATCTGGAAGTGTTTTTGAGAAACGAGTTGTTATTGTCATTATTAGCCAAACGAGTCAACGTCTGTTGTGTGCCCCATCCTTATTATCCTGCACTATAGCTGACTTTATGATCACCAGCTATGTGTGTGCGTCTCTCTCTATATACTGGAAGTGTCACTGTATATGTGTGCCAATAACCCTCATGACCTGAGCTGTCTATACAGGCGGCAGTTTAAGGCATCATAGGTGTGCCCCAGATGCAAAGGCTAGACACTATGCAACACATGGAGTGTCTAGCCTTTGGTGGCCAACAGGTGTCTCGAGGTGTGTTTTTGAACTCTGTGATATGCAACACAGAAATTAAATTCATTTAAACAGACTCAATGCTGTTCACAAGACTCTAGACTGTCATTTAAGGGTTAAACTTCTGCCGCACCGAGTCACGTGACACAACAGCATGCTACTGATTTCTGTGAATCGCTCCAATGGGTGCAGCGCCAACAAAAGTGCCTCTGCACACAACTCACCACACGCCCCACCGAGAGCGAGAACCACTCATCACCACCACGAGGAGGTTACCCCATGTGACTCTACCCTCCCTAGCAACCGGGACAATTTGGTCGCTAAGGAGACCTGACTGGACTCACTCAGCAAACCCTGGATTCAAACTCACGACTCCAGATGTGATAGTCAGCGTCAATACTCGCTGAGATACAGATTTGGGGAATGTTCTGTGTTTGCTGGGAACGGCCGCCATCCGCGAGGGGAGGAGGGGCTTGCTGCCGGCCGCCTGGAATGTTGGAGCCGCTGCCAGGGGCGGAGGGGCTCACTACCGACTGCCAGAACGCGGAGGGGCGTTCCATCCACCAGGGGTCGGAGGACTCGCAGCTGTCCGCCCGGGGAGGAGCGGTTGTCGTCTGTCAGAGTGTGGAGGAGTGGTCAGGGACCACCAGTGTCTTGGAACTGACGAGCAATTCTTTTATTTTTATTTTTTTTAAAGTCAAAGAAATATATAAACAAAAAGACACAAATGCACACACGGAAGCTGCGTGCGGCTCTCTCTGTCTCTAACTGCTGCGACCAGCTGCCGTTATCTCTCACCTCGGCTGATTAGCCCAAATGGGGTCCGGACGTGCGTAGTCACGGCCCGACCCGGCCTCCTCATCGTCACATAATTGTACAGAGATTCTCTGCACAGACCAACGGGGGGCGGGACCGCAACTGAAGGCGCAGGCGAAATAGACAGTTTCGACTCAGCTGAACAATAGCATATTTTTTAGCCAATCGTATTTTCCATTTAAATAAGGGGCGAGACACTCCAAGCGCCAACACAGAAATGTTGAAATATATTCATTATACTGCGCTGTATATTTACTTCGCTGCTAAAAGTGACAATATTAATGCATTTACATAAAAACTTTTGCTATTAAGCTCGATAAAATCACAGTCTGCCTCTTCAGTCATTACTACCCCACTGGATACGATGAAGGATCAAATTCAATTCGGCGCTTCACTTAACTCCGCCCCCATAACTTACATAGAGTCTCATTCAGTGTTGCCAACTTAGCAATTTTGTTGCTAGATTTAGCAACTTTTCAGACTACCCTAGCAACTTTTTTTTCAAAAAGCACCTAGCAACAAATTTAGCAATTTTTAAAATTTATTTGGCAACTTTTAGCAACTTTTGGAAAGTGACTCTAATCCAAACAACACACTGCAAGGGCATGGTGAGCTGGTACCTGCTGTCAGGGCACCACAACTTCCAATAGAAAAGTTCAACTGCGGTAGCCACCATTCAACCTGAAGAGGGCAGCACTCAGACGTTTTTACACCATATATTGTAGAATTAAAACACTTTATACCCAAATGTCAAAAAATGTATGTCAAAAAAATTACTTGAATAAATGACCAGCATTAATAAAGCCCCAGTCTTACAGATCATTAACTAAAAAAAGTTGTTTTAGAGTTTAGTTACCCTTTAAGATCGATGTGAAAATGTGAAAACAGGAAGACAAAAGAAAACGAGCGCAGGGGCGGGGCTACATCAGGTCTATTTAGCCAGGGCACAGAGGCTGCGCGCAGGCAGCAGCAGTAACACACATTTCATTTAATCTATCAGCATGTCTCAATCAAAACTGTACAGCCAAAAGTACAGAAAAGAGTGGGAGTCTTTACCTGAATTTAAAGGGTGGCTGAAGCCAGTAGTTGGGGATGACTGTTGAGCATACTGTGCGTATTGCAAATCAGATATGCTTGCAAAAATGTATGACATCAAAAAACATTGTGCTACAGCAAAGCATGTAAATAAATCAAAACCATATAACCCTGCAAAGCAGTCTACATTACCGCAGCTAGTTAAGAAAGTGGATAACTGCAAAAGTGCAGAAGCTACCATGGCAATGTTCATTGCGGAACGCTGTTCACTGCTAGCATGCGACCATTTAGGTATGGCTTGCAAAGCTGCCTTTTCAGATTCTGTTGCAGCAACAAACTTCCAAATGCACCGCACCAAGTGCACAGAGATGATTAAGGGAGTATTGGCTCCTTATTTTCTGAAAAGGATAACATCAGATGTGGGGGATGAGTGGTTCAGTCTCCTTTTGGATGAGTCCACTGATGTCAGTGTCTCAAAATACCTGGGTGTGGTGATTCGGTATTATAGTGCTAAAAAAAGAACAATTGTGTCCACATTTCTTGGGCTGGTTGAATTGGAGGCGGGCGATACCAGATCAATAGCAAAGACAATAGTTGACTTTCTTTAAAAGTGTAGCCTTAAAAAGGAGAATCTTCAGGGTATTGGCACTGATAATGCGTCTGTGATGACTGGGGTGCACAATGGCGTACACAAGATTTTAAAGGAAGAATGTGCTTTGCCCAATTTGGTACTCATCCGCTGTGTGTGCCATTCTTTACAATTGGCTGTCAGTGCAGCATCCAAAGAAACCATCCCTAGATGTGTTGAATACTTAATCAGGGAAACCTACAACTGGTTTTCTACTTCCCCAAAACGGCGGGAGGCATACAAAGCAGTCTATGCCACCATTAATTGTGGTGAGAAACCCCTGCAGATCACCAAAGTGTGTGCCACACGTTGGCTATCGATTGAGCCTGCGGTAACTCGTATATTGGACCAGTGGGAAGAACTGAAACTCCACTTCGAGTTGACCAAGGCCAGTGAGCATTGCTATATGGCAGATGTGCTCCATGCCATGTACATGGACAAGACCAACTATGTCTACCTTACATTCTTAAAATCAATTCTGTCTGAAGTTCAAGTTGCAGTGAAGTCATTTGAGGGAGAACATACAAATCCTGTCAAGCTTTTAGACAATCTGGTACACCTCATATCATCAATTTGTAGCAGAGTAGTCAACCCAATGGCAAAAATTAATGTCTTGAAGGATGCCATTGATGGACATCTCAGTCCAGCTCCATATCTTGGGTACCTTTTCGAAAGCACAATGTCCCAACTCAGCCTTGCGCCAGAGGACGAAAAAGTAATTCGGAAATGATGCATCAACTATGTTGTTGCTCTAAGCAAGGAGCTGCAAGGAAGGCTCCCAGACAATCTCGAAACCTTACGAAACATGACCCTGTTCAGTGTTAAGGAAACACTAAAACACAATAAAGGCACCAATGAAATTATTAAAGTAGCTGAGCTACTGGGATACCAGCCACAGTCAATTGACAAAATTGTTTCCCAATGGAGAAATATCCATTTATTGAGGTGGGAATCAACTGAAAATTCCACTGAGTTTTGGAGCGAAGTGTATAACTGCACAGACGCTTCAGGGATAAAACCATTCGAAGAACTGTGCAAAGCTGCACTGGCTGCCCTCTCCTTGCCACACTCAAATGCAGAGGTTGAACGGCTGTTCAGCCAAATGAGTGTGGTCAAGTCAAAATTAGGAAATAGACTGTCACTGCACACTCTCAACTCCATACTCCTTGTGCGGTATGGACTGAAGCTGGCTGGTGATACTTGTGACCAGCATAAACTACCTAATGAAGTTCTGCAACAGTTTGGCACCACAGCAGCATACAGCTTTAAAGTCATGCCATCCTTTTCTGCTGATACCAGCTCATTGGACAGTGAAGATGAAAATTATTTGCTTGTAAATCTATGATTTATCAAGGAATGGATTTTCTGGAACTGGGGGAATCAAGGGGAATTCTGTGAATGAGAAAAGTAATGGAGGAAACCACTGCTAACCAGCACAGCACCATCTCACCATTCTATGGAGAGAGTTGGAAAGAGGTGCCTATAGACAAACACATTTAAGTTAAGATGCTAGCTGCAATTGTTCAATTGTTTAATAGTGTTAATATAGCCATTGTTAATTTACTGATACACCTTGTTATTATGTTGTATAATTGTTAATTTTGGTAGCATATTAACTACCACAGTGCTTTAATTGTTCAGTTCATGTGTTTCACTGGTTAATAAGAAAATAGCCTAATGTAATGGTTCAAAAGTGTTTAACTGTTCAATATCAATGTTGTATTAAAAAAAAAAAATCTGATCATGAAAAAGTGTTGTTTGTATTACTTTTACAAATGCTGTGTATATATATATATATATATATATATATATATATATATATATATATATATATATATATATATATATATATATATATATATATATATATCAAATAATATCTACGTATTACATAATGGCGTAGTTTTGCGTTGGGATTACGTAATGACGTCATTTAGCAACTTTTAGCAACAAATCGATCTGCCTTTAGCAACTTCAGCTGAAAAGTAGTTGGCAACACTGGTCTCATTAGAAAAAGCCAACTTGAAAATGGCGGCCGGCAACAGTTGCCAAGGTAGGATGAGCTATGAACACTGTTAAGGCGGGGCTTAATGATGGATCAATAAAAATGTGACACAATAACATGTCAAACACTATCTGTAAGTCTCTCAGAAGAGTTTTGTGTGTTTATAAACAGTGTATTAATGGCATATAAGCACTACATATCTCACCCAACTCATGTGGCAGCTCGTGACAGAGTACTGCCAGTGACGTGGCCAGCCCTGATCGCCACGACACGGAGAACGCAGCGCCGACTGCCAGACCGTCCGCAAAGTTATGGATGCTGTCGCCAATGGTGATCATATAGGGAAGCAAACGCTGTTCTGAAAGAGGAGAAAAAGACAAACATGTTCAGCAATTGTTTAACAAACAGGGACCTCATGAGATGGTATGAAAGGAGCAACTGTCTGGGTCATCTGAGCTGAAACGGGTCATTTTACTCCCTTGAATGTGTGTCAGTGTGCAGAACACACACATGTGATTAAAGTGGTGTGTAATCATCAACAGAGCCAAGAAACCAACGTGGACTTCGGGCAGTACCAGACGTGGTTTGTCTCACCTCTTCTGTGGACAGCAGGTTTCAAAAAGGACTTCTCGTTGTTTTCAGTGTCCACCTACAACATATAGAAAGCTTCATTTACAGCCGATATTACACTGATAAACAAAACATCCTTAAATATAAACATAGAGTTTTTTACTCACTTTTCTTGTTTTAGACTCACAATTCTGGCAAACATTTGTGATTTAAAATGCTTTAGAAAAAAATGGCCAATTATTAAACATAATCATAAACATTATAAAATACTTCAATAACAATTAATAAATAAAACAACTTAATTCAAGAGACATCTATAAAAACTATTCTTGTTATCTTTGCTTTCAATTAAATAGATCTTGTTTTAAGATTTATAGTTATTTTTACTGGAAATAAAGATAATAATATTAGTTAAGATTATATATATATATATATATATATATATAGTGATTTCATTAATTAATATTATTTTCCTGTTTGATCAATTTCCCCAAACAAAGGTTTAGTAATTTGAACAAACAAAAATATTAAACTTCAGCACTCTACAAATAAATAAATTATACATTTATGTTATGTCAATTATGCTTTTTTTAAGCATGTATTTATTTGTAGAGTGCTGAAGTTTAATATTTTACTAAACCTTTGTTTGGGGAAATTAGTAGAATTAAGAGTTAATAGAAAGTTAATCAATATTATTTTCTTGCTCTATTAATTTGCCTAAACATATAATAATAATTTAATAATTTGAACAAACAAAAGTATTAAAATTCAGCACTCTACATATAAATATATACATTAATTAATAACATATACATAAATAATATATTAATAAATACATTATATATAAATAAATAAATTATATATATATATATATACAATTAAAAAAATAATATAGATAAATAAATACATTATATATATATATATATATATATATATATATATATAAAAACAATATATATAAATAAATAAATACATAAATATATATAAATAAATAATATATATATATATAAATAAATAAATAAATTATAATATATTTTGTTATATTGCTTTTTTCATATTTATTTATTTGCAGTCCTGACGTGTATTACTTGGGGTTTGTTCAAATGACTAAATCTTTTTGGGGAAACATTGGAAGACTCAAAGAGCACACGCTTAAATCGTGATTTAATTCTGATATTTCTTCAATTTTACTTTCAGATTCCTCAATGTCCTACATGACAACACTTGAGTGATGTGTCACTGGTGGTGCGCTGACGTTTGTACGGCCTGTTGGTCTCACCAGATCAGCTTGTGAGTTCGAGTGTTTGTTCTGTTTGTCTCTCTGGAACATCTGCAGAACTTTGCCGTGGTCACAGTGATGAAGATCCGACGACTCCTGCAACACACCAACACTCATTAACAACCGCTCGCACAGGTCTCAGAAGATCTCCAGTAAAACATTTGCATTTATTAACAGCTTCAGGTCTGTTCCTCAGGCAAAGCTTTCGTATGACTTCAGAAGACTTGGAGTATAGTGCATGAGTTGCATATTAACTACATTCATGTGCCGTTTTAACGACGTGAAGGAACTATCTATATCATAATAATTACTTGATCGTGATGGTGGTGATGTTCTCCACGTGTAATGATGGAGAAGATGGTTTCCATCACGTAGAAGAAATAGATGCCTCCGATGAGTACCAGGAGTTTGTACACACAGTCTAAGTTGTCTTCAGAGTGGTGGTTATTGCTTCCGTCGTCATGAATGTGAAGACCCAAGACCTACACAAACATGCACACAAACAATCGCTCACAGAGGACTCACAAAGCAAATTAATCAAAAACATTGTCTGCTTTGATTTCCCCGCAGCACTGTCTAAGCGAGATCTTATTCCTGGTTTCTAACAGCAATCCTGTTATTTTCCACTGAGCATGACATGTTGTGACAGGGCTGTAGTTATGTTGACGTGCATCTAAACGGATGAGCGAATGTGGCCGATGTCTGCACGAGCACCCGCCTGGGGGAAATAACGAGTGCCAGGCAATGTAACCAGTTTTGAACGGTTAAACCATAACATGTTTCACGATTCTAGCGCTATCGGAGGGTTATTTAGCAGACACGGGCATGTGATTCAGACGGGCAGGAATATAACAGCAGCAGCACAACAATCACATTTATAGTCTCTATAGGCAAAAGTATTTTTGAAGATAACTTATAAACCTATTAGACAGACCTACTATGAGCACTGATGTTCTTAATACATGGTGTACGCTTCTTTTCCATCAGTGCACGTTATTTCCACTGTTAAACTCTATGGGCCTGCGGCGGGTCCAAAGGGGGGCGCTGTATCGCAAAAAAGTTTACGCTTAAAACATTAAAGTCTCCATATATGAAAGTCAGGCATATGTGGTGTCATTTGAAAGATTAGAATCTGAACTTTTCAGATATAACATCACTTCTGCATTTATTTTACTTAAAATAACAAAATAAGGGCTGAAATCATTCGCGGTGAAAATTAGCGCCCCCTAGAGGAAAGGGGTAGAAACGTTTATATAAAAACGAAAGTTCTTCGCATAGCACATAAATGGTCATGTCATATATCAAATGAAAGCTCTCAATCTCAGGAATGTGACTGAATAGTTTATTTTGTTGCCCTAATACCACAGTTTGAAAGATTTTTGAAAGTAGCACAAAATGAAATATGATTTCTGAAAGTCATCAAATACAAATGTCTCGTTTATGTGACGATAACTGCTACTGTAAGCCGCAAAAATATATAAAATGTATATCTGTTTTTACTTTAGGAAGTTCTGCAAAAAATGAGCCATTGTTTACTCATCTGTGAGTTTGCTTGTGTGAATAATCCAATGTTATATTTTAGATGTCCAGAACAAAATATGCCATCCGGATGGAAAAGCATGCAAATCAAATCATCAGAAAATATGTTTTCGAATATTGATGGTAAGATGTTATAGAGTACCTATAAAGGGGAGGATCTGAGCTTTCTAATGACACCTAGATAAAACTTATAGTCCACTCAGAGGCCGAGATATTCAATGAAACACACCACCACTACGGAATATTTAATATATATATATTTTTTTCAAAGAATTAATCTCAGCTGGTTTGTAGCATAAACTCACCTGTTTTATTATTGAAATGAGATTTAAAAAAAACAAAATCCTATTCATTGCTCTGAAGACTGATGGATGTTTGCTCACCGCAGGCAGGAGGTGCAACAGCGCGTCACCGGTCAGCGACCCCACAGCGAGACTGATGCAGAACTGAATGCAGAGCTCAAACACTTGAGTACAGGCGGAAAACAACAGCACCACAATCCCAAACATCGCCATTAGACAGATGATAAGGTTGGCGAGGGTGGCATATCCATATCCTGCACACAGAGAACTCATTTATTGTAGAAGACAACACAGTCTTAGAGCTGAATGAAGAACAGCATTGTGTTTGTGTTAAACTTAAATTAAACTTTTACATCATACAGTAAATCACAATTTATCATAATTCATTTACAAGCATTTCATCTCAATTTTTTGTCATCTTCTTTATCGTTGCTGATCCCATCTGTGTCATGAAGTGAGCTCTGCCACACATCCCGAAGTAAAATCATCCAATTAAAATGTTAAAGGGACAGTTCACCCAAAAAATTTAAATTCTCATAATTTATTCACCCTCATGTCATCCCAGATGTGTGTGACTTTCTTTCTTCTGCAGAACACAAATGAAGACTTTTAGAAGAATATTTCAGCTCTGTGGGTCCATACAGTGGAAGTGAATGGTGACCAGAACTTTGAAGCTCCAAAAATCACATAAAGGCAGCATAAAAGTAATCCATAAGTGGTTTAATCCATGTCCTCTGAAGTAATCTGAATAGTTTTGGATGAGAACAGACCAAAATGTAACTACTTCTTCACTGTACATCTTGCAATCTCAGTCTACAGGAACGATCATGATTTCAAGCTCGATTACACTTCCTGGTACAGGAAGAGTGCGAGCTTGAAATCACAATCGCAATCAAGATTTACAGTAAAAAAGGACTTAAATATTGATCTGTTTCTCGCCCACACTTATCATATCACTTCTGAAAACATGGATTAAACCACTGGATTACTTTTATGCTGCCTTTATGTGCTTTTTAAAGCTTCAAATTTCAAGCCACAATTCGCTTGCATTGTATGGACCCACAAAGCTGAGACATTCTTCTAAAAATCTTCCTTTGTGTTCTGCAGATGATAGAAAGTCACACATCTGGGATGGCATGAGGGTGAGTAAATGATGAGAGTTTTCATTTTTGGGTGCACTGTCCCTTTAAGAAAACGTCTCCTTTTAATCTCATCGCTGGTTAGGAGAAGCAATCGTTTCTGAATGTGATAACTAAACGATTCAAGTCTGAAAGTGCTCATCATGTGATGTCATCAGTTTACTCACTCTCTGCGGCACTGAGCGAGTCAGGTTTCACTGGACTGGGACTGATCTGAGAACAGCCTCCACTGAGAACCTGTTGAATCAGGGCAGGGCTGAGCTGTGTGAACTGATCTTGGGTCAGAGCTGTGGAGTTCATGCGGTAGATCATCAGAAGATCTTCAGCACTGAAACACGTCTGCACATGAAACACGGCAGACTTCAGGTCTTAATCAGCGGTTTAGTAAAACTGTCTATATTCAATGCAACTGCACTCTTTCCTTGTGTGAAAGATCCTGAAAGATGCATTAATATTTCATGTCATGCATTAAACACGTGTGTGATTAGTATGTACAAAACTGCCTGAATGATTCATTGCACAGATGTCAAATGACAGGCTTTATGTAGACGGCGTGTGAGCTTAAAGACATTGGAAATATGCATCATGATTAAAGAGAGCCGGATATCAGACAGCACACATATTGCTTAATTTCACAGCATCACCGGATGTCGCTGACACTTCATGTTACAGGCCTCAGAATCATTTCACATGCAGACTAAAAGTGTCCCGCTGAAAGAAAACTGTTTTATTTAAATTGAAAATTTATATAAACATATAGAGACAGCCAATCAATTCACGCTGGATCAAACCAATTTCACAGACACAAGTCACATAATGGAAGTTAAATTAATTGCGTACCACATGATCGTCTTTAATTGTCGTAATCAATATAAAAAAATATGTAAAATATGTAATAATGCGAAACATTGTGATAGTTATAAAAGAGACGACATTTTGAAATATGTTTACCCACTTCAGTCTCACGACAAGTCGTAATAATTCATACGAGATGGCGAAATCGTACGACTTGGTCTTTTATTGTCAAAGAGACCAACAGGCATCATTTATAATCAATACATTTATTAATGCATGTAATATGCATCCCTCATGTCGTTCCAAACCCCTGATGTTCTCCTATTAATACCATGATTATGTTTAGAGTTTGCCTAAACTACTTAGTAGGTCCTCGTGGTGGCGCGGTTACTCAATCTGTGTGGCGGAGGACAAGTCTGAGTCACCTCCGCGTCTGAGACCGTCAATCGGCGCATCTGATCACGTGACTCGTTGTGCATGACACCGCGGAGACTCACAGCATGTGGAGACTCATGCTACTCTCCACAATCCACACACAACTCACCACACGCCCCATTGAGAGAACCACTAATCACCACCACGAGGAGGTTACCCCATGTGACTCTACCCTCCCTAGCAACCGGGACAATTTGGTTACCCCATGTGACTCTACTCTCCCTAGCAACCGGGACAATTTGGTTACCCCATGTGACTCTACCCTCCCTAGCAACCGGGCCAATTTGGTTACCCCATGTGACTCTACCCTCCCTAGCAACCGGGCCAATTTGGTTACCCCATGTGACTCTACCCTCCCTAGCAACCGGGCCAATTTGGTTACCCCATGTGACTCTACTCTCCCTAGCAACCGGGACAATTTGGTTACCCCATGTGACTCTACTCTCCCTAGCAACCGGGCCAATTTGGTTACCCCATGTGACTCTACTCTCCCTAGCAACCGGGACAATTTGGTTACCCCATGTGACTCTACCCTCCCTAGCAACCGAACCAATTTGGTTACTCCATGTGACTCTACCCTCCCTAACAACCAGGCCAATTTAGTTACCCCATGTGACTCTACCCTCCCTAGCAACCGGGCCAATTTAGTTACCCCATGTGACTCTACCCTCCCTAACAACCAGGCCAATTTGGTTATCCCAGGTGACTCTACCCTCCCTAACAACCAGGCCAATTTGGTTACCCCATGTGACTCTATCCTCCCTAGCAACCGGGCCAATTTGGTTACCCCATGTGACTCTATCCTCCCTAGCAACCGGGCCAATTTGGATACCCCATGTGACTCTACCCTCCCTAACAACCAGGCCAATTTGGTTACCCCATGTGACTCTACACTCCCTAGCAACCGGGCCAATTTAGTTACCCCATGTGACTCTACCCTCCCTAACAACCAGGCCAATTTGGTTACCCCATGTGACTCTATCCTCCCTAGCAACCGGGCCAATTTGGTTACCCCATGTGACTCTACCCTCCCTAACAACCAGGCCAATTTGGTTACCCCATATGACTCTACCCTCCCTAACAACCAGGCCAATTTGGTTACCCCATGTGACTCTACACTCCCTAGCAACCGGGCCAATTTGGTTATCCCAGGTGACTCTACCCTCCCTAACAACCAGGCCAATTTGGTTACCCCATGTGACTCTATCCTCCCTAGCAACCGGGCCAATTTGGTTACCCCATGTGACTACCCTCCCTAACAACCAGGCCAATTTGGTTACCCCATGTGACTCTACCCTCCCTAACAACCAGGCCAATTTGGTTACCCCATGTGACTCTACCCTCCCTAACAACCAGGCCAATTTGGTTACCCCATGTGACTCTACCCTCCCTAACAACCAGGCCAATTTGGTTACCCCATGTGACTCTACCCTCCCTAACAACCAGGCCAATTTGGTTACCCCATGTGACTCTACCCTCCCTAGCAACCGGGCCAATTTGGTTACCCCATGTGACTCTACCCTCCCTAGCAACTGGGAAAATTTGGTTGCTAAGGAGACCTGACTGGAGTCAGTCAGCACGCCCTGGATTCAAACTCACGACTCCAGGTGTGATAGTCAGTGTCAATACTCGCTGAGATACCCAGAACCCCGTTTTGATTTCGTGCGATTTTACCATCTTGCATTATTATTCCAAGTGAGACCAGGTTAGTCTATCCACGGCGGGAATAATTACCACATCCCAGCTGCTATTGCTACGGTGACCCTCTGGATGACTTTGCTTACGGGTCATCCCGAGGTGGGATTCAGCATCAAGATGTTCTTCGTCATGATCGTGTTCCTCTCCGCCCAGGTTTAAGGTCTTCATAAGCTCTTCAAAATCTGCAAAAGATAAAACCCCCGTACAGCTTTAATGCAAACGATATATAACATTTAAAACATGATTCATGGCGATTCATCCGGTTGAAATGACTATATTGGTGGGAATCTATTGCAGGATTATCAAACATTCATACCATGAAGGGTGAGATTATCAGAGCCAAACAGGTTGAAGATGTAATCCAGGAAGAACTCTTGCTCGGGCAGGACGTGCGCCCTCATACAGTCTCCACGCAAGGCGTGATACACGATGTTTCCAAACACGCCATCCAGATCGACACGCGTGTGGTCTCCGAGATCGTCGCTGCTCTCTTCAAGGATGTCAATCAGAGAGAGACATGGCTAAAAATGAAGATGAACACATGACAGATGAGCTGTCAATCATGTGTCATTTCACATTGTGTCTTTGAGCCTCACTGATATGAATGAAAAGTGCTGTTGATGTGGAAATACAGATGGAATCTTGGAATTGTGTTTACATTTAAAATTAAAGGGATTTTCCGGGTTCAATACAAGTTGAGCTTAATCGTCAACAATTGTGGCATAATACTGATTGCCACAAAAAAAAAAAATTATTTAAAAAATAAAAAAGCACAAATGTGTGTTCCAGTGAGGCACTTACAATGGAAGTCAATGGGGCCAATTTTTGGAGGGTTTAAATGCAGACATGTGACGCTTTAATGACACTTATATTAATTCTTTGAGCTGTGAAATTGTTAAATTGTCATTTTTATGGTCATTTAAGGGTTTATAGCACTATGGGAACTTTACACAGAAATGATTACACTCCAAAAAATTATTTCAATATATATGCATTTTAATTTCATTAAAAAATCTATCAAATTAGTTTAATTAATAATATATATATTTTTAATTCCACAGTAGAATTTGATGGAATTTTTTAAAGAAATTTAAATGCGTAAATCTTAAAAATAGGCTAAAATATTATTTTGATGAAAATCATGTTAACACGCACGTTATTGTGTAAATACTTTTAATGTTTACAGATGAAACCCCAGTGACTTCTACTGTAAGTGTCTCACTGTAAAAGGAGGAATGAGTGGAAATTAATTTTTGTGGTAATCAACATTATTCCACACATGCGGTCTGGAATATTCAACTGAAATTGGGATGAAATAAATGACAATTTGACAATCAAATAATGAATACTTAAATAAAAATATGGCCAAGTATGACTGTTAAACTGCAAAAGGAAGAGACTGAATTAAATAAATATATAGTCTGCATGTGCTACACGCCTCTAAATTATTCACTCAGTTTTCCGTCAATATAAAAGCTTGATTCAGCTGGATGCGTGAAAATAATGACATTATAACATAAATATACTACTACTGTAGGGAAAAAGATCATATTCTAATGTTATATTCAAATATTCAAAGTTATACTAATAATACTAAAAACAAACAAACATTAATTTTTTGATATTTAATATTAATAATCATAATAATAATAATAATAATAATACATATATACTGTGAAGCTCTGTTGTGCAGGATGTTATTTAACTAAAAATAACTACATTATTTTGTTTGAAATTGAAGGTGCTGAATTTATTATTTTTATTTTTATCCTATTTTAACTCCCTGAGAGATATTACTGAAATAAGTGTTGCGAGATATCTTAACGGTCTCTGTGACGGCTCTAGACTCTGTAAACAGCAAACAAAAATGTGACGCTTTCTGCCTGTCAATCATTTTGCTCGTTCTCATAGTGTTGTAGTTGCAGATAATTATTGAGGCTTAATGCCATTTTGATGCCATGTTGTTCATAAAAGCTGCCACTTGAGGGCGCTGTTGTGCAGCTGTTGTTTTTGACCGTTTCTGCTTGTTGGTCTAAATTAAGCTCATTTGGGATCTTTGTAGTGAGGGGTTTTGGAAAGAGGGGGCGTGGCTAATCCAGCGGCTCAGTTGGAGTTCATTTGGGCAAAAATAAAACAGAATTGATGTGCTGCGCTTGCTAAGCCAAACATCACTATTACTGCTGCTATTATTTAGGGTATCAATTTGAAAACAACACTAAACCTGACAGTCAGTTATTTGCACTGACCTCACGTGTGTCGGGCTGATAGTATTTTTCCATGTCATGGAACAGTTTCTCCAATCCCTCATATTCTGTGCCTCTGATCTCACCATGGGGCGGATGCCTGGTGGGCGTGTTGTTGTCATGATCGTCATGGTGGCCTAAAATTATTTCAATGAAATGCTCGGCCTCTACGCCCCACTGGCCCTCATGTATGACCCCACAGGTGTGCAGGGGCCCGCTCAGGAACAAGCAGCACCCAGGGGCCATCGTGAAGAAGTCCTCCATCTGTAGCCCCTGTGAGATGGTGGTGTTACTCAACAGCTGGAGCAGATTCTCCACAGAGAGGCACTTAAATGAAGAAGAAAAAACCCCATAAATAAATAATAAAACATAAAAATATACATATATAACATATATTTTAATTATATATATATATAATGAATATATATCTGAAAAATGTATATATACGTTATATGACAAAAAATAATTATAAAATATTTTATCATAAAAACCCTTTGATTTAATAAAAAATGTCTTTATAGAAATATAAATGTAACTTTACAAATACACTCTTACAACACTTTACCGTAATAATCAGAGATCAGATATAATCACATATTCTTCCTCTAATGTTAGAGTTTATGGTAAACAGGAATGTATATAATGAAACATGTCTCACATTCACAGGTAGAGTTTATCAAATGGGGAAGTTGTGATCGAGATTTATCTCAATAATTACAAGGTTTTGAGTTGTTTATTCAACCCTCCAAATGAAATATTTTTGGTAATATAAATATATATATATCTTATGTATATTTATTTAGATTGTAACCCTGCTTTTTTCCCCTCCCAGAGTCATTCGTAATTTATTTTTTAAGCATTGTACTTCAAATGAATAATTATGAATAATAAAAGTATATATTATTTAGACTTTATTACAGTGAGATTTCTCTGGCAGGTGTTTCTCGCGCGCAGGTGTAACGCACGACCCTACAGACGCCGCAGGCGCGCGCTGGAACTCGACCTCTCCAAAACAGCCTCAAACAAATCTCACCTTTCCACACGACACACCGGAGCACTGCACACGAGACTGCAGCCGTTCACAAACCGAGTGTACCGCATCTTCTGTGAGGAACTCCTGTCCTGGAGACACCAAATCCACAACTTTCGCGAATATGTCGCGTTTATCGCCACGCGCTCCGCTGAACAAGCCGAGACAGGTGAACCAGAGCGCGAGAACTCCTCTAGTCTCCATAATCGATGTTTTTTTGTAAATATCTTCTCTATTAAGGGGGTCTTTCAGGTGAGATGGGTCCGAGACACTGCCTGCTAACACACAGGACAGATTTAGAGTTCTTCACATAAGTGATACCTGCTCAGGTAGAAGCTCTTCTTGCCCTCTGATTGGTCACTTCTCCACCTGCTCTCATACACGTCCCATAAAGGAAGGAAGCCTCTTCCGATTACCTGCAGTGAGGGGTTCAGACAAGGGCTCTGCCCTGTCTGGAGATCAGTTTTCAGGGCTTTTCAGCACCTGCTCTCCAGGAAAAATGCCAAATATTTTTGCGGAGCAGGAACAATGCTTATTTAAATGACACAGTCCCTCTGAGAATGGGCCTTGAGTAACACACAGTCGACTGAACTTAAAACCTTTTATCTGAAGGCTTATGTTTAAATGCTTGAAATTACTTGTAATGTATGTAAAAAGCTTTACACGTGCAGCAATGTCTTTACAAAACTATTTTGGAGTGGACAGTGAAGGAAAAGTAGTCATTAAAGGGACAGTTCACCCAAAAATGAAAATTCTCTCATCATTTACTCACCCTCATGCTATCCCAGATGTCTGACTTTCTTTCTTCTGCAGAACACAAATTCAGATTTATAGGAGAATATCTCAGCTCTGTGGGTCCATATAATGCCAGTGAATGGTGACCAGAACTTTGAAGCTCCAAAAAGCACATAAAGGCAGCATAAAAGAAATCCATAAGACTCCAGTGGTTTAATCCATGTCTTCAGAAGTGATATGATAGGTGTGGGCGAGAAACAGATCAATATTTAAGTCCTTTTTTTTTACTATAAATCTCCACTTTCACTTTCACATTCTTCTTCTTTAGTTTTTGGCAATTCAATTTTTCATGCATACGCTCCTACTGGGCAGGGAGGAGAATTTATTGTAAAAAAAGGACTTAAATATCTCTTTGAAGATCCGTAAATATCTGTCTAATGGATAGCTATTATGTTGCCTTTATGTGCTTTTTGGAGCTTCAAAGTTTGGGACCCTGTTACTTGCATTGTATGGGCCAGGGCTGGACTGGGAAGAGAAATCGGCCTGGGATTTTACATGACAACTGGCCCAAAACTTGCTGTCCTTTCTGCATATCGTATATATACATGCAGGTCGAACGTTTTTCAGCTGAAATCGGTCTGCACTTACCGAAACTTGAAACACTGCCACCCCAGTGGCCAAAGCTGGAAGTGTTGTCGAAAATATGACCCTGTCTCCACCTGGAATTAAGAGGCATTTCAGGTGATCCAATCACATGTGGCCAGCACTAAATATAGGTCATAGCGGTCATGAGACGTATCGTAATACCAGGTGGAAATGGGGCCTAAGAGCACATGTGAGCTCCAGTTTATGGGTGACATGTCCACAGGGTGGCGCCAAAAGCGAGTTTTTAGTTGTAAATGAGACGGGCCGACACAGACAGAACAGGAATGCATATTTTATTAACTCTACCCCTAAACCCAAACCCAAACCCTAAATCACGCTCGACATTGATTATGTAAAAGCTGTGTCACTGAGGCTGCCCCTGCAGCACGCTATCAGTAGCACCACAGGGAATTTGAAACGCATTTGAATTGATGCAAAGGTGTCTAATGGGGTCCATTTCAAGGTACCGGAACAGGGCACCGTTGGGATGTTAGTGTTCGGATTTAATGCTGGCTTAGGTCTATGGGTGTAAGATTGTACATTCAACAGCTTTCTGGGGATTGCGGGGTAATATGTGACCTATTTCCACAGCAAGCATTGATGCATTTGAAGATCTGCATGGGGCCGACATCTCAACAGAGAGTGAGAGGTCAGTAGAATGAGCTCAAAAACAAAAATGGAGGTTACAATGAGGCACTTACAATGGAAGTCAATGGGGCCAATATTTAGAGGTTTAAAGACAGAAATGTGACTCTTATAATTTTATAAAAGCACTTACATTAATTCTTCTGTTAACTCATGTGTGTTATTTGAACTGTACATTTGTTTAAATCATCATTTTGATTGCTGACTTGAGTATTATTTTACTCAGGAGAAACATCTTCAGTCAAAGTCTCAATTTTGCTGCCTACAATAAACACTTTAGATATTAAAGATATTTAATCTTTCCATCAGATTTCCATACAGAAGATGAACATTCACACCTGTGTGATGTACCTGTTGAAGTACCTGGATCTTCAGGTGGGCTGTGGGAGAAAACCACTTCATATTTAGGTCTTATTCACCCTCAAATGCAAATAAATACACTGTTATTGGGTATGATTGTTTTAGTTTTCATCTGCTGTTTAAAGAAATCCTTGAGGATTGACTCCAAAAGTAGCCGTTCCCCATAATAAGACAATTCTTAATTTTTGAAGATTTGGCCAGAGGAGGGCGTTCTTGCACCTGATAATGCTGGAACTAAACTAGCTGTCCTCATGTGTAGATTCGCCCAAAAGAGAGAGAGAGAGAGAGAAAGAGAGAGACAGAGAGAAAGAGAGATAAAGTGAGAAAGAGAGAGAAAGTGAGGTAGAGAGAGAAAGAGAAAGAGAGAGAGAGAGCGAGAGAGAGAGAGGGAAAGAGAGAGGGAAAGAGAGAGAGAGAGAGAGAGAGAGAGAGAGAGAGAGAGAGAGAGAAAGAGAGAGAGAGGCAAAGAGAGAAAGAGAGGGAGCACACATGATCCACATATCATCAAACCCTTAAAATGTACAAGTCACCACTAAGCAGCTGAACATATGACAGCTCAACTCAACAAGATTGAGGAGGCTGTCAATGAAAATTCCTTTTGGGATTTATGGAATAATTTAGATCAATCAAAAAAGTCAAATCCATTCCCATCTGTAACCCAAAACTCTGGACAGAAAATTTCTGAAACCTCTATTCACAGACTGATCCAAACCCCAGCCAAAAACATCTGACCTCTCAACTACACAATCTGGAACACACAATAAAAGATCAATTAAACCATTTGGACGCCCCCATTTCTTTACATGAACTGACTGAAAGGACGAAATCCCTCAAAAATAACAAATCTTGTGGCTTGGATGGAATATATAATGAGATGCTGAAACACAGCAGCCCCAAACTGAAAGATGCTATTCTGAAATGATTCAATCTCTTATTAAAATCAGGACACTTTCCTCAGAATTGGAAGAAAAATAAAATAACCCCAATTTACAAACAAGGGGACAAGTACAACCCCAATAATTACAGGAGCATTACAGTCAGCAGCAACCTCGGGAAACTCTTCTGTTGCATTATAAATAACAGATTAGTGAACTTCATTCAAGAACACAAGACACTAAATACATGTCAGATTGGATTCATGCCTAAACAGAGAACAACTGATCACATCTACACACGCCACTCACTTATACACAAATATGTTCAGAACCGGAGACCCAGAGAGGACAGACAGTGTCACGCTGCACTGAAGGAGTCTGTAGAGACGGGTCGACACGGACAGAACCGGAGACCCAGAGAGGACAGGCCGTGCTCATGCTGCGCTGAAGGAGTCTGTAGAGACGGGTCGACACAGACAGAACCGGAGACCCAGAGAGGACAGGCCGTGCTCATGCTGCGCTGAAGGAGTCTGTAGAGACGGGTCGACACAGACAGAACCGGAGACCCAGAGAGGACAGGCCGTGTTCACACTGCGCCGAAGGAGTCTGTAGAGACGGGTCGACATGGACAGAACCGGAGACCCAGAGAGGACAGACCATGTTCACACTGCGCTGAAGGAGTCTGTAGAGACGGGTCGACACGGACAGAACCGGAGACCTAGAGAGGACAGACCGTGCTCACGCTGCGCTGAAGGAGTCTGTAGAGACGAGTCGACACGGACAGAACCGGAGACCCAGAGAGGACGGACCGTGTTCACGCCACACCGAAGGAGTCTGTAGAGACAAGTCGACACGGACAGAACCGGAGACCTAGAGAGGACAGACCGTGCTCACGCTGCGCTGAAGGAGTCTGTAGAGACAAGTCGACACAGACAGAACCGGAGACCTAGAGAGGACAGACCGTGCTCACGCTGCGCTGAAGGAGTCTGTAGAGACAAGTCGACACAGACAGAACCGGAGACCCAGAGAGGACAGACCGTGCTCATGCTGCACTGAAGGAGTCTGTAGAGACGAGTCGACACGGACAGAACCGGAGACCTAGAGAGGACAGACCGTGCTCACGCTGCGCTGAAGGAGTCTGTAGAGACGAGTTGACACGGACAGAACCGGAGACCTAGAGAGGACAGACCATGTTCACGCTGCACTGAAGGAGTCTGTAGAGACGAGTCGACACGGACAGAACCGGAGACCCAGAGAGGACAGACCGTGCTCATGCTGCGCTGAAGGAGTCTGTAGAGACGAGTCGACACGGACAGAACCGGAGACCCAGAGAGGACAGACTGTGCTCACGCTGCACTGAAGGAGTCTGTAGAGACGGGTCGACACAGACAGAACCGGAGACCCAGAGAGGACAGGCCGTGTTCACACTGCGCCGAAGGAGTCTGTAGAGATGGGTCGACACGGACAGAACCGGAGACCCAGAGAGGACAGACCATGTTCACACTGCGCTGAAGGAGTCTGTAGAGACGGGTCGACACGGACAGAACCGGAGACCCAGAGAGGACAGACCGTGCTCACGCTGCGCTGAAGGAGTCTGTAGAGACGGGTCGACACGGACAGAACCGGAGACCCAGAGAGGACAGACTGTGCTCACGCTGCGCTGAAGGAGTCTGTAGAGACAAGTCGACACGGACAGAACCGGAGACCCAGAGAGGACAGACCGTGCTCACGCTGCGCTGAAGGAGTCTGTAGAGACAAGTCGACACGGACAGAACCGGAGACCCAGAGAGGACAGACTGTGCTCACGCTGCGCTGAAGGAGTCTGTAGAGACGGGTCGACATGGACAGACTGTAATGCACAGGTTTTCCAATAAGACAAACATGAAGGATGGGACTTGATTTGATCCATCAGGAATGGATTTATATTTCAAGTGGTGGAAAAATAAGAATGTTTAGTGACGTCATCCAAAAACGAATGTCGTTTCAGAGGCGGAGCAAGTTATTACATTTTGATTAGGATGACAAAAACACATTTTGCACGGGTGGATAGTGCAGAATAAGACCAGGAACATGTATTAAGGCCGTGAAATTGATTTCTTGTTGAATTAAGCATCAGTTTTAGGCTCTGATGCTATAGGTTAGAGGTATAAATGTCACTCTAACCTTTCTGTGTGCTGTTCCCAAATCTTCAGAGACCTCTCCAACCGTCAATTTAATAAAACTCTCCAATATAACATTCTGCTTACTGTAGCAACCCGTTGAGGTTGGACAGAGGCCTGCAGATAAAAGCTTAATAAGCCCTCACCAGTGTGCACTGCTGCCGCTTTTACATGGCTAAAACATTAGCATTGTAGCCCCTGAGAGCTGAGAAACAGGCAGAGAAAGCCAACACACAGATATTAAGCACCTTGCTTTATTACAAACAGCTTCCATTACTGCTAAAGATAACCTATAACACTCTCTACTGCCACGAGATCTCCAGTGTAGCAGAGACAGAAGAGGACTCGTGTTAGCTGCTAATTTAGGATGAGAGAGAGCGCTCATGATATTGATCTCAGATCGGCTTCTGCTAGCAATGTGGAAAAAAAAAAAGACACAGGGCATCCGAGCGATTTGATTGGTCGCATGGATCTATTATCTTATATTCAGCTGTCCTGAGACAGGGGTCTGGCTTCTTTTGTTATGTTAAGTGTACTTTATTAGCAGCTCGAAGTCTATTTAGGAACAATTTGGATGGGTGTATGAACACAAGTGCAGATGGGTAGTTTTTATGAGCAGAGAAAGGAATACTTTTCTTTTTAAATATCAGCACATATTATACTTATTACATATGCATGCATGGAAATATTGAAGGTCAGAAATGATTGTATGTAGTTTGCAGAATTATGGAAGCCTGGTGGGTTCCTCAGGAGCATAAGAGAAGAAAATATGGAAATAAATGAAAATATAATAAAATGAGAAATATTGCGTATATGTATATAAAAGATATGAATCTATGCATGCATTTAAATATTACAATAAATACAAATATTGCATTTGGTTGTATAAATACATGTACATAATGTGTTCGTCCATGTAAATATTAAATAAAACTTAAGAATTACATAAAAATAAGAAACAATATTGTATGCAGCTATATAAATACATGTAATTTATGCATGCATGATAAAAAATAAATATAAAATAAATAAAAATAAGAAATGTGTGCATTTATACAACTACATTAATGTATGCATGCATGACAACATAACAAAATAAAATAAATATGAAAAACTTTGCGTTTTTCTATAAAAAATAATGTATGCATGCATGTAAATATTAAATAAAAAACTTAAAATAAACGAAATGTTGTGTGCAGTTATGTAACTATATGAATGCATGCATATATTAAATAAAACATAACAATTAAATACAAATAAATACAAAAATATTGTATGCAGCTATATAAATACATAAAATAAAATAAACATAAAATAAAAAATAAATAAATGTGTGCATTTCTACAAATGCATTAATGCATGCGTTCATGACAACATGAAAAATAAATAAAACAATTAAATGAGAAATATTGTGTTTTTATATTAATACATTAATGTATGCATGCAATTATTAAATAAAAATAAAATAAAATACAAATAAAATGTAAATATTCAAAAATCAATATGTGTACATATACAAATACATTGAATTATACATGCATTGAAATAGTCACTATTGTAAGTAGTCTGCACAGTTACATGAGACTAATAAATGTATGCATGCAAATTTGAAAAGAAGCACAATGACACAACTGCTTATTTTTGCATGTAAAATGTTATTTTAATGAGTTTCAGAAGGTCTATTTATGTTTAGCTCTTGCATGTCTACAGCAGTTTATTATTTGCTGCTGATTTGATTTTGCATTGTGTAAATGACAAGATTGATAGTGTGGGTCGTTCCTGACAGACACCCCTCCCTCCACCCCCATGCTCTCACGCTCTCTCTCTCTCCCTCTCTCTCTCTCTCTCTCTCTCTCTCTCTCTGTCTCTCTCTCTCGCTCTCTCTCTCTCTCTCTCTCTCGCTCTCTCTCTGTCTCTCTCTCTCTCTCTCTCTCTCTCTCTCTCTCTCTCTCTCATTCTGTCTGTCTCTCTCTCTCTCTCTCTCATTCTGTCTGTCTCTCTGTCTCTCTCTCTCTCTCTCTCTCTCTCTCTCGTTCTGTCTGTCTCTCTGTCTCTCTCTCTCTCTCTCTCTCTCTCTCTCTCGTTCTGTCTGTCTCCCTGTCTCTCTCTCTCTCGCTCTCTCTGTCTCTAGTTAATGATCTTCATATTAAGATCACTTTAGGAGCCGGGAGTGGAGAGGGGCCCGTCCCACATGGGGTCTGTCTTTGTGTCTGGATAGACTCGAGGGAGACGGGAGACATTAACACCCTCTTAAATCACACGGCCCACTGCGATGAACCCTCCCCCTGAACACACGCACACACACACACACATGTTCACTCAGATGTGAGATAGTGACTGATCACATGTGTTCAAACAGATATTGT
Source organism: Moxostoma hubbsi (assembly GCA_032164185.1). Taxonomy (NCBI): domain Eukaryota; kingdom Metazoa; phylum Chordata; class Actinopteri; order Cypriniformes; family Catostomidae; genus Moxostoma; species Moxostoma hubbsi. The sequence continues at coordinate 38,928,775 of JAVLUX010000026.1, read as the reverse complement.
ATGTGTTGATTGAATGACGAAACACATGTTTGTATGCACACTTGAAAGAATAGTTCATCCACAGATATATTCGGCACATTCAAACTGGCACGTTTGAACCTGAACGCAATCCCAAATGAGATTTCAGAACCTTATCCGTAACCGGTCTTATGAAAAGTTGTAAAAATGTGTATGAAGTGAAACAGCGAACAATGTTATTGCGATTTGTTAACTGCTTAATGTTTAACCCCTTACCAAAACCAAAACCTAACTGTGACTAAAAAATCCGGTCCATCTGGTCTATACATCAGTCATTTGTACAGCATAAATAAATATATGGAATGTTTGTTTGGAATGCCCAATTCCCATTACTTATCAGGCCTTCGTGGTGGTGCGGTTACTCACCTCAATCCGGGTGGTGGAGGACGAGTCTCAGTCGCCTCCACTTCTGAGACCGTCAATCCGCGCATCTGATCACGTGACTCGTTGTGCATGACACCGCGGAGACTCACAGCATGTGGGGACTCATGCTACTCTCCACGATCCACACACAACTCACCACACGCCCCATTGAGAGAACCACTAATCACCACCACGAGGAGGTTACCCCATGTGACTCTACCCTCCCTAGCAACCGGGACAATTTGGTTACCCCATGTGACTCTACTCTCCCTAGCAACCGGGACAATTTGGTTACCCCATGTGACTCTACTCTCCCTAGCAACCGGGACAATTTGGTTACCCCATGTGACTCTACCCTCCCTAGCAACTGGGCCAATTTGTTTACCCCATGTGACTCTACCCTCCCTAGCAACCGGGACAATTTGGTTACCCCATGTGACTCTACCCTCCCTAGCAACCGGGACAATTTGGTTACCCCATGTGACTCTACCCTCCCTAGCAACCGGGACAATTTGGTTACCCCATGTGACTCTACCCTCCCTAGCAACCGGGAAAATTTGGTTACCTCATGTGACTCTACCCTCCCTAGCAACCGGGCCAATTTGGTTACCCCATGTGACTCTACCCTCCCTAGCAACCTGGCCAATTTGGTTACCCCATGTGACTCTACCCTCCCTAGCAACCGGGAAAATTTGGTTACCTCATGTGACTCTACCCTCCCTAGCAACCTGGCCAATTTGGTTACCCTATGTGACTCTACCTTCCCTAGCAACCTGGCCAATTTGGTTACCCCATGTGACTCTACCCTCCCTAGCAACCTGGCCAATTTGGTTACCCCATGTGACTCTACCCTCCCTAGCAACCGGGACAATTTGGTTACCCCATGTGACTCTA
>JAVLUX010000026.1:38860000-38922500 GCA_032164185.1 Moxostoma hubbsi | reverse complement strand
ACTTGTAACATGTTGCTGCTGTACAGTTCAGATGAAGTATCATTACGTAGGCAGTGCCAGTGCTAAAAGCAGAACACGAGGAGAGGTTGGCATTGTTCGGTGTAGCATACTATCATACTACGCTTACTATTTCTGCCATACATAGATACACCGATCAGCCACAACATTACAACCACCTGCCTAATATTGTGTATGAATCATTTTTGTTCACCTCCATACACTGATTCATGTTTTCCGTTCACTGACATTTCTCCCTTTCTAAGCCAATGAGATCTGCTGCCTTTCATGTCTGTAAAGACTCTCTCTGTGGTTTGACCTGCTGAACGAATACGCCCCTTCACTGAACTAGTTGGTCATTTGAGTCTGAATGAGATGAGAGGTGGTTCGAGAGTAAACTGAACATATTGGTAAACTCATACGTCAATGACTCGTGAACGATCTGCTGAACGACTGAATGAGAAAGGCGTTTCATTCGTTCAGTTCAGCATGTGAGACAATCGCATTCAACATGGAGGGACATTCGTGAAAGCAAAACATAATCCCCAATTTATGAATTAACTTTTATTGTGCTTTTAAAGACTGACTTTAGCATGTGCCAATAGCATACGATAAGGAGTATATCATTGGTTGGACCCACTGAATGTATACGCCCCTTCAATGAACTAGTCATCATTTCGTTCGTGCCATGAACGAACTGTATGTACTGTTAAACTGGTTCGCGACCGACATGAATAAATCAGTCATCATGAATGATGACCGGCTGAACGAGACCAGGAGCTGTATGTCGGTCGTTCATATTGTCAATCTCATTCAGCAAGTACAGGGGCCGGATTATTATGAATAAAGGTGAGTGATGACCACACATTACAATGACATAGAGACGATATTGAAGCTCATCATTATTTTTTGGCTAGGATTGTTGTCCTTCTTTTGTTTAGCTTGATAAAAAGTTGTGATCAGCAGTTCACAGTATGATAGACATGCTTTGTTGTCATTTGTGGTGAAAGACTTATGATGCTTTAAAATGATTGCTTTCGGTTCAATGCAATTACTTAAAAAAAGTCATTTGGCACATTTGGCGCATTTGGCGAATCTGAACTAATCTTTTTGGTGAACAAAATCAAAATGATGTGGTATTAGGGATGCTCCGATCAGGATTTTTACACCAATCTCCGATCTTATCACCTGATTGGCCGATAACGATCATTAAACCTTTTATTAAGATGTCTGTCATAACCGGCTATATGCAATCTTTCTGCACACTGTCACTATTAATTACATTTTCCTCTTCTTAGTATTATAATTTGACCTGACAAAAACATATTAAAGTTATTTTTATATTTTTAAGGCTTATTTAAAAAGCTTTTAAAAAAAGAATAATCAAGAATAGGCTAACAACATATTCTCTATATTAAGATGGATTCAAAAAATAATAAATAAATAAGCTTAGTGTCAAACTGATAACCCACAGGTGCAATGAAACTTTTTTGGTAATGTATTAATTGTCATTATTTCATTTAATTATAATTATTATTATTCCTCCTTTTACTTCTATTTTATGTTTGCAATATATTTAATACATTCTATTATTGTATGTTAATACTGTATAAAGTATCAAAAAGTTGTTGAAAAGTTCAACGTTGAAAACGTTGTTGAAACGTTTCGCAGCCGACCCACCGGCATGCTCTTGTCCAGTCCGCCCCTGATCAGCCCCAAAGTGTGTCGGCCCACCGGGAAAATGCCCGGTATGCCAGATTACCAGTCCAGCCCTGACCATGAATGATAATAAGGACTGTTTCACAGCTCGCACTGTTTTCCCTTTGCCTTGTCGCGTGTGAAACACCACATTAAAAGTACAATACACAGACATTTCATATTATCGTTCTTAACTGCTGAATCAAGTTTGTTGTCTCACAACACTATGCCAGTATTCCCCACAATCAGTGATGCCATGACAGTGCTGTTGAAGTCTTAAAGGAGCCACGCGTCTTATACGACAAGAGCGATCGGTTTACGAGGTCAGCCAAATAACCGATCGGCGATCGAGTCATAGGACGTGAATAACGGCCAGTAACGATCGATGGCCGATTGCAATTAAAATCACCACCACTAATATCCACAATATTGCGGAGGACGAAGGTTTAAGAGATTTAATGTGCACTGCAATGAATATGCAACTGATGGGGAGCCTAATTCTTTAAATTAGTCAACCTAATTCGACTTTGGGAAACGTGTCACATTACTTGAATTGATGCTATTTTAGAGCATTTTTATCTTTATACTGCGTAAGGTTTTGTGTAGGGAAATGTTAATAACGCAGAAGTGTTACATACTGTTTTGTTTTCTTTCCTAAAAAGGAAATAAAATCATTTTGACAGGATAACATATATACGTTTAAAGTCAAATTTTAGCACTTTCAAAAGTTTCAGCATTGAAGTTACATTGAAACGATGTATGAAACATTTTAATTGATTAACAGCACTATTTTTACATCGCGTCATTGACCCTGGACACAAATGCAAAAATTGTTGTCATCCAGTAGGAGTATAGATCGATAAAGTGAATGTGGATAGCATAGCTCAGATCATTTGTGTTTGGGAGAATTTTAATGTCAAATGTTTGAGTTCACAGTGAGATCTCTGACTTTGGTATCTTGTTAAATCTGAGCAGTTTGTTGCATCAGACATTGTTGAGATTTCTTTTGAAACTCATTTCAGTTGTCAGGGTTTGAAGGGTTGTTTGTTTGATCCTGTGTAAAGAAGTGCAGCATATATTTCCATCCATGAAGTGCTTTTAAGGCAGTTTGGCACAATAGGACCGCAGCTCACCAGAGACCCTCATTGCTTAAAAGAGCATCAATCCTTTAGCTGAGAACTTAACCAGAAAGGGTATCCGGGCATGATTCCCTTGTGACTCCATTGAGTGTGAGTGTGTGTGTGTGTGTGTGTGTTTGGGGGATTCCACTGCAGTGTCCATCTCCGTCCCCTGGGAGTCGTGGGACTCTGGACATCTGTTCACTTCCACTTGCTGTGGTCAGTCTGACATTTCTAATCCCCTCACGCCGTCACACCCCACCAACAAACACGAACCCACTCAGGGCGGCTGTCCGCTGACCTGCTTTTCCCTCTGTCTTTTACCATCTTCCTCTCTGTCACTGAGTGCCAGCAAAGCCAATCAGACGCAGCCTTAGACTTCTAGATCAAAGCTGCACTGATTCCACGGCTAGAGCGTTTGAAGTGTTCGGGAAAATATGTCACATGCAGCATCTTTTGCACAAAAATCTCACAATGCCTGTATTTTTACATCTTCATCGGTGCCGTCCAGCCTTTGCGCTCGCCTCTTTTGCGGGGATAATATTTTCATCGCTAAAATAAAGCGTGAAGGCTAATCCGGTTAGTCTTTTGCGAAGTCCTTTCTCTCTTTTCTGTTTTTTTTTCCGAGCGTATGGCCGAGCAGAAGCGCATGGAGCTTGTCTTCCAGCACCAGTTGAGCTGATTGAAGCCGGAGCCCCTGCTGCGCTTTCACATGAGGCTTTTACCTTTCTGAAAGAAATAAAAATAAAACGCTGGTAATCTCTGTAGGTCATTCTAAAATGTCTTCCCTGAAGTCAGCATAGTACAGGAAGCTTCATCATAACATCTGCCTGTAGCTCTTCTCTTTCTCTTTCCTCTTCACGATTCCCGAAAGACAATCTCAAAGTAGATCTCTTCAATATCTCAAAGGGTTTCTCATAGATTAAATGGAGAACAAATGGAGACTTGGCTGAGATCTTAACAAGCTCTTTGGTCTCAAACTTGACACCAAAATCTGCAATCAAAAGATTCAATATAATGCAAATAATCCGAGCTGTGCCATCCACATTATATGTATAGCTCTATACTCTTCCTGTATGTCAGCAGTGGACTCAATGGACTCTACAGTATCTTGTGTCTAAAGGATTTTAGGAGAAACATCCAAGACAAAGCTTATATGGTAACTACAGCAACAGTCCATTTTCATCGAGCTTTCTGTCTGTCTCGTGATGTGTCCCACTTCTTCTTGTGTAAGTAAGAGTTTACAGCTGTTGGTTGTGGAGTCTCTCGTGTGAGTTTAGAGAGCGTGATTAACTCAATTAACATTGCTACTGTGTAACGTGTCAAACAGGAAGATGGTCAGAAGAGGAAGAGAACGAATGGATGGATGGAGTGTGAGAGGCTGAAAAACACAATCCTTCACCCGCTCTGAAGGACTTCCTCTCGTCTCCAAATCCTTCATAATCTTCTCTCCACGATACTCTATCGCCTTCATACACCAATCTGAATCCTATCCATCATAACCTGTATAGTTGTGACATTTTTAAAATACCCAAAAAAGTTCAGATGAGTGCCTGTTGTATTGTCAGACAAGAAAGAAAAACTAAAATCATACCATAATTTGACCCACATTTGGTTTTGGAGCATTGAAAATTGATTAAATTGAACAATTTACACATGGAGCAAAATTGAGAGTCCCATATCTCTGTGATTTAACCATAAAGGGTCTTAAAAATGACGATACAAAAAGGAAAGTTTGTTTTGAGCTGGAATCTAAAATTATATTAAAATATTGTTAATCCTTCTGGAGTTATAAGCACTCCAACTTTGGAAAAACAACAACAAAAAAGTGTTTTTTCCCATTTTTGGACTCACACCATTGGCGTGTAATGCAACAAGTAGTGCTGGAGTCAATTGATTATAGTAATATACCCATCTATCTTTGTGTAAATATAAAATAATGATGCTGCCACCTTTCTAAGTTTATTTTTTGACATGTAGTTTTGCTCCAAAATCATAGGCGAAGACAGTCATTTTGGCCCTCTTCTACAAAATAATGGATAACTCCATATTTTCCATAGCATGAAATATTTTGTTTTTGTCCCTATTTTTTTATGTATTTTTTTCACTAGTAAAAAAAATACAAAAAAACAAAAAACAAAAATAGAAATATTTTTTTTTGGTTGAGCTGTCAATCACCCAGCAGCATTTTTTTTAAAACAGCCTAAAATGATCAACTTATACAAGTTAAGCTCAACCGACAGCATTTGTGGCATGATATTTATTGACACAAAAACGAATTTAGTCTCATCCCTCATTTTCTTTAAAAAAAAAGAGTGTCCAGTGGGACACTTACAATGGAAGTCAATGGGGCCAATACGTAACCATTAAAACACTCACTGTTTCAGAAGTATAGACACAAGACGTAAACAATATGCATGTTAACATGATTTTACTGTCATTAAATCACTTACTGACCTTATTTGTGTAAAGTTATAGCCAACTTCGTTTGGCCCCATTCACTTCCATTGTTTATATAAATAAAATAACCTGTGTGGTTTGTGTGGGTGGTTTGGTACTTATCTGCTGAATGTGTATTTGATATTAACTGATTCCCTGCACATTAAATTAAGCTTTAATTAACGAGGAATTGCCGCTGTCCTGTATGTAATTAAATGCTACTTGAACCCTTTAATTGCCACTGTCCTTAAATTGTTTCTGTTGGTAGACCAAATCTAAAGTGAGGCCCGCTGGGACAGGAAGACCTCTGTCATGAGGATGAGTGCGTGCGAGGGTCACCGATAGAGCAAGTCATGATAATTACATACCGCTTCATCCATAGAGGACAATTTATAGCTTGACAATAAGGCCAAACAGTGACCTCATCATCGCAGACAAAACCGTATGCAACTAAATAAAGAAAGTGCTCGTGCATGCAAAACTCGCTTAGCTTCACTATGCATCAGGTGACCTCACTTCCTGATCACATTGGATACGTGTGTTGGTTTACTAGGGTGTTGCTTGGTACGTTCTTGCACTAGCACGCTGATTTCCCTGCAAAACAAGCTCAAATGCTGAATCACTGACGTCAAGGTGTACAATCAATCCAGCATTTTGAGCGGAACAGTAATTATAAGAACTCCTCAACATACCTTCCTCATTGCCAAAGCGTAACAGCAACATTTTAACCTGAATTGGTTGATGTTTGAGTCGTCACTGGCTATCAGCTAATTATGTATACATCTGCCAAATTAGCAACCCCCGACAGGCAGAGAGGAAGGAGGATAATTGGATACTGGCGTATTTATTGTGCACAATATATATGAACACGGTGAGATACAATACCGTACGCTGCAATAAAGAAGCGTAACGCTGGCATGACAACCGAAACCAAATGGATAAGGAACTCCACATGTTGCAAACGCTACGGCTACCGTATATAATTAAAGCAATTATATAAGTGGTTCAATTAAACCCACCCTGATAGGCATGTACAGCTTTGTTTGAAGAATGGCGAGAAACAGAGTGAGAAGGCCTTGTAATTACCGCCGTGCCATATGGTCATCACAGGGATTGCACGGAAATATTTACTTTCTCGCTGTATTATTTTGGGAGCTGATATTATGTCTTTGCTAGTGTATGCCAGCCTGCGCTGTCAGAGTTTGTCAGCGCTCGCCTGTGCCGCCGACCACCATCCAACACGCGGCTTTAATTAGCGTCTGTGCGGCGCTCATTATTGCAATTAGCGTGGTTGTGCGCGTCTGCCTGGGGTACCTGAGGAGAACTGTTTCCCCCTACCAGCCCGTCCCAGGGCCGAGCAGCTGCTTTTAACTCACTTCTGTGTGTGTGTGTGTGTGTGTGTGTGTGTGTGTCATACTTTACTTAATTATCTGCATCTTATTTATTTATTTCTCTTCTCTGGGCCCTCGTTTGATTCTCATTAGAGCTCTGTGAGCTGAAGAAAAGCAAAAGTTTACTTGTTTTTCTTTCTCTGTTTGTCCGTAAAACTGTGCATGAACACTTTGAGTTATTAAAGTTATTCAAACATTTTATCATTATTTACTCACACTCATGTCATTCCAAACCTGAATAATAATAATAATAATAATCTTTATTTTTATATTCATGGTGATGAAGAGTCCCTAAAGTGGTTTATTTTGCGTTTCTAACAGCTTACCATTGATTGTCCCACTTATAACATGGCTGCGTGCTTATGAAATAATTAATTAAATGGATATAAACTATTGATTTGAGTTGAAATGTTCTTATTATATGAGAAGAAAGACCACAGAGTCTCCAGAAACAGCTGCATTCCACCTCTGGTTTGCGTTGGTGTTTATATTGCAAAAATGACCGTCTGACTGCTTATTACCTTGCTTATTACAAAACTACTTCCCAAATAAATAAATAAATGGACAATAAATTCAAGTAAGTAACCCTGATAGCACACATACATCTCAGAGTCTGTGAAAACAGTGACAATAGTGACCAGAAACTGGTGACAATGACAATAAAGGATCTATCTATCTATCTAAAACATCACAATCAAATTAACATCTGCTAAACATCTTAAAGACATCTGCTGAATGTCTTCCAGATGTAAACACACATCAAATGGACGTCTGGGTGATGTACGTGCGCTGTCAAGGACATTATGCCATTATTTACATTTAAATGTTCATGCATGCTCCTGGTCTCTCTTATTAGCGTACAAGCAGAAAGACGGCGGCGTAATCGAACTTAATAGAATATAGAGTGAAAACAGTCTAATAGTAAAATAATCTGAGCCTCTCAAGAGTAACGGTCAAGGGTTAGCCACTGGAGAGCTGAGGAAGTTTCCCCTGAGTGACTGAGAGACTGTTCTCTTGACCTTTGACCTCATTATCTTCCTAATTATCAGACTCAACCAGCATGAAGATGAAAGTTTACAGGCCCTTGGCTCGTAACTAGTCTGACGGCACTCAGACAGATTGTTGGTGCAAAGTGTACCTGTTAAAGATAATTAGCTACGTTTGCCAAGACAATCTTCACACATAATATTGCACATACTTAGGGTTAGTGATTTCAGTGTACTCATTAATGTAAGTATATATATTTGGCACATACCTCCTGTGCCGTTTGTACAACACACATGAAAGATACCTCAAAAAATTTGGCCAATTTTCTTCAGAACATGTAAAAATCTACACTGAAAAAAAGCATGATATAATCATGTACATCGGTTACACATGAATCAAGTTACATCAATTTCTCTTATGCTAGTTAGCTAACCTTTAGCTACGTATCAATAGCATACATTAGCATGCTAAATGCTAAGTATTAATTGCTCCTAGTGTAAAGCACGATGTTGCATGTTGTTGTGTGCCTGTCCTCAACTTCAGGGCTGTTTCTAGGCATAGGCGAACTAGGAGTTGCCTAGGGAACCACCTGTTGGGGGGTCGCCAAAGAGGAGGCAGCTGCTATGCACCCCATACACCACCCCCCCCCCCCCCCACCAACCCCCCCCCCCCCCAACGGGGGTGTCAATGGGGATCTCGCCTAGGGCACCATAATGGTCTGAAACGGCTCTGCTCAACCTATCAAAAGCTCCAGTCTTCACCACTTTTCCATTATCGAGCCGGTGCAAGCCAGGGCTATCAACTGGCCAGTCGGGGCCAATACCTTTGGTCCTTGGCCGCAAGACCAAAATCAAACTGCGTTTCACCATCGGGCCAATAATAACTCTACAGTGTTGCCCAAAATTCTGCCCTTAATACGCCGCTGTGGTACCAATGTCACACGTCCCGTCCATTTCACAAGGAAGAGGGAACCTCAAGCTGAGGTATCATGTTATTATCTAGAATGTCGAATTTATATCGAATGTAAACAACAAGATAAGTTAGCGTTGCCATCTCATCATCTCACCGACTGTAACTGACATGGTGTCCTGAGTGGCCTCTCCACTAACAGCGGGACGTGTCCCAGCACACCATCTATGAAAGTTCACCGAACCATGGAAAGTTATTTCTTTGGGCACCGCTTTGTCCATTGGGCATTTTAACAGATTTGTACTATGCCCGCATTTTTCTATATATTTTTTCCCGAACCTGTACCATTGTGCGCGGGATACACAACCTGGGAAGTTTGGCGAAACTCCAACTTTGACATTGAACCCACCTAATCCCCAGTTGGCCTTGATTGGCCCAAGGGTAATCCGCGGGACAATGTGCCATTGTTCCGTTGGCCCCGAGAAAGCCCTGAGGAGGCACGATGAAGCCCCGGAATTGACAATGGGAAAACAAATGGCCCTGACACGCACTAGCATGCCCTCATTTGGCCTGATAGTGGAAATGAGGCTAATGCGGCTAATCACACACACACTCACACACCAATGGTATCAGAGCTGCCATTGGGAGCAACTTGGGGTTCAGCGCCTTACCCAATAATACTTCGGCATGTGAAGTCGTGTGGGGCAGGAATTGAACCGCCAACCCTGCGATTAGCAGCCGACCCGCTCTACCACCTGAGCCACAGTCGACCCATCAATCTTGTAGAGTGCACATTTTAGAGAATTAAATGACTCGAAAGCAAAGAAAACAAGAGAAATGATTTTGCTATGTAGATCACAAATAATATGATTTAGTTTTATGACCTGCATTTTCACAGTTTTTCCAGTGTAGTTTTACATTTATGCAATTATTATGCAGTAATTGGAGATACACTCTTTGTTTGGAAGGAAAAATGTATAAATTATCAGCTGTTTTATGGTTCAGTGCCAAGAACTGTGTTTGTCTAAATGAACTGAATTGAATTATCTCACTGTTTCGTCTTCTTGTTGTTTTTGAGCCTGCAGATTTAGTGCAACATTCCCTGTAGTATTTTTAGAGAGAGACGTTTTTTGCAGCACTCGCTGAGTCTGTTTCAGATGATTATTGAGTTTGCTATTTGGGTCACAGCACACTGTGCTTCTGTACAATATGTTTGGGAATAGCTGTGGAGAAGATGCATATCTCCGGAAATTTTCCATAGTTCGGCCGCTACTGCACATTCTCATCATATTGTCGCCCCGTGAACCACGTCTCTCCGTATCTGACACGTTCTGCGCGCCCATCAGACCCATTGCCTGACACGGGAAGGTAATTAGCAGAGCGATTAGGTAAACAATTGGCTTAATTGAGTAATCAGGGAGAAGGAGAATACATGGAGGGTATGATTAGAAATCTACAACGGTGGTGATGCGTTTGTTTGGGGAACTGAAAGACAGAATTAATCTGTGAGATTCCAGGGAGAGTTGTGCGATCTGCCCTCCGGAACGCGCTAGAAACTTTCAGTCTCTCCCTTTCTCCCTAAACTCCACAGCAGATAAAATGATTTTATGATTTAAGGCGCCTCGGGCGTAAAATCTAAGTTCATGTTGCGGTTGGTGGGGATAGATTTTTGTTATTGCTTCCTTGCTTTTCATGCATTCTGCTCTTTCAGCATTCAGACAAAATCGATGTAATCTGAACAGCCTTTGTCAGTATAAGCCCACAGCGGAGAGAGAGAGAGAGAATGAGATCTATTTCTATATCTCCAATAAAGCACTGAGATGAAATGGAGGATAAATGGACACTTTAGTGTAAATCTTCAACGTGTCACGTCTCACCTAGAGGTTCAGAAGAGTTAAATGTCTCAAACTGTGCTCAATCGAAAGTCAGAGATCTCAATATGAACTCAAACATTTCTCATCAAATTCTTCCAAGCATGAAGGATCCGAGCTGTGCTATCCACAGTTCATTTCTGCTAAGGAATTTTAGGAGAAGGTATTACACTTTTCTAGCTCTGTCCTGGGTGAAAGCGATAGTCTCTAACATACGACAGTTTAATAACAGGAGATAATGGGTGATCTAGAGGCGGGTTGTGCGTTGTAAATCTGGCTAGTTGTTCTGTGCGGACAGAGGAGGCCTCTGCATGTCAGCTCATCTCCTGTTAAATCAACAGCAGCGTGACACCGGCGCTCTGAGCGTCCTGACAGCTCATGATGAATGACCGTTTGTCTCTGGGGTCCCGTGTTCAGTCACTAAGGACTGCTGGGATATTGGACAGGAGAGTTCCCGCTTAACAGCTGCGTACCCGACTGTGTTTGCTGTTACATCAACGTCTGCCTCTTTTCAAAACACATAAATCAGAATACTGTATTATATTACTGTAGATATCTTATATTATAGATCACGGGCCCTATTTTAAGAGCGCCAAGTGCTGTGTGATACGCCATATGTGCAACGCCAGAAGGGCGCGAAGCTTTGGTATTTTCATGGAAGTATGCGCTAAGTCTAGTAGGTTTGGCGAAATTGCACGTTCAAAGCATTCAAAGGGCTGGGTCAAGCGCAATTTAATTCGGAGGTTTTTCTCCGGTTATTGCAGCGTCTACGTTGGCATTGTAAACAGACTGTATGCGATGGTCTTAGCTGGTTTAAGACGGTCTAGCTGGTCTTCCAGCCTCACCAAGATGGTTTTGGCTGGTTTAGCTGGTCAGCAAGCTTGTCTCCAAGCTATAAACCTTCAAAACAGAGCAGCCCAATCAGTATGGACAGACAAGGAGACCAGCTTATGGTGGTTGTCTGGTCTTATCTGGTTTAAGATGGTCTAATTGGAATCCCAGTCTGACAAAGTGCCCTGAACTCTCTCAAACTATCAAAAAATGCCAGCCAAATTAGCTTGGCCAGGTTGGTAGACCAGTTTACTCTAGTCTAAATTGGTTTAATCTGGTCTCCCAGCCGGGCCAGCTGACACATGCCCAAAACCCCAATTAAAAAATGTATCTAACCAGCTTGGGCAGGCTGGGAGACAATCTAGACCATTAACCAGCATTAGGCGGTTTCCTGGTTTTAGCTGATTTAAGCTGGACTCTAGGCATGACTAAGTACCCTAAACATTCTTAAACCATCAAAACAGACCAGCCAAACCATGTTGGCTAGGCTGGAAGACACCTTTAAAATGATCAAAACAAACCTGCCTGGCCTGTTTGGACAGGCTGGCAGATCAGCTAGACCAGCTTAAACTAGCCTAAGGTGGTCTTAGCTGGTTTAAGATGATCTCCCAGCCTGACTAGGGGATGAGTCCCCAAAATATCCTTTTAACCATCAAAATAGACCAGCTGAATCAGCTTGGCCAGGTTGTGAAAGCATCTTTATGAAGCATCATCCCAACTGAAATCAACAGATACACAGAATAAAAACTCAATGCTCACAAGACGTTCTGGAGCAGATCAGGGTATGTGACCCTTCAACACTCGACAAGCGTCTGTGCATTTGAACTTCGGACCCCCGAACGGACTCGCGGATTAGCGGCCGAACTCATTATCAGCGCTGAGCAGTGGAGAAATACCCTTGAACAGTTTCTTGCCAATTTCTCACATGGTTGATCTAATATGTGAAAAGAAAACGAATCGTCCCATGTCATTGGATTATTATTTTGCTAATTTTAAATCGTTTTTTATTTTCTTGAGTGTGTGTTCCGAAAATCCAATCATCACTCCTGACTACAGAAAAGGCCCTTTTCCATGTGCTTGAGATTAAAACCCTCCAAATTAATAATCGTTAGCATTTGACTTGAGAACCAACCACTGTGCAAGCTCTCAAGAGCTGTTATTTGCATATTTTAACATGCTTTGTGAAGCCTGTCCACTCCAGACGGGATATTCCTGCAGTTTGGAGAGATGATAAGGTACCGTTTACAGCGAAAGGTGCGTTCAGCGATGGATATTATGGCACCGTTATGGCGCGGTCCAGATGGCGTGTCTTGTTAGGTTAATGATCGGCTGTTTATGGCAGAGAGAAATAGGAAGATTTCAGAGTTGAGTGTAGGGTTGAAAATGGTGCGATTACAGTGTTGAAGGGGAGGAAGATGAACTTCTTCACCGTAAGGATTTCACCACTGACTGAAGAAGAGGAGGAGAAAGTCACGATTTATACCTGTCGATGAAGGGTCCTGAGGGTGTAACAAAAGGTTTAGTATTCAGCACAGTTTGTCTAATGTTTGAAAAATTGATATAAAATATTCTCCCACAATAAATATCAGAATGGTTTCTGTTTGTTTCACTCTTTGTTTAGATGATCATAGTTTTAATTAGCATTTTTATAGTTTAATATGGAAGCCTGGGTATTCGTTAAAGGCATTTGAAAAGCACAATCCTGCACCTGTGCTAAAAAAAAAAACAGCTTAAAATAAGTTTAAGATGGTTGGATGGTCTTAGCTGGTTTAAGACGATCTAGCTGGACTTCCAGCCTCACCAAGCTGGTTTTGTCTGGTTTAGCTGGTCAGCAAGCTGGTCTCCAAGCTATAAACCATCAAAACAGAGCAGCCCAATCAGTATGGACAGACAGGGAGACCAGCTTATGGTGGTTGTCTGGTCTTAACTGGTTTAAGATGGTCTAATTGGAATCCCAGTCTGACAAAGTGCCCCGAACTCTCTCAAACTATCAGAACATAGCCAAATTAGCTTGGCCAGGCACCTAAATAAATAATGAAGGCCTGAAGTTTCCAATTCGGTTTTAATGAGACCATCGTATAATAAAAGGAAAAAAAGTTGAAATCTGTTTGTTTTAATAAAACTCAACAACTGTGAAATGAAACTGATTAAAGTTGACAAAAAACATCCATCAGTGTCAACTATACAAAATACAGTATGTGCTCAGTGTAAAAGGAATTGTTGAGCAAAGTCAAAAAATCAAGTCAAAAAAGAAGATTTTATGAGGGGGTGGAGTGCATGTTGGATATCTTAAGGGGGTTTTGCATCACTTTTTTGCAATCTTGCCTCCTCTTTTGTGCAGATATTTAGATATTTTCCATATACTACACGACAGGTGGTCCAAAACTGACTTACAATATTGACAAAACAAAAATGGGATTTTTGGGTCCTGGGTATCTCAGCGAGTATTGACGCTGACTATCACACCTGGAGTCGTGAGTTTGAATACAGGGTGTGCTGAGTGACTCCAGCCAGGTCTCCTAAGCAACCAAATTGGCCCGGTTGCTAGGGAGGGTAGAGTCACATGGGGTAACCTCCTCGTGGTCGGTATAATGTGGTTCTCGCTCTTGGTGGGTCGTGAGATGCGGTGAGTTGTGCGTGGATGCCACGGAGAATAGCGTGTGCGCTATGTCTCCGATAACGCACTCAACAAGTCACGTGATAAGATGCGCGGATTGATGGTCTCAGACGCGGAGGCAACTGAGATTCGTCCTCCACTACTCAGATTGAGGCGAGTCACTACGCCACCACGAGGACTTAGAGCGCATTGGGGATTGGGCGTTACAAATTGGGGAGGAAAGGGGAGAAAGCCCCCCAAAATATTGTGTGTGTGTGTTGGGGGGGGGGGTTGTTCCCATATATTTTCATTGGATAATTTAGGACCGCCCATCTTTGTTTGGAAACACCCACTAATTACTACAATGGGATTCCTTACTCTCATTGGATAGTTTAGAAACGCCCATCCCGGTATGAAAATGCCCACAGATTGGAAATCGCCCATTATTGTTCCGCAGAGACCTATATTTGGTCCAGAAGTGCAAGCACAAACGTAACAATGACCCCAACTGGACGTGTGGCCAATCGCAGAATGAGGCAATTACTGAAAATGTTATATAAGGAATATGTATGTTTAGTGTAAGTAATAGCTCATTAAAATGGTTTGTATTTCTTCCTTTGTGAGTTATTTCTCCATAAAGTAGTTTAACAATCATAAAATTGCTCACTCGTTCACTATTCCCTAAAAACAGTGACATACAGCAGCTGTGACAACATAAAACAATGTCTCGTAAACGAGTTAGACAAGTGCCATCGCCTCCATACGTTCAGCCGCCCGTCACCTTTCTCCCTTTGAAAATACAGAACCTGTGGCTACCGAGGAACCATGTAAAACCATGTAAAACCGCCTTTCACTACTTAAAGTTTTTATAAAGACTGAAAAGGAGACAATTCACTCTGAATTAAGATAATAAACCGCTGCTTTCTTTAAACATGAAGAGAGTGTAAAGATGCCACAAAACCTGTCAAATGCATTTCAGACCACACGTAGACCCATTCAGACGTGGGACTTTAAGTACAAACAAGCTCGAAACAGACCAGGGACTCTTATTTTGAAATGACGGAAAAATATACATAGATTTTTGCAGATAACTTTCTTATGATGTGTTACATTCATACGAGCAGACAGAGAAGTACGTTTGAAGTAAGTTTGGAGCAGAAGAAATAGAAATAGTTAAAATGTGTAAATTGTTAGCTTTACGCTAAGCTAAAATGCTATTTCTAGCCATTTTACACGCATGTTACCAGACACGATCATATTTATTATCAAGAAAATTCCTGTTAGATCATAACAGTACCGCCACTCCCTATAAGCACACAACGCAGTCTGCGTAGGGCACCAACTCCCTAGGGGGGCACCATCTTACCCTAGGAGGGCACCAGAAAGTCCACCGGCTGCCTTTACTCGCCCGTTATATGTTATTCAACGACCCAAAAGCAGTTGCGGAACACAGATGGTCGCCTCGCCCTCATATAACATTTCAAAAGTAACCCTCCCAACCCTGACCTCTAGTAAGAAAGTTACATTTAGACAAAACCCCCCATAAGCTGATGCTACATTGTTGTCACATGACCTCAGCTTGAACGTTTACTTTAGAGAGTAGCCTCCAGTTATCATTGCAGATGCAAAAATGCTAATATAGCATTTTAATCAAATTTACTTTAAAAAAATGAAGTTTAAGAACTTTTGTCAGTCTGATTAAATAGTGAGTGTAAAAGGAGATTGTGGATGATGCTTCCGGTTCATTTATCACACTATAAATGGAAGGTAATGAGCATTGTGGAATGCAATAATCCACATAATGTGAAGTGGTTGTAAACGGCACATTTTGGCCATATGTTAATATGTAATATGGTATTCAGGTATTCTATGCATACTGAAACGTTGCATGTTGTGCACAATATACATTGTATATACTGCAGATATAGAAGCAACAGTATGTTATATGCTATTGTTAAAATATTTTGAACATTGCTGAATATTTGGTATGAATGGAATAACCAGATGTCCAGTTTACACTGTGCATTATGCAGCTTGTATTGCATTCTGAACTCTCACCGGTGCATTAAACCCACAGCCTTTAATAAAGAACAGGGTTTCAGGTAAGTTCAACCCTTAATTAGCTTGTTTTGTATTCCTGATCCTCAGAGATCACAGGGATCTCAAATAAATAGGTCTTATTATGATTAATCTCACCTTGGCTAATCGCTTCTCTTCACTAGAAATTCAGATATCAAACACACAACATGTTTGTTATTGTAGACTCACCGGGCATATCTTTACCCCATTTGGGAAATTAGTATTTACATTGGTTTTCTCCTTCTCATTACGAGTTAATTATCAATCCTGCATGCTTTAAGAGAACGACAAATGAACTGTTTACAAACTTCCCGTAAAATGACTCGACAACATTCGCAAACACTTAGCGCAATACCACAATGCAGTGCGGGGAATATTCTTCTTAATCTGTCAAATGGAAATCAAACTTAATTAAGGAGAATGGCTGCCTCTGCTTCATGCAAAGCTTGCAGGGTCCATCAACCCCAGGTGGTTGGATAATTAAAAACATATTTCTTCCTACTTAAAGGAAGTTTGGCCCTCCACGAACATCTGTTTGGAGAGATCTGCCGTCATAGCTTTTCGACGTTTATTAACTATGTTTTTCAGAGATGGGAGAAATCACTGTAGTGTTTAAACTAAACAGTGTGTGTGTGTGTGTTTTGATTCATCTGTGAGAGTCAGTCTGTGGTGTTGTGTTCAGGTTTCATCGCTTGCACACTCCCTGATGATTGCTTTGAATAAATGCACTTAACCAAATAAACACCTTTAGATTTACACCATAGCAGACACATTTTGACACAAGTTTGAATATTTTTGGTTCTCTTGTTAATTTATACTGTCTATAAATGTCACAAAAAGGCAGAATTATTTTTTCATAGACTATGTGTCATTATACAACACTGTAAAAAAAAAAAAAAAAAAAAAAAAAAAAAAATATATATATATATATATATATTTTATGTTTTTACAGTGTTGTATGATTATATATATACAGTGAGGAAAATAAGTATTTGAACACCCTGCTATTTTGCAAGTTCTCCCACTTAGAAATCATGGAGGGGTCTGAAATTGTCATCGTAGGTGCATGTCCACTGTGAGAGACATAATCTAAAAAAAAAATCCAGAAATCACAATGTATGATTTTTTAACTATTTATTTGTATGATACTGCTGCAAATAAGTATTTGAACACCTGAGAAAATCAATGTTAATATTTGGTACAGTAGCCTTTGTTTGCAATTACAGAGGTCAAACGTTTCCTGTAGTTTTTCACCAGGTTTGCACACACTGCAGGAGGGATTTCGGCCCACTCCTCCACACAGATCAGTCAGGTTTCTGGGCTGTCACTGAGAAACACGGAGTTTGAGCTCCCTCCAAAGATTCTCTATTGGGTTTAGGTCTGGAGACTGGCTAGGCCACGCCAGAACCTTGATATGCTTCTTACAGAGCCACTCCTTGGTTATCCTGGCTGTGTGCTTCGGGTCATTGTCATGTTGGAAGACCCAGCCTTGACCCATCTTCAATGCTCTAACTGAGGGAAGGAGGTTGTTCCCCAAAATCTCGCAATACATGGCCCCGGTCATCCTCTCCTTAATACAGTGCAGTCGCCCTGTCCCATGTGCAGAAAAACACCCCCAAAGCATGATGCTACCACCCCCATGCTTCACAGTAGGGATGGTGTTCTTGGGATGGTACTCCTCATTCTTCTTCCTCCAAACACGGTTAGTGGAATTATGACCAAAAAGTTCTATTTTGGTCTCATCTGACCACATGACTTTCTCCCATGACTCCTCTGGATCATCCAAATGGTCATTGGCAAACTTAAGACGGGCCTTGACATGTGCTGGTTTAAGCAGGGGAACCTTCCGTGCCATGCATGATTTCAAACCATGACGTTTTAGTGTATTACCAACAGTAACCTTGGAAACGGTGGTCCCAGCTCTTTTCAGGTCATTGACCAGCTCCTCCCGTGTAGTTCTGGGCTGATTTCTCACCTTTCTTAGGATCATTGAGACCCCACGAGGTGAGATCTTGCATGGAGCCCCAGTCCGAGGGAGATTGACAGTCATGTTTAGCTTCTTCCATTTTCTAATGATTGCTCCAACAGTGGACCTTTTTTCACCAAGCTGCTTGGCAATTTCCCCGTAGCCCTTTCCAGCCTTGTGGAGGTGTACAATTTTGTCTCTATTGTCTTTGGACAGCTCTTTGGTCTTGGCCATGTTAGTAGTTGGATTCTTACTGATTGTATGGGGTGGACAGGTGTCTTTATGCAGCTAACGACCTCAAACAGGTGCATCTAATTTAGGATAATAAATGGAGTGGAGGTGGACATTTTAAAGGCAGACTAACAGGTCTTTGAGGGTCAGAATTCTAGCTGATAGACAGGTGTTCAAATACTTATTTGCAGCTGTATCATACAAATAAATAGTTAAAAAATCATACATTGTGATTTCTGGATTTTTTTTTTAGATTATGTCTCTCACAGTGGACATGCACCTACGATGACAATTTCAGACCCCTCCATGATTTCTAAGTGGGAGAACTTGCAAAATAGCAGGGTGTTCAAATACTTATTTTCCTCACTGTATATATTATATATATATACAAATATTTTCTGAAAAAGCCCCTCATATAACAATAATTCAATATATAATAATGAAATAATTATACAGAGTTATCTTTAAATATTAAAAAATAATATTTATTATATTATAATTAATTAAAAAAATTCATTAAAATTATATATATATATACCACAGTTAGTTCCAGTCCTCGAATCTGATTGGACGAGAGACGTTCCATGGTCTGACATCATCAGCACTCGGACGCTTCACTGTGTGTGTGTCACTCCGCTTGTGTTCATGCTGTTCTAAACTAAAGTGTAAGAGCAGTACAGATGTGTTAAGAGCTACTGTATAAGTGCCTCTTACATTTATTTTTTATTTTATTTTTTGACATTACATATGCTAGCCAGTAGGTGGTGGCAAAAGATCATTTTTGTGTGTAATATGAGCCAGTTGGTGATGTGAAGTGAATCTGCATCAGCCGTTTACATCCAACAGCTCTCTGTGATCGCTTGTATTACTACTGCACTACTACCGCTAGGAAATAGCTTTAAATGGCTTTAAACAAACAACTTCAGCATTACGGCTCATCACAGCTGAGAGACACAACAGACTGATTCATTACATAACTCATTACATACCTCTTTAAAATGGCGGAGGACATTGCGGTTTCTATAGTGAAAGACTCTTTCACCGGTTACCACAAAATAGGGAGAAATACCCCAGCTTGGTCGCTATTTATCCACTGAGAAAGCTGATCTTCAGAAAGCTGACAGCATCTCTGCTTGGGTGTGACAACAGGTGATCACACACGCTCCATCTCTCTCTCTCTCTCTCTCTCTCTCCCTCACACACACACACACACACACACACACACACACACACACACACACACACACACACACACACACACACACACACACACAAACGTGCACTAACACACAAACACACACATGGTCACGTACACGCATGCCACGCTCCAAATCACTGAGATCCCCATTCATTCCCCATTCTGATGGTTGATGTGAACATTAACTGAAGCTCCTGACCTGTATCTGCATGATTTTATGCATTGCACTGCTGCCACACGATTGGCTGATTAGATAATCGCATGAGTTAGAAGATGTACAGGTGTACCTAATAAAGAGGTTGTGAGTGTATATATTATATATACTGTATATGTGCTTGTGTGATGCCTAAAACATCGTCACCATGATTTTTAAAGTAAAATTTTGGCTGGCTTTTTATACTGTACATTGAAATGTAGAACAGCGTATCCATGGTGCTATTTGTGTCACATACAGCAGTAGTGATGTACTTTCTTGAATATGCAGGTAGTCCTCTTGCCATCGGCCATGAGAGATTATTACTCGGACTGATTCCAAACCCAACAAACTCACAATGTCCTCTGTAAATGAATTTTGAGAAATAAGGGCTGCTTAGCTCCAAATTGGGCCTCCAATGTGTTCTGGGCACTTAAGTGGTCATTGATACACAGAGAGACGAGAGAAGAGCTCGAGGTCGCCCTGTTTTTTCAATGCTAATCCTGCGCCAATTAGTTTCTGCCCAGGAGGGCCACGCATAATGGCTCATTACAGAACACGCGGCTCTCTTCTTTAAACGACCCCCCCTCCGTCATCAAATTAAATATGATGGGAGCCGTGAACAATGTCCTATTAAAATCAACAATTGATCTCCCCTTTGTTCATATGGCTCGTTCAATTAAACAAACATGTACATCAAACCAGCACATCATGGGGTGGGGGTGGGGGGGTGGGGTGTGTGGGTGGTTCATGTAGGGTTCAAGCCGAGTTCCTCTCATGCTTGCCTCGTCTTTGAAGATTTTCGGAGTTGCTGGAAGTCTTTGTGCTTGACGCTGCAAATGCCAGTAATGACTCCCTCGGTTTCCCCATGTGTGTGTGTTACAGATGATAATGGCAAGATGGCTGATGCCAAACTGAAGGTAAGTTTGCTTTGAAGACACTATTTTCTGTGTTGACCAGTCAAGGTCAGTTGGGGGAAACCGACCCGTCTTTTAAGGTAAAACTAGAGCTTTCTCAAAACGCAAGCTCCAATCTGATTGGCTGAGGGAGCACAGAGCTGCCTTTCAAAGCTAAAACACAGTAACCACTTTGAGATACTTGTATAGTTGAGTACGGTTGACTCGAACACATCATTCACAGGACAGATTATAGTGTAAGAGACATGATTTCATAACTCAATTTCGACAAAATATTATGTATTTGCTGCCTTTTGTCTTTGCAAAGCTGCATGATTTGGCCAGAAAAGCATATTATGATTATTTTAACAAATATTTTGATTGCGATTTGAACTGTGATATGATAAACTTTTAACACTTTATAATTACATTATGCATTTCTATGAAATACTACACATAAAACCAGAAACATAGTTATAACATAGATATAAAGTAAACAGAAGTTATAACATAGTTATAAAGAGCAGCAATTAACAAAATAATTAGCTTGAATCAAAAAAAGAAACAAACTAACGTCTACACATGGAGTGAATCAGGGAATCATTTAGTTTTAACTGGTTTGTTCACATTAACTGTCCGAATGAACCGATTCACTTAAATGATTTGAATGCGACGAGAGAAGGCGTTTTAGATGACAAATGTTGACCAATATTATGTTTGCGATTTAAACTGCTATGATACACGTTTATCGTTAATATGCATAATTACATTATGAACTTCTATTAGATACAACAAATAAAACCATAAACATAGTTATAGCATAGTTATAACACAGTTATAAAGTAAACAGAAGTTATAACATAGTTATAATACAGTTATAAAGTAAACAGAAGTTATAACATAGTTATAACACAGTTATAAAGTAAACAGAAGTTATAACATAGTTATAAAGAGCAGCAATTATCAAAATAATTACCTTGAATCAAAAAAAGTAACAAACTGACTTCTACACATGGAGTGAATCAGGGAATCATTTAGTTTTAACTGGTTTGTTCACATTAACGGTCGGAACGAACTGATTCACTTAAATGATTGTGACGCGACAAGAGAAGACGGTTTAGATTAGCGCGTTTGATTATTCTCTCAAATCTACAGTGTGAAAATGAAGCGTTTTGTGATGCTACAGCGCTACTCATTCGAAAATGAAGCTTGTTACTGGATAAACTACATTATTGTGGAACCAGCGAAACTACTAAAGAAAGTTAGTAGTCCCGCTACTCATAGTTAGTTACTCCAGAACACTAGAAGACACTAGGAGATCTGTATGAAACAGGCAGTAACACATGTGAGCTGATTTACAAGTGGAACCAGTTTGAACCGCCTCACCATTCAAGATGACATCACATGTGCAAATCTATTAAAGACATTCAGAAATTTAAATTCTGTCATCATGTCATCCCAAAACGAGGTGCTATGTTAGCCTCAAGTCGCCATTCACTTTCATTGTATACATTTGGTTACTTCCTCATTCAGCACACTTTAA
Organism: Moxostoma hubbsi; assembly: GCA_032164185.1. NCBI lineage: Eukaryota > Metazoa > Chordata > Actinopteri > Cypriniformes > Catostomidae > Moxostoma > Moxostoma hubbsi. The sequence continues at coordinate 38,900,557 of JAVLUX010000026.1, read as the reverse complement.
GATCCAGCGGTCCATGATGATCCAGTACTTCCACTATAACCCATAAAGCCATTGTGCTGCTCTTAATACGAGGATAGTTCCCCAGAGTGTGTGTCTGTGTGTGTGTTGTGGCTCTGCGGTGAGCTTTACTGGGAAATAAACCACTCCAGGCATCTGTGTTTCAGTCCCAATGGGAGTTTGGATCCCAAGGTCCCAGCGGAGGTTCTGGTTTTGGGGTAGGCATGCAAGAGAGGGGACAGACCCTCACCTGGGAATCAATGTGTGTCAGAAACAGCTTGTTAACACACTGGGGAGTGTTTTAAAAAGTGTAAAACTTCCGCACTGCACTACCGAGAGCAGACTGCTTCACTAATAAGGCCGTACTACGGAAATACTCATCACTATTATGGGCTGCAGTGTGCCGGAAGAATCAGGTGCATTTGTGACACGTGTCAGTGTAGCTCAACTGGTAAAGGCCTGAATGTACTTCAGAAAAAGTTCATTGTTCAGGGGTTAAAACACGTTTGAAACTGTCAAGCACCTCTATACTGTTTGTGGACATTCAGACACCCGCCACACCGCTGTGGGAGGCGTTTAAAGCTACATGTAAAACCTAAACTAATGTGACATTAAAATGAGTTATCAGTGGGGGTGTGTGTATCTCAGCGAGTATTGACGCTGACTATCACACCTGGAGTCGCGAGTTTGAATCCAGGACATGCTGAGTGACTCCAATCAGGTCTCCTTAGCAACCAAATTGGCCCGGTTGCTATGGAGCATAGAGTCACATGGGGTAACCTCCTCGTGGTGGTGATTAGTGGTTCTCGCTCTCAATGGGGCGTGTGCTGAGTGACTCCAGCCAGGTCTCCTTAGCAACCAAATTGGCCCGGTTGCTAGGGAGGGTAGAGTCACATGGGGTAACCTCCTCGTGGTTGCTATAATGTGGTTCTCGCTCTCGGTGGAGCACGTGGTGAGTTGTGCGTGGATGCTGTGGAGAATAGCACGTAGCCTCCACACATGCTACGTTTCCGTGGTAATGCACTCAACAAGTCACGTGATAAGATGTGCGGATTGACGGTCTCAGACGTGGAGGCAACTGAGATTCGTCCTCCGCCACCCGGACCGAGGCGAGTCACTACACCACCACGAGGACTTATGGTGCGTTCACTTATGGTGCCTAACTTTGCTCGCGCGAGTTTGACCGCTGGACGTGTTCACATACAACACGAAGCTCACACGAGACAGGAGGAGGGGCTTCTACGACAACTTATCTTTCCGCCATCAACCATGGCCGATATCACAAGGACTGCTGCTCTGTATCTGTTGTGGAAGTCCAAGATACGTCGGAAAACCAAACGCCGTCATGTTTGGGTGCATGATATTATCCAGTTATCCATATTTCTTCTGCAACTACGTCAGTACGTCAGTGACATCCGGACAATCTCAATGCTGATAGGCTTTCGCGACAATGCGTCATGCAGATATTTTGCTCGAGCTCGCGGATGAAGCAATTTCACATTTTCGCTTCACGCCACTCGCTGCATTCGTGCCGCCTGCGTCTATTCGCATTGACTTTGTATGTAATCGCGCTGCGTGAAACGCCCGATTCGAGTTGAACGCAGCATTAGAGCGCATTGGGAATTGGGTGTTACAAATTGGGGAGAAACAGGGGACAGTTCAGTGACTTTATGCCTCATTCTATGAGTAGAATTCACATGAGATCAGTAAAACATGTTTTAACCACTCGATGAGGATTTAAACTAATATACGTGCAGTAGAAAATGTTTAATTTGTCATGTTTACATTCTGAATTCATCAGAGCAAATTCATGTTAACGTGGAAAATGTTTATAGGACTGGTCCCACGACTCTAACCATGTGTTTTTTCTTTTATTTGAATAGAGGGACGAGTCGAAATTAACATTATACCACAAACACTGTTAACTGAGCTTAACTTGCATTGAACCCGGAATATTCCATTAAAAGGCGGACAATGTAAATAACCCCAAAACCTGAAATTTTAAATAAAACGTAAGGCTGACAAAATATAAAGATCAACAGATGTGTCGCCCGTTTTCTCTGTGTTTTCTCTGAGCCTTTCATATTTGTTCATGCAGACTCAATAACGCATATTCCCCTGCAAAACCTCATGGCCTTATTAAAATGTAAAATATTCCAAACAGCTCATTTCCCCCTTTTTTTCCTTTGCAAGCGGTTTCTGAGAATATCCCGAATACATTTTCACCTCTCCCGAAAAAATCATTCACAACTTCTTTCACTCTGTCTTTGTTATACTTTCATTAATATTTTCTTTATTTAAGGTCATCAGTATGCGCATATAAATATGGAGGGCTTTGGTAATGGCACACATAATGGAGCCGAGTGAACAAAGGCGTCCCCACCAGCAGGTCCCGGGTTCGGGGGAGGCCGAGGGTCTGGATTCGTCTCTGTCTGTGGGAACAAAGAAGACCTGTAGAGTGTGTTCAGAGACTCTCCACAGCCAGCCTGAGGGAATACACTCGACTGCACCGCTCCTCTCCGCAGATCTGTTGGACACGTTCTCTTTATTATTTAGTCTGTACCAACATAGTCTCGTAACAATTCCTAACGATATGTTTGAGATGACGAAATCGTAAGATATCATGCTCAAATGACTGATGTATGTCTACAACCTGTAACAGGCTTCCCACACTGAAAAACGCAGGTTGTCCGGTTTAATAAATCGTATTATTTTTGCTCTCGTTTCTCTTCTAAACTTGCTTTGCATTAATGCAATTCTCTAAAGTGCACTCTACTACATTACGCAAAGTGGAAGTGAACGAATCGAGTATGTTTAATGAGCGCAAAAATGATTTTTGATGCTTGTTACGTTTAAGTTAAAATGAGGCATACAATTCTTGACTTTATTTTTAAAAGGAAGTTTACTAAATCCATTTGTGTTGGGACAACATAAAAACGTTTTGTTGACATAACTGAAACTGGACATGGGATTTGTAGTTCTCAGCATAAATTGCATGGGACGTTATGCTAATGTATGCTATTGCTAGGTAATAATGACGATTTCGCCACCTCGTAGAGTTATTACGACTTCTAATGAGACTGGGTTGTCTGTACTGTGCTGCATTTTTAAATGCTTAACTGTGGAAATGATTTTATTTATTTATTTGTAAAAACGTAAATAAAAAAAATACGATTCTTACTGTGCATTTTTGTGATATTTTCCGGTAAAATATCGAAACATCCTTAAACATCTTTCAATTACTTGAGAAGCAGAATGGTGCCAATGGTCTGTACGAGCAACTTAAGCTCACGATGCTTTTGGGAAACGCAGCCCTGATCATTAACAAAAAAAAAACAATATTGTTTTCAGCACGAAGGCTGACTCACTTTCACTTACTGGGAGTTACATTAAACAGTTCATTTGTTTTGTTATTCTTGTTCCATTTGGTTTGACTTCAATGTGACAAACACAAATTATGAACTTGTTGGTCGAGTTAAAATCCCGCCACGGACTAATAATAAAAGTATGTGAAACAACAGCTAGTCATAATAATTTCATGCAAACATGTGAAAACAGTGTTTACAACACTCAAATGCAAGTTTTAATCCCAGTGTGTGCTGAGTGACTCCAGTCAAGTTTCCTTAGCAACCAAATTGGCCCGGTTGCTAGGGTGGGTAGAGTCACATGGGGTAACCTCCTCATGATTGCAATAGTGTTGTTCGTTCTCGGTGGGGTGAGTGGTGAGTTGGAGAATAGCGTGAAGCCTCCGCATGCGCTACGTCTCCGCGGTAACACACTCAACAAGTCACATGATAAGATGCGCGGATTGACGTTCTCAGACGTGGAGGCAACTGAGATTCGTCCTCCGCCACCCGGATTGAGGCAAGTCACTACGTCACCAAATCGTGGTGGGCAGCACGAATGAAGTGAATGGCGCAAAGCGAAAACGTGAAATTGGTTAATTCACGTGTTCGCGTGAGTTGACATTTTCAACTCGAGCGAATTATCCGCATGAGGCGTTGTCACAAAAGCCTATCAGCTTTGAGATTGTGCGGATGTCCCTGACGTACTGATGCAGTAGCAGAAGAAATCAGAAAAAATGGATGAGAAAATGGTTGTAGCGGTGCGTGGGCACCCGGAATTGTACGACACAACATCAACGTATCTGGCATCAAAATGGCAGACAACAGGAAGCTGAATGTCTGTGCTTGGTGACATTAGTGGTCACGTTGCTTAAAGGGGAATGCAATATTTGTAAATTGATTTGAAGAAATTTGTTTATGCTACACTAACAAGAATTCCTAATGATTTCATTTTACTGAAACATTTTACGTGACAAAAATGGCAAGAAAGAAAATGTAATTTATTAAATCAGATCGAGTATAAACCGTTATTTAGAGGAATGACAATCCATATAAACATGTTTCAGTCTTTTTGCAAGTCTTGTTTTCAGAGAAATGTAATAAAATTTGGTGGGGTTCATGCTTAATACAAGAAAAAACTATTTGCCAATTATGGAAGGAAAATAAACTTGTTTTTACTTTAAATGAAGTTTTTTTTTAACCCAAATGGCAAATCATTTTTTCTTGTTTTAAGCATAAACATTACTTGATTTAGTTTGATTTCTCTGAAACCGAGACAAAATATCCAGTCATTTTGCTTCAAGTAGATATGTTTACTGGATAACAAGACAACAATACTGCAGGGAATAGAAAATGTATCTTTTTTGTTGTTGTTGTTGATGCAAAAATCAGTGTATAAAATCAAATTCTGTGGAATTTTGGTGCAAATTCATCTGTCACAGAATCTAGCCAAATTAGACAGATGCCAACATGGCCTCATCATCAAGAACTATGAACAAAACTACACAAGCTAGACGATTTAAATATGGGTTTACTCAAACATGGTTTTGTGCACGTTACTAACCATTTGCAAAATAATTTTTACTTGGTTAAGCGACATATTACCGCCATTTCCTGGTGAAATGAACACTACAGGCGCTACAACAACAATGACTTTTATTCACTTTAAATCAAATCACGAGTAAAACTGGGAATTATCAGTTCATAAACATTTAATGGTTGCTCTGTTCCTTACACAATGTCTATCTTATGACATCTAAACACTTTACTATAGAGCATTACTTGTGAGTTATGTTGGGAGTAATTTTTTTGAGGTAATCAACATCATGCCTCTAATGCTGTTAATTCAGCTTCACTTGTATTGTACCTGCATTAAGTCCAATATATAATCTAGGAGGACCTGATGCAAAACTAGTTGAAAACTACTGATATAGAAGACAAAATCTCTCTCCGTCTCTCGCACAGATGGTATTGCACAGACTAGTGCTCTGGAAAGCCAGCGGGGTGGGGGTTAGGGTTCGCTCTGTGATTGTTGATATCAGTGAGGTCCCAGGCTGTGCTTCCACAGTCTATTTGCCTCTCATAACAAAGCCTTTTAGGGGCCAACACTAATCAGGCTTAGCTGGGAGCAGTGTGCTTATCAGGGGCCGTCAGACCGCTGCGGCTGCCAGCTTGCTCGTCGCTGATAGCAACATCGGCAACTAAATTAAATCTAGATTCCCCCCTCAAAAAGTCCCTTTCTCCAAATCAAGCTTCCCACCCCACTGTCGGTTTTTCGAGATTTTGGAAATAATAAATCCTTCCCCGTTAAAGAACAGACATATTATCGTAGCCGTCGGACTTTGGCTCATAAACAGTCAGGCTTTAAATTCACGTTTGGCCTTTGCATTGTGCCACGAGAAGAGTAGCCGTATCCCGAGCTGCTGTGATTAATTGGCCATTTGTTGATTGAAGATAAGGCACTTCCTTTTCAAGGACGAAACTAGAAGAAAAAAAATCAGCAGGTTTTATTACTGCCTGTCAAGCGTGCGGTGAGTTTCTCGAGGTGCCGTGGCCAGGCTATTGAGAGGATGAATGACTACTTCAGGGTCATTTGGGTTGAAGAGCTCTCGAACGCGTGTGGGACTGCAATAGCAAGCAAATGAACTCCACATACACTCGAAGCCTTGAATAGGGCCTGAATGAAGCAGGAAATCGTTAAAAGGGCATTCATGTTTCTCGAGACGCTTCCCCCTCGGCTGTGAAAAGGATGCGGCGTGGCTTAAAGGTGCCACAATCAGGATTTTTTCACAGCAGAAGAATTGGGATCATTTGTTAAGCATTTAATTTTCAGCAGTGTGCACTGGACAATGCAGGTGAATGTTTGTAGAGGTCTTAAGGAAGTAAATTGTCAGGGTTAATGCATGACATTTTTCTGCGGGTATTGATTGCTTCAGCTTGATGCAGACATTTCACCACAATTCAATACAAAGCTGAATTCCCAGTGCACAGAATGTCTTTGTTCGGGGTCCGTGCAGAGGGCACCTGCAATGGATCTGGCATCACCATCTGTGTCACATTTTTTCATACACACACACACTGGGGGAAAGTGTGTGCACGTGACCTTTTGTTTTCTCAGGGAGAGAGGCATCTTCATTGTCCAGGCTGCATCCAAACATTCAGACTAAAGCTAGAAGACACAGATAACACACTGTATTCATCTGGGAAAACAATTCTTCAAGCATGATAAACATTGTAAATTGTAGAACACTGTTAATATTGCTCATACAGTATTTAGGGTTAGTGATCTGAACAAGCCCCTAACCATTAGTATTTAACTTTATTTTGTAACTCGAGGAGGGATTGTTTTGACTTGGGTAAAAAGCAACTACTTTCATGACCACCAAAAAAAATAAAAAATAATAGAATCTACATAGCCAGCTCACATGCATTTAAACCACATTAAAACATTTCAAATGTTCAAACAAATTCGTCTGGGCAACCACCCAGAACACCCAACATCAGAAGCCTCCACTGGGCCAGGAATACCCCCAGCAACTCAAGGCAGCTGATATGCCAACGCAGTCGCTGAACTGTCCAGGAACCTGTGGCTGCGTGCCCGTTGCACACGGCACCCCAGCCTAACTTGGAGGCGTCTGTCGTAACAACGACATGTCTGGACACTTGCTCTAAGTGGTCCCCTGCCCGCAGAAATGCAAGGTCTGTCCAAGGGCCATCGGCGTGATGGCCACGCAATGTGTGCTGCGGCGCCATGCCCATCTCGGGACTCGAGTCTGAAGTCAGTGCTGGAGCGGTCTCATATGCATCAACCTGAGCGTGACCACCAACGAGGATGGCATATTCCCCAGGAGCCTTTGAAACTGATTCAGTGGGACCGCTGTTCTCCGCTTGAACGACTTCATGCAGGTCAGCACCGACTGTGCGTGCTCATCTGAGAGGCATGCTATCATAGAGACGGAGTCTAACTCCATCCTGAGAAAAGAGATGCTCTGAACCGTGGAGAGCTTGCAGTTGACCTGAAGCCCCAACCGGCTGAGGTGCCTGAGCACCAGGTCCTGTGTGCACACAACAGGTCTCAAGAGTGAGCTAGAATCAGCCAGTTGTCGAGGTAATCGAGGATGCGAATGTCTACTTCCGTAAAGACGTAAAGACGTGAGGCGACAGGGACAGACTGAAAGGGAGGACCTTGTACTGATATGCCTGGTCCTCAAAAGCAAACCGCAGAAATGGTTTGTGCCGAGGTAAAACCGAGACATGGAAGTACACGTCTTTCAGGTCTACCACCGCGAACCAAACTTGATGCTGAACGCATGACAGAATGCACTTCTGAGACAACATCTTGAATGGGAGTCAGTACAGGGCCCAGTCCAGCACTCGCAGGCACAATATTGGCCGCAACCCACCGCCTTTCTTAGAGGTGGAACGGACTGAATGCGGGTGGGCGCCGGGCAAACTGAACCGCATAGCTGAGTCAGATCATCCTGGCCAACAAGCACAATGGGTTGGAGAGTGCTAGCCATGCCTCCAAACTATGAGTGAGGGGCACCCCTTGACCCCTTGGACAATTGCTTTTGACATACCTGCAGGTGGGGCCTCACTGTGAGGAGGAGCAGGAACCGCCATGTCGAAGAGCCTTGCATCCCGGACTCGTGTCAGTGCAGAAGGCAACATCAAAGCACTTCCATCCCTCCGCATACCCACCATATAACCGGTCAGCGATGGGGGAGGAGGCTGAGTGTCCTCGTGGGTCATCACAACCACCTGGCCGTGGGTGTGTGTGTGTTGCGGACAGGTGCAGAAGGCAGGGAGCCCGTGTTCATAGCGCCCTGGCCACGAGTGTTCGAAGTACGGTGATTGTAACAACAATGACTGTAAACACCGGGTGTATAAATAAAGGATTCCACTTGACCTCAGGATTCTCCTCCCGGCCCTCCACCGGGGGACAGAGGGGTCTGTGTACCAGCTCTGGGGTTCCAGTGGGCTTCTTCCTCCCTAGGTTGTCCATCTCAACCAGATTATGTCATAGGTGGTGTTCCTGGACCACCAAGGTGGACATTGCCTGCCTGAGAGCCCGCTCCGTGACATTCGTCGCCCGGAGGGCGATAACGGTTGCCGAGCACAGCTCCTGAATCACTCCCCGGTCAGGACTATCCACATGCAGCTCTTTCAATGCCTTGGCCTGGTGTACTTGAAGGAAGGTCATGGCAGGCAGGTAGGAGGCGGCCTGCCCAGCGGCACTGTAAGCCTTGGCCGCCAGAGACTAGACAGGCTTACAGGCCCTGAACGGGAGTCTTGGGTGACTCTGACAGGTGGCGGTGTCACAAACACTATTTAGAACTATATATATATATATAATTGTAATATTTGTAGTATTTTAAAGATTCATGTATTACCAATGAATTGCAAAATTTTGCAAAATTAGCTGGAAAAGTAAAGGGAATCTCGTTCAGTGACCATTTCTGATGATGCCAGAAGGTAGTGACAAATCTTGAGTGAAATTAGTTAGACTCTGAATCAACGATTAAAGGAATATGTATATCCTTTAAAATGTGTATGTCTACAATAAGAGACTTTAGGAAAGGTTTTAAGTATTATAAGAACAAAGCAAATCTATCATTTCCCTACAGTTTCGAAGCTGCTGAGAATGACTTTTACCAAAAGACAACAATAATAGTCTTATAATAATTATAATGAGTAACATTTTAATGTATAAAAAGCGTCTATTGACTTCAGTAAAAAGTGTTTTAATAACACAGCAGATCTATTTTCTATCTTACATTTTGTCAACAGCACACCAACATAGAGGTAAAATACAGGAGTTGACATTAAAAATAGCTTTACATATTTAACACAGATCTAGTTGTCTGCTTAAATTTACAAAAACAACCTATCAAACTATTACCTCATAAACATAATGTAAAAATCATAACTTGGACTCATACGTTGATATAAACTTTATGATATAAACTCAACATACAATGTGTGCTTAAAAGAAGGATTGCCCTTTGTTTTTGTTTTTCTGCAGTGCATTTCACTTAATTCTGCCAATCAAGAACGATATGCCGATAAATATCTCTCGTTTGTGTGTTCCTCATCTCTAGATTATTAATTAAGATCAACATCAATGGCAATAAAATACATGGATAAATGAGCATTGTTGAAAGCAGCTTTGTAGAAATGCACGGAGCCGTGTTGATTAGACTGTCTGACTGACGGCCTGTTACGTAAGGGTTGTTTCGGCTCATTGACCTCACCTGTGATTGGCAGGATTGGCTTGCTCAATCAGCCCAAAGTAATAAAACGCAAAGAATACTGTATACACATCCCCCATTTGGACTTGATTATGGGTTTAGCTTGAAAAAGTGCAGTGGAACAAAATCACCTTTTTAAAGAGTGCAGGGACGTGTCCCCATAGGTCCCGTGGCTGCTACGCCCTTGCAGAACACCCTAGTAAAGACATAGCAATGCATTTAAACCACATATATACACTTAAAATGTTTAAACACTTTGCAACCACCAAAGTCACCCTATAAATCACCTAGAAAAGGCCATGGCAACCACCCAGATCACCCTAGCAACTACATAGCCAAATACGGCAAGCATTTAAACCACATTTAAACACGTTTAATGCATGCACCAGCATCACAACCACCCAGAACACCCTAGCAACTGCGTACATAGCATTGAACATAAACTACCCACAAACCCTAGTATTGTGGCAGCGAGTTTTGCAAAGGGATTCAAAGGTTTGGAAAAAAATGAGGGTGAGTTAATGATGACAGAACTTTCATTTTTGAGTGAACGATCCCTTTAAGTGAAAAAGAGAGAAGGCAATTGCTTGTTTCCCTTTGAAATGGACCATTATTTTTAGCTCGTCTGTTGTTTCCTCTGCAGAGCAGCCTGTTAAGAGTCGGTGTCGGTGTAGTCAAGCGGAGATGTCCTCTTAAGCTGTTGAGCTGCAGTCGACTGATGTGTGAAGCTGAGATTGTTGGCTTGGTGAATCGTTCACCCTCGCAGTCCATCTTCAAAACATTCCGGCCTTGTCTAATCCTGCTTTTCACGTAAACCTTCCTCTCGCACACGTGGGCACATTGAGTCGCTGGCCAGCACAGATATAAATGCACACATGCCAGTGTAAACACAAACAAATACACATGCACCAGTGTTGGGGAAACTTCTACCTGCCAGTATATGTGCTACTCATGAATTGAAGTAGACCCCTTAGTAAACATTACACTACACTAAAGTGGCTAATTACAATGAAGCTACAGTATTACCGGGACATCTTATTTTTACAATCAGAGCTTTAAGCCAATCTGAGTTTAAGATGGGAAAAGACTACACGACAATGCTCAAATGCTCAAAACAAGTACAAACACAAACGTTTGCCGATCGGGATGTAATGAGCTGAACAGGGAGTTTAGCAGGGGCCAAAGCTTCCCTACTGTTCAGACGTCGATTACAATTGGCCGAGACCTTTGACTCGGAGAGATCCCAGGTCTGGCGTTGACCCCAGGGGACATGAACAGAGGTCACGGCTGCTCTCGGTGAAGCTGTTGCCTTAGGAAAAGGTCCATAACTAAGGAAACTGATGGCTGCACTCTTGACCACTGAAAGAAAACCCCTATGAGCCCATTGCATAGTTTTATTAGAAAAGTCTGATCCACTTTACAGCTTTTTCTGGCCAAGAAAGGCCTGCTTAGACAGGAAGAGAGCATCTGATCATGCATGAAGCAGCCAATCAGTGTTCATTCTGGATTTATGTGCCGTTTAGGGGTGGGCAGTAGTGTAGTCTAGGGCATACGCAGGCATACGCTGAATGCCCACCTAACTTTCAAAGGATTTTGCGTATGCCCACATAAAATGAGTTATGATACATATGGCCGCCAGAAGAGCGAAGAGGCTTTTAACCCATAGCTTTTAATTATAATGAGGTGATGCCGCAGTACAGAGATTCTCTTCACGGAGCAGCGGGACGCAGGACCGCAACTGAAGGCATGGGCGAAATAAGACAGTTCGACTAACCAAGCAGAACGGTCATTTTAGACGTGACTGGACATTTTCTAACCAATCATATTTTCCGTTTCAATTAGGGGCGGGACATTTCTAGCATCCACAGTGAGATGCGCCTGCAGCGCTGGAGTCACCATAATTATTTTACGCTGTATATTTATCTCGCTGTTAAAAGTTAAATATGAATGCATTTAAATAAAAATGTATGCTATTAAATTTAGGGAATAACGTCACTGCACCCGTGCTAGTTTTTTAGGCTCTTCGCAGATGACGAGTTGTCCCTTTTACTACTGTCAGTTTTCTTTTTTTTAATGCCCTTTTCTCCCATTTTGGAATGCACAATCCCATTACTTAGTAGGTCCTCATGGTGGTGCGGTTACTCACCTCAATCCGGGTGGAGGACGAGTCTCAGTTGCATCCACTTCTGAGACCCGTGAGAATGTGACTCGTTGTGCATGACACCGCGGAGACTCACAGCATGTGGAGACTCATGCTACTCTCCACGATCCACACACAACTCACCACACGCCCCATTGAGAGAACCACTAATCACCACCACGAGGAGGTTACCCCATGTGACTCTACCCTCCCTAGCAACCGGGACAATTTGGTTACCCCATGTGACTCTACCCTCCCTAGCAACCGGGACAATTTGGTTACCCCATGTGACTCTACCCTCCCTAGCAACCGGGACAATTTGGTTACCCCATGTGACTCTACCCTCCCTAGCAACCGGGACAATTTGGTTACCCCATGTGACTCTACCCTCCCTAGCAACCGGGACAATTTGGTTGCTTAGGAGACCTGGCTGGAGTCACTCAGCTCACCCTGGATTCAAACTCATAATCTAGGAATGATAGTCAGCGTCAATACTCGCTGAGATATCCAAACACTCTAATATACATTTCTTAATAGGACAACTATTTCAATATACACAGAAAAGAACATTTTTGTAGACAAATAAGACAAATATCCTGATCATTAACTCTTATGTACTGTATATCGTAATATAAGATAACATGTTAACGTGACTCACTCAGTCATACCTATACAATGCTTAACAGTTTATTATGTATAAGGTTATGTATGTATTCGTTTAATAATTAGAGTAAGTGTAAAGCCTGTTTTACTGTTACCTAAAAGAACAATGAATCAAGCCTATTTATTTAAATATATATTTAATATCAAGCTTTAGTAGTGTAGGCCTACTGTACACATTGCCAGCAAGAAACTGTCAAATGCTGACATACATTTCATAAGTTCAATTGAGACTACGATTACAACGAGCCATAAATTGTTAATCTTATAATTTTGCTCAATAAAATCACAGTATGCCCACCTCTTCACTCACTACTACACCACTGGAGTGGGACAGTCTGAAATCGATTATAATTATAATAATAGACAGCATTCAAAATAATGTAGTCTCTGTGAACAGTAGTATAGGAAACACTGAAGAAAGTACTGGAAAATATATGTAGACATTTATCTTTCCATTTAACCCTAATGTTGTGTTCTGGTCATTTTTACATTTACGGCCACGTTTTATTTTGTATTTTTTTTACTTAATCAAATTGGAACAAAATTCATCGACTTTGTTTCTTTGGTTTGTATCTGAAAACATACACAAATAAGTCTGACCATTTTCTTTACATTTTATTGGTTTTATTTCACTTTGTTACACCTGTTGTGTTCCCGGTCAAAAATGACCGGCCATTGGAAATGAATGGATTAGACTACAAATATAGAAATATGAAGTGCATCCCAATCATTTAGATGAACACATATGTGACATACAAAGTCTTCAAACTTGTGCGCACACATACACATCCACACACACACTCACTCACACACTCACTCACACACATACATACATACACACACACACAGACTTACACACACACACTCACAGACACAGAGACTCACACATACTCACTCACACACACACACACGTACATATACACAAACACACTCACACACACACACAGAGACTCACTCACACACACACTCACACACAGTGTGTGTCGAACACCCTTTTGTGCATCATCTGTCCATGTGCACTCTTTAAGGAATATGTGAAGATCTTCTCATCATATTTTGTTGCGTTTGGGCTCGTTTGAATCGGGATCGTCTGCTGTAAGTTACAATACATCATTGTCTATGTTACATGTATGTTTCAAGAAGTAATAAGGAAAAACACGTGACAAAACGACTCCTGTTCATTATATTTATGTGTGTTTGTGGGAATTTTATACACTAAATCTCACTGCAGTTTGACCTCTGAGTGACACTAATTCACTCATTGCATTTTACTAACTGAGACCTTTCCAGTGATATATAACACACGATTATCTCATCTTTTTATGAGAATGTGTTTTTCAAAGAAGTGGAGCCTAATGAGTCAAAGATAAAGAACATAAATGATAAATTCATCACTGAATTTGTGCTTAAACTTCAAGAGATGAATACACCACCCAGCTTGCTCGCTCGCTCTCTATCTCCATCCTGCATCAGACGGGCACCTCCGTATGATGGCGATCATCAGCACTTTTGAGCCCCTGGAGGAGAGAGACACATTTCAAACAAACAATCCAGAAACAAGCGGGTGTCATCAGCAGAAAAGCCAATTCTGCATCCCCAGCACTCCAGAACTAAGAGACGGGCGAGCTGCTTATCAAATATTGCATGCAAAGTTCAATAAGCTCTGTTGCATGGCTTCAGCAAATTGGTGGCAGGTTGGCGAGAGCATTGGAGAGATATTTTACACACGTCCCAGAGGCCCGGAACGGCCGTGAGCGAGCAGCAGGTCTGACCACACTTTCTGCTCATGCTAGCAGGGTTGAAGATTAGAAGCTCACTCACTATCACACCCAGAGGACCCAATCTCATACTCTGCGAAACCCGTCAAAACTGCCGAAAAGCTCTCGCGAGCCACTATATTACCCCCATCACTCACTGTAATGAGGGTTGTTTACATAATTTTGTAGTTTTACACAGTGTTTTGGCTATGACTATGAAATTCATGCTGCTACGCAAATTCCATTTTGTTGTTCATTAATTTTATGTGCATTTTTTATGTATTAATGCATGAGAAGAATGCTTTCAGGCAGGGTCCAAAATATGTGTACAGATTGGCTTTGGCAAGTAAATTAAATGTAATTTGTTGGCTGGCAACTTTATAAGGAACTGCAAAATTATGCATGGTTTAAGTCAATGTGTAAAATGCTAATCTGACCCTTGTTGACGTAAGTAAGGTTGCAATTTAAACATATACAATTTAAACATGTCCATTCGGCACATTTCGCGGCCGACCCACCATAAACGATGCTGACCTGTGATCCGGCGTCGTTATTCCCATGATCCGCCGGGCAGTGTGCGGGAAACCACGAGACTTTGGGTTCCGGGGGGAGTATGGTTGCAAAGCTGAAAGGAGTGGAGGCTTAATTTGACTCAACACGGGAAACCTCCCCGGCCCGGACACGGAAAGGATTGACAGATTGATAGCTCTTTCTCGATTCTGTGGGTGGTGGTGCATGGCTGTTCTTAGTTGGTTGGCGATTTGGCCCCGTGTGGTCGTGTCCAGCTTCTTAGAGGAACAAGTGGCGTTCAGCCACACGAGATGGAGCAATAACAGGTCTGTGATGCCCTTAGATGTCAGGGGCTGCACGTGCCCACAATGGGTGGATCAGCGTGTTTACCCTGCGCCGAGAGACGCGGGTAACCCGCTGAACCGGGACTGGGGATTGCAACATTTCCCATCAACGAGGAATTCCCAGTAAACACGGGTCATAAGCTTGCGTTGATTAAGTACCTGCCCTTTGTACACACCAACCGTTGCTACCACTGATTGTATGGTTTAGTGAGGTCCTCGGATCGACTCTGCCGGGGCTCCTCGCGGGCCTTGGCAGAGCACCGAGAAGACGATCAAACTTGACAATCTAGAGGAAGTAAAAGTCGTAACAAGGTTTCATTAATGGAGGCTCCGAAGGGCGAGAAGGCCTGACGGAACGAAAAAGGCTGAAGCTGAGGCAGGGGAGGTGGCGTCCCCCCGACCCGAGGCGAACCCCTCAAGGGGTTCATCCTCACTGAGCAAGGTCACCCGTACTCGCCACAGGCGGCCGGTGTGGGCGAGGGTTGAGCGGCCTCCAGCGCAACCACGACCCCTCCGCATCGTCTCCGCCCCGCTTGCGTACGGTCGCCGGCTTGCGCCAGACCCGGCCTGCCCTGGGTTCATGAATCATGAATCTATCTGTCCGTCCGTCCGTCCGTCTGTCTGTCTATCTATCTATCTATCTGTTTACCTCCATCCGTCCGTCCGTCTAATATGTCACTCTATCTATCTGTCTGTCTGTCTGTCTGTCTGTCTGTCTGTCTGTCTGCCTGTCTATCTATCTATCTATCTATCTATCTGTCTGTCTGTCTGTCTGTTTGTCTATCTACCTATCTATCTGTCTCTCTTTCTAACATGTCTATCTATCTGTCTGTCTATCTATCTATCTATCTATCTATCTATCTATCTATCTATCTATCTATCTATCTATCTGTCTCTCTTTCTAACATGTCTATCTATCTGTCTGTCTGTCTGTCTATCTATCTATCTATCTATCTATCTATCTATCTATCTATCTATCTATCTATCTATCTATCTATCTGTCTGTCTGTCTGTCTGTCTCTCTATCTATCTATCTATCTATCTATCTATCTATCTATCTATCTGTCTGTCTGTCTATCTATCTCTCTATCTCTCTTTCTAACATGTCTATCTGTCTGTCTGTCTGTCTGTCTGTCTATCTATCTGTCTGCCTGTATGTCTGCCTGTCTATCTATCTATCTATCTATCTATCTATCTATCTATCTATCTATCTATCTATCTATCTATCTATCTATCAATCTATCTATCAATCTATCTATCTATCTATCTATCTATCTATCTATCTATCTATCTATCTATCTATCTGTCTCTCTTTCTAACATGTCTATCTATCTATCTATCTATCTATCTATCTATCTATCTATCTATCTATCTATCTATCTATCTGTCTGTCTGTCTGTCTGTCTGTCTATTGTGAAAAGAAAAAGTTAAGAAAATGTTTATGGATGGTAAATCTTTTAATTTCCCCACTATCATGTGTGAGAAAAAAAGTGACATTTGGACCCTGTTTTCAGGTGTGAATCTCAAAGATTTTCTTTACTCAAACTGACCGAATAACAATAAATATTCCTCATGTCAATATTCAGTTATGACACATTTGAAACTGATTAAAGGCAAAAGGACACCAGAGTCCAGTTGAGTTCACCCCGAGGCCAACGTGCAAGTTTACACTCCAGAGTTTATATTGTAAGTGGCGTCTTATTTGCTGATTACAACAGAGGTCACGCCTCTTGACAATGACAACACGCTGAAGGCGACAAAATTGCTTCAGGTACAAACCACCCTTTAACATGTGTCTAAAGCCACCTTTCGGTTCATGATATGAATGTAATCAAAAGCCCTCTCAGCAGACACTGTTTATGTCCAGACGGGTCTCCACTGATTACACACAACTGGCTAATAATTTAGTATTCAGTCTAAACACGCAAGAAGCTAAATGGAAACAGGAAGTTATAGTTGGAAACCATGATTAAGCAATGAACTCTCCAATCTCATTTGATCAAAAAGGTCACATGGTGTCATGTCAGCATGCTAGAAAGCAACTGCTACAGTGCTTTACATGATGTTACACTCTTAAAAATAAAGCTTCCTGTTAGAACCAAAAAGAACCAACTGTATGACTATCCCTCAAAGCCTCATTTCATTCATGTCACTTTAAATATGGTGTAATTCTGTTTTGGTGAAGTTACTTAGAAACTTAAGCCTCCTAAGCTACTCTTAACTTAAAAGTAGCTACAATAAATTTACTCTTGGAAAAAGTAGTGAGCTACACCTGTGTTTCCCAATTTTATTTTATTTTTTTGCGATAAGTACCTCCACTGTATGGCTCAAGTACCCCTTCATCAAAAAACGAAAAGCAAATGTATACCAAAGGCTAAATGTAATTACATGTAAAATCCACAATGTACAAAATGAAAAGCTGAAGTTTGTAGTTATGACTTTTATTGATCAAAAACAAAACAAAACCAAGCCAGATGAGCTATGAAATGTGCAGTTAGAAAAGACTAATGCTGTTAATTATACAAGGGACCTTCTAGCGAAATATATTCATTTCACAAATATATACATATATATATATATATATTTGTAAAATATATTTGTAAAAGGAATATATTCATACAAGGACCTGCAAATCTGTCAGTGCTGCACATGGAGGATTTTATGATGAAAAGTCTTTGAAGTAGTTTAAGAAGTTCTGAAAATGTTTTTCAAATTGTAATAGTAATTTTTCACATTATTAATGTCCTGACTATACATTGTGATCAGTTGAATGACACTTTGGAGAATAAAAGTACCAATTTCTTTCCATAAAAGTAAAATCTGTACATTATTCCTAACTTTTGGCTGCCAGTGTGTATGTATATATATATATATATATATATATTGTTAGGCCTACATGTTTATTGTTTACTCCTTTCACCTGTTTGTAGGCTATATTGATTTTATTTTAATTTATTTACTGCTTGAATTTATATTTATTATTCACTGCAAAAATGTGTGCTTGACATTTCACATTTTGCTGGACAAATGAAAATTCGTTTTCATGCAGATATTAATATCTGAAATACCAGGAGAAACCACAACATTTCCACATAATGTAGCCTACAAATTCAGCTTCATCTGGTAAAAAACAATATTTAATATTATTATTATCAGCCATTATTTTGCAAAGGCATATGCAAGACATATTTTATTAATAGAAACTATAAATATAAGAGTAATACTTAAAAACGGGCATTTCATTTAGTTGTGTACTTCCGGTTTAAGCCCCGCCCACCCCGGTACTATCCGAAAACAGAGACAGATACAAATAATTTTGTAATATGAACAGATTCAGATACAAATACAAATTATGGCTCCGCTGCACACCCCTACTAGAGTGACAGATAAAGACTTGGTTAACATCTCTGTTCATGCATCTACTCTACAGAAAACATTAATCAGGTATGGTGTCCATGGCAGGACATCATGAAAGAAGCCGTTTCTTGCCAACAAAAACATTGCTGCGCACCTGAAGTTTCACAGAGACTATCTTGACCCTCCAAAAAAAATGGGAAAATGTGTTGTGGACTGATGAAACTAAGGTTGAATTGTTTGGTAAGAAACCGCACCGCATGCCAACATGAAAAGTACGGTGGAGGGAACATCATGATTTGGGACTGCTTTGCTGCATTGGGGCCTGGACCACTTGCCATCATCGAAAGAAAAATTAATTACCAAGTTTATCAGGATATCCTACAGGATAATATCAGGATGGCTGTGCACCAGCTGAAGCTCAGAAGAAGTCATGTGATGCAGCAGGACAATGACCCTAAACATGGAAGTAAATCCACTACAGAATGACTTCAACAAAAGTGAATCCCCCTTTTGGAGTGTCCCAGTCAGAGCCCAGACCTTAACCCAATAGAGATGCTGTGGAATGACCTCAAGAGAGCGGATCACACCAGACATCCTAAAGCAGTTCTGTAAGGAAGAATGGCCCAAAATTCCTTCTGAATGTTGTGCAGGTCGAATCTGCATCTACCGGAAACACATGGTTGAGGTTATTGCTGCCAAAGGAAGATTGACCAGTTTTTAAATCCAAGGGTTCACTTACTTTTCCACAGCACTGTGCATGTTTAATGGGATGTGTTCAATAAAGACATGAAAGATTATAATTGTTTGTGTGTTGTTATCTTAAGCACATTGTGTTTGTCTATACTGATGAGGTCATAATATATGACCAATTCATGCAGAAAACCAGCTAATTCCAAAGGGTTCACATACTTTTTCTTGCCACTGTATGCAGTTCTTTGGAGATTAAAAAAAGTTCTTGATTATAGGTTTTTTCAGAACTGTCTATTGGTTTTTCAAAGTCACTATAAAATTCAAAATTAGCTTGGAATAAAAAGCACCAGTGAATCATTCACAATAAGAGCAGGAACTGCATTAAGAAAGTAAAAAAGGGTCCATTTTGATTTCATGTTGACTTTAAAGAGCCTAGAATAAGGATTCTAGAAGATACAGATTCTGCGTTATTGATAAGGTGCTGAAAAAAAACTTTATTTCTAAGAGCAAACCTGCAGCCTGAAACATTGTCTTTTCTCTGTGTGTGTAAGAGTAAAATCCCTCTCTGCCTCCCGCGCTTGTTTGCCGCAGGCAGTGGGCCGAGGTGTGAAAGTGAGTCGATTTACATCCATATTTTACATGCCAGCTTTCAGGACGCCTGTTTCCTCTTCAAAGCTTTACAGTAGCTTCCCCAACGGTTGGACATAAAGTCTCACACTTAAGAATTAAGTGAACAAACACATCTGAGTGCCATAAAGCTGGTGTATTAAGAGTGCCATGTGAGGCCTCTGGGGAAATGCAAGCCATTCGCTCATGTTCATTAACACGATGAAGATTCGACTGCTTGGGGGGTGGGGGTGGGGGCTTGGGGTGTAGGAGATGCATCGCTCACCTGCATACTGCAGAGGAGGAATAATTGCCTGATTGCAGGTTATTACTTGGCTGGTGAGAACCCCACCGAGGCTGTTTTTCTTGCCGTAATACAACCTCATAATTCTTACCACTCTACAAAGTCTCATTCTCTTTGCTTTAATTCATAAATGTCCACTGACTCTTCTTGAAACTGAGGAAACTCTGTACCTGAGGCCCTCACACACTTTGGAGTTTATATTCGATGAGGCATCTTCTCTGCAGGAGTGCATTGATTAAATGATAAACTTGATAAATCTGGTATTCTGGAACGCATCTGACGGTGTTTTCTAAGCATTGGAAATCTGCACGAGGGCAGACTTGCCATTCAGACCAGATCAACATCTGTTTGTGCTCTCGTTTCTGTTGTGAAACAGCTGGTAGTTAAGTTTTATTGATCAAAACAGTTGTCAATCCAAATTAGCTTTTAAGGCCTTTTTGTCACTTTTCACTGATAGAAGGGTAAGAAAACACTACACTGGCTGGATTTGAACCTATATCTTCCACATGAGTGTAATGGTAGCCAGCTGGTATGTGCTAAAATTCTGGAACTATATAGGTTCTAGTAACGTTCCTAGAATGTCTCGAATTGGTTCACAAAAACATGTATAGAGACAAATATGAGAAAAGCATTTGCAGGCTGATTTGGCTAAATATTAAACACACGGTGGCACTTTAAAAACATTGTTTTGTGTTTATCATTCTGACCTGCCCGACAGCAACTTTACCTCAGCCAATGGTGTGAGTTTTGGGTGGGACTCTCTGTTTTTGACCAATAGCATATGGCTAAAGGGTTTGAAATGCTTAATTTTTTGTAATTCCATTTGGTGAAACTACAACATGATCACACAGTCTGTATGTTGTTTCTGAGAGTTTCGGTACCCTAAGATCACCCACATTATGTCGACTCACTGACAAGTGCCAGTGTGTTTATGTTCTCTTGTGGCTCGACTAAAAGCATTTTGCATCAGCAGCGTGGAAGTCCCAGGTTCAGATCCTGCGTTGAAACCAGGAACTATCTGTGTTCTCCTAATCAGTGACAAGAACAATTCAAAGTTAGCATTTGCCTCTAACTTTTAACTTTTACTCTACATATGGTTAGGTTTAGAATTTGTGTTTAAAAAAATATGCATTTATAAGTTTATAAAATATGCATTCCTCTTCACTGTAAAACAGCCCGTACAGCTGAAAACAACTCGCTTCACAACTCGCGTTTGGCGCAACCCCCGTGGACATTACACCCAGAAAATGGAGCTCATATGTGCCCATATGCCCAATAACACTTATCGCTTATTTTTAAGCACAGACTGAAAGGAGAAGTCCACCTACTATTTCTGATTTCACTGTGAGATCAGTCTGAATGGTAGCTGCTGTGGCGAGTATCCCGTGTGCTTCAGCATCACCCTGGAATTGGAGCCGATTATCCAATATATCCTGGCACACAGACACTGATCGGCAAGCCTGTGACGGCAGAGAGAGAGCTGTCACCCATTCCATGGAGTGGTGATGTAGTGGTCTAAAGCACATAACTGATAATTTGGTAATCAGAAGGTCGCTAGTTCGATCCCCACAGCCACCACCATTGTGTCCTTGAGTAAGACACTTAACTCCAGGTTGCTCCGGGGGGATTGTCCCTGTAATAAGGGCTCTGTAAGTTGCTTTGGATAAAAGCGTCTGCCAAATGCATAAATGTAAATGTATTCCAGGAGGACACACCAGGAAAGGTGACCACTGAGGAAAGCCACCTCCAAGAACATTGCTCGAGAGCTATTCCTACTGTTCAGCCAAGCCGGCATCCCGAAAGAGATCCTCATCAACCAGGACACGCCGTTATGTCCCGGCTCATGGCAGACGTATGCAATCTGCTGCGAGGGAAACAATACTGCGCCTGTGAGTATGTGACGAGTATCCCGTGCACTTTAGCCGTCGCCCTGGAATTGGAGTCCATTATCCAATAAATTCTGGAACGCAGATGCTGATCAGCCTCACCTGCGATCAATCAGCTGGAGAGGATTTAAATGCCGGAGGAAGAGGAAGACGGTGAGTGACAACGTGGTAGGTAGCTGTCAGACGACAGAATACAAGCCATCCTAAAAAGACGAAACCAATTACTAAAAAAAAGAATTATGGCATTCCTGGGCATGACAGGCTTCAGTAGACAGCACTGTGTCCTATGTGTTTGGAAAACCGCCACTCGTGTTAATTCCAGGTGGAGAATTTCATAGTTCGTGAAGAGCTAACAAAACGTATCAAAAAATAAAAATCCACAACATGTATGTTAGATCCAATACCAACTAAGCTCTTAAAAGAAGTATTTCCTGTAATCTCAGAACCTCTTCTCAATATTATTAACTCATCGCTACATCAGGACATGTCCCAAGAAACGTTAAAATGGCAGTAACCAAACTGCTAAAAAGCCACAGCTTGATCCTGGAGAACTGGCTAACTACAGACCGATTTCAAAACTACCATTTATGTCGAAAATACTAGAAAAGGTAGTGTCCTCCTAACTATGTTCATTTCTACAGAGAAATGGTATATATGAAGATCTTAATTTGGGATTTAGGCCCCATCACAGTATAGAGACAGCACTTATCAGAAATACAAATTACTTGCTCTTATCATCTGATTGTGGCTGCATTGCTCCACTAGTGCTTTTAGATTTTAGTGCTGCCTTCGACACAGAAGATTGGCATCATTTACTAAGATGAAATAGCGGTTTAATTCAAAATATCTGAATTGAAGGCTCATATAGCTTTAATGTGGAGGGTTTATAGAGATGACAGCCAGTAGGAGCCTGGGGCTAGTTGTCACAGTTCTTACTCCACTGAATATTTCTCAGGGTAGGTTTATTTTTGAAAGTCAGTTTCTTCATAGACTCATACCTTTGAGTCTTGACTACAAATACGCTTTTGAACATTTTCACAGTTCTTGAAAATTATTGAACACACATTGACATTTTGTGACAAAATGCTCTACTATATGGGGTAAGTTGTCATACTGGAACCTGCCATTGAAACAGTGAGTTTCCCTGTCAAACTACCACCACCAAAACAAAATCTCAAAAAATCTACACCTGCATTAAACAGCACACTGTCACAGGATTTTCAGCTACATTTAACAAGTAAAACAATCATAAGGCTCAAAACTATTTTTAAAACAACAAAAATGTTTAACGTTGTTTTGATAACACATTCACCAACCTGGCTTTCATGAAAAAATATTTTTTTCCACCTTTAATGCTTTCGGTGAAACACTGCCTTCATAATATAGTTGAGTCTTACCTGACTGTATATCAGTAAGGTTTTAGAGCTATATAAAAAATATGATGACGGTGAAAATTTACTTTGGAGGGTAGACGTCACCTTTAATAGGGTTTTTAACTTGGATATCAACATACAAACCACTGCTAGAAAACCCAGATTTGTGTAATTGGACTTCATACTCCAATACTTTAATATTTAGATATAGCCCTTGTGACAACTTCCCAGTGTGACAACTAGTTTTGTGGCTCTTAATAAAACATGACACGAACTGCCAAACTTATTTGACTCTGCTCAAACATTCAATAACCTAACCCTAATTTCAGGCAAAAGTTTAACCCTATCCTACCTAACCCTAACCCTAATCCTTTACCTTAGTCTGAATTTCTATATAGAACTTGATACAGACTTCAAATGACTGCATGCATCCGTGTGTGAGCACATTCACCGGCAGTGCGTCATGGAAGGTGAATGTGGGCCAAGCTTGGATCAGCTCCCACCGGTGGGGTGCAAATCTTCAGCACCTGTCAGCCCACCCTGGTCTTCTGCCACAATCCGTTACCTGCATCTTACCCATTATCTTCAGCGGCATCTACAACCTCGTCAAAATGCCCTGCTTCAAGAACATGACCCTGAGAAATAACACTTTGAGAAGCTGATCTGAGAGGGGAAGATGGGCGATGTGTGGGCAGAGCAAACACAGATCTGCGCCGGTCTTCTCCCATTGGAGCTGGGTAATCAGAACAATGTATTCTAGAAAGGGAAGAGCCGGTTCAATACTCCCCACTGCCTGCACATTCACCCGTCTGAATGGGGTGCACCACGAGGGGCAGAGTGAACGCAAACGCCTGAAAGGGAAGTCTTGAAAAAGCTACATGAGGGGCCAATTGATGCTACTAGCAGGTGGATGGTTCTCCTTTCAGGCCAAACTGCTGAAAGGGAGGGGAAAAAACCAACACATTTCCTTTTTCAAGGAGATCACTTATCTGAAATCAGCCGTCTATTGAAACGGCCTCCTCTCCCCCCCTTTTTGGCTCTCTCAGGCTGTGGCTCTCCACACACACACACACACACACACACACACACACACACACAAACAAACACACACACACACACGCACACATATTGCTTTCTCTTGGTGTCTGAGTGTTTCACTCCTCTACTAGCACCTGGTTCACTGCACAGCAGGATTGATGTGCTCGAAAGTGAGTGAGGGAGATGGTTAAACGTTATTATAACTGCATTCGAGCTCTGGCGGAGCACACAGACACACATTTAGCCGCAAGACACCACAAAGCCAGGGACTGTACAGATGTTCCAGCATGTATTGTCGCGCCTCCTGGGCTTTTGTAAAGACGAATGTCCTGTTGCTTACAAAATTGGCCTCAGTTTGAAATGCACTTCTGTAATGGGAGAAGTTTAAGTGAGATTTCTCTCCGATACATTTATTTATCCCTCAAATCGGTCTTGCTGCGGTTGGAGACCAAACTGAGCTGGAAGTGTAGCCCCCCCGCTAACATGGTTTGTTTAAGCTCCATTTGATACTGATGACATTCCTCTAAATATCTAAGCACTGAGATCCTCAGCCTTTTATTCACAGGACATTTGTGAGTCAAATTAGCTTCTTTAGATTCTGCTAAATGCTCGTTGTACTACTGTAAGCTGCGGAGAGCAAGTGATGCTAACAGTCTACACCAATCAGCCACAATATTAAAACCACCTGCCTACTATTGTATAGGTCCCCCTCGTGCAACCAAAACAGCGTCAACCCGCATT
Source organism: Moxostoma hubbsi (assembly GCA_032164185.1). Taxonomy (NCBI): domain Eukaryota; kingdom Metazoa; phylum Chordata; class Actinopteri; order Cypriniformes; family Catostomidae; genus Moxostoma; species Moxostoma hubbsi. Next base: position 38,875,556 of record JAVLUX010000026.1, on the reverse strand, counting down.
GGTGCCAGACGGGCTGGTTTGAGTATTTCTGTAACTGCTGATCTCCTGGGAATTTCACGCACAACAGTCTCTAGAATTTACTCCAAATGGTGCCAAAAACAGGGGCTGAGCCAGGAGGCAGGGGCCAGCGATCAGTCTGTGGTGGCACAGAAATTTTCGGGCAGTACATGATAAGTCTTGTGCTCTAAAATGGCAATTGCGGGTGGGGTGGCCAGGCTTCAGTCCATGGACAGGCTTTCAGTCAAACAGACATCTCGGAGACATACGTGTGTGTGTAGAGGGAGGACACGGGGAACCACGTTTCTTCATCTCAGGTAAGGCCATCCCCTAGCTCCGCCACTGGCCAAAAACAAAAAACATCCAGTGAGTGGCAGTTTGGAAATGTCCAGTAAGTGACTGTGGATGGAAATGTCTCATTGATCAGGTTTTTTCAACTCAGGTAAGCAGTTTAATGGAGTAACTTTGATTTTTACAGGGGCACCACAACACGTCAATTTCACACTTTCACAGTAGCTCCACAATACTCTTTAGCTTCACAAAGAGCTTTAAGACCCAGGCTCTCTCTCCCGGTCTGCTGGCGGTGTGGCTCTTTTATGCCGTTCTCCCCATGCTCACTGTAATTAGAGACAGGTATTAGACATAATTTAGCTCAGGTGGAAGCACCCTTACCGCTTTCTCTCTCTCTGGATGGACCCTTGACCACGCCCCCACTGCCACAGTGTGCTCTATGGGAATGCTGTTGACATAAAATACCAATATGTAAATTGTCTTTTTGCATTCACAAAATTGACCGTTTTCATAATCCGCAACCTGCTCTCACAGAATCACGTTACTATACCTACTTTTTTGCGAAAGGATTTTTGCGTGGCTCGTTGTACGTTTTGCAACAGTTTCCTGGTGAAATGAACTCTAGAGGCGCTACAACAACAACAACATTATCAAGAAATTGTATTCTAAACTCTTTTACTATAGCGCATGAATCTTTTTAACGTTTGCATTACATAACCAACTACATTTACAAGCTTGTCCGAGTGTGATCAAATTGCACGGTAGCTCAACTGATAGAGCGTTGCACTTGTGATGGACCGGGGTACGAGTCCTGAAGAGCAGCGAGTCGACACGTGAGCCGAAAGTTTCATAGAAGCATCGCAAATTTACGTGGTTGATTCAGCAATTGCGTTTTTCTCTAACATTTGCTTTTATGACACTATCAGTTAGGTTTAGGTTTAAAGTTTAGGGTAGGAAATTTTCTTTCGGTTTTGTTGATTTAAAACTCAATAGAGCATTAACCTTAAAAACATCATCTGTTTGGGAGATCATTTAACTTGCATTTAGCGCCACACAGTGGACACTCCCGCGATGTGTGTAAATAACTGTGTATCATTGCAGATCCGAGGTGAAATGTCCACTGTGTGGCGCTAAAAGCGAGTTAAATGTTGTTGTTTTTTAATGTTCGCATAATGTCATTAAAGTCACAATTCTAATGAGATCAGGCTACAATTGAGCCTATGCTAACAAAATGAGGGTGAGTAAATGATGACAGAATTCTACTTTTGGGGTGAATGATCCATTCAATAATTTTGCCTATTGTTAGGCTTATTAAGTTCATGTTCATATACTGTAAATACATTTCATAATTCATTGCAATGACTATATGTTCCTTGTGTATGACAAGAGTGTTTTGGAGTTGTGTTGGGGAAATCTTGATGTCCAATGCAAAATCTGAAAGTTAGTTTAGATAACAGCAGTGAGAAAACTCAAATTAGCAAAGACTTCCAATCACATCACTGAAGGATGATTTATGCACATATGCAGCACATGTTCGGCTCCTCTGTGGAGATGCACTGCAGCGCTTGTTCACGAGCTGTTATCATCTCCCAAATCAAATCCACGGCACCCTCGGGGCTGCGCATTTGTGTTTGGACTGTTCACTAATACGGCTGATTCCGCTGATCGCAGATTTGATCATTTGTTGATTGGTTAAACACTGTGCTAGTTTGAAAGCACATCTGTGAAATCTTTCCAGAATTATCTTCTGAATAACAGACTGCGATGCTGTTTGAGGCATTTGGTGTCTAAATGAGGGTCACATTTGGGGTTTCCTGTCTGTTTTGTCTCTGTGTGTATCATCTGTGACGCCTCTCCAATTAAACAGCGTCTTGGTAATGGTGACAGGGGTTGATTTGGGGCAGACAGACGGCTACTATCAAGGTGCCCGTTAAGGATCACAGGGGGATATACTGCAGACCGTTCAGGGACTTGCGTATGTTAATCAACTCTGTTAATGTAGCAATGAATTAAGAGTTTAGATGTCACAGGAGGGTTAACGCAGCTGATCCAAAGCAAAAGCTTCAGCCCTGTCCCGGTTCCTGACACTCTCAGATTACAGCGACCGGGCCGTGTGGGGGATAATTATGGCAAATTGGAAAAGTGTTGGGCGGCAGCGCACATGTGGGACCTCCCTTGACGCCCACCGCATCCCGTCGTCAGGGTCTGATGGCGCTTGGCCGACCCGCACCTGCTCCTCATCGGCCCAAACATAAGCCATGATAGATAGACCCGGCCGGTGGCTCAATAACAGCCCCCCCCCCCCCCCCTCGAGTCACACAACCACCCGATATTGATGGACTGCTGGGCCGCAGGCTTTGTAAGCGAGGATCATGTGTTGGAAATTGTCTCTCCGCCCCGTCAGCACCTGCGCAAAGAAATGCGTTAGGTGAGTGGGACCTCTGGGACTCCTTTTTTGGAACAATATCCCCAACCCCAGTGTTTTGTTATTGTTAAAGGAATAGTTCAGATAAGGGATTATTTTCTAACCCTCATGTTGAATGTTTTTCTGTGGAGCACAAAAGGAATGTTTTTCATTTTCCTTGCATTATTTCCATACAGTCAAAGTAATGGCAAATGAGACTACTATTCTGCCCATTTTCTTTTACTTTCCACGTATGGGTTGAAAAACTCATTGTTTTGTGAACTATCCTTTTAATGAAAACTAAATCGAAAACTGAATGAAATCATTTTGTAAATCACTTTGGATTAAAGCGTCTGCTAAATCAAAAGGGAGTAAACTTTTACTGTCGCCAATGGCGACCTTGACAGAAATTACACTCACAAATAAATTTATTTGGTCACAAATGCGACCATTTTTAGTCGCAGTTTGGAGCCCTGCACAAGGATGATGATTTATCGACTTTATAGACATTACATTTTTATCGTCTGTTAATGCTGAACTTCTGTAAAGCTGCTTTGAAACGATGTGTGTTGTGAAAGGCGCTATACAAATAAAATTGACTTGACTTGACTTGACTTAAATAAAGGAATGCAAATACATGGAAATTAAAAACAATTGCACAAAAGCTGAAAAAGTCTGAAAAATACTGTATCATGGTTTTACTTCAGTAACCATTTTTAACCTTGATATTCATCTTTATTCACCTTTATCCCTCTCTGAGGCTTGATTAGCCTGATTAGGGGCCAGGGGTGTGGAATCACGACCCGGCCCCGGCCCAGCCCTTCGCCCTGCCACATTCCTGCCTAGTTCTCTCTGGCCGGGGAGCCCCCGGCATGACGTACATCCCCCCACTTTCTTTCCCTGGGGAGGGGCGTGCCTTCCGCACCGTCTGACGGCAGGTCATCCCTGTCTACCTGGATGAGGGAGGGGACAAGTGGAGGGAAACAAAAAAGAAAGTGTGGCACTTACACGCCGTAATGGCGATCGTGCCAAATGAACAAAAACATTTTAAAAAGAGTGGGAAAGGACAACACGGAGCGGCAGAGGAAGAGAGAGAGAGAAAGAAAAAAACACTTAATCGCAGGTTCTCCGATACAACCTCCAATGGACGACAGCCGTGCCTCCCCAGAAGGATCGTAGGCAGAACTCCGGCCCCTGGTGGACAAAACGCCCCGCTGCGTTTTTGGAGGATGGTAGGTGTCTCCCCTGCTCCTTGCAGCGGTAGCCGCTCCAGGCAGTTGCTTGGGAGCCCCTCCTTCCCTCGCGTTCAGCAGCCATTCCTCCACTCTCAGGCGGCTGGGTGCCTCCGTCCTCCAGTGAATGGCCTCGGCTGCTCCATTAGGGTGGATGGTAGCGCGAGAACTCTACTATGGTGCATCCCTCCTCCTCCTTCCTGGGTTTCGGCACCAGTGTAAAGGGATTAATGCATAGGAGGAGGCGAGAACATGCTTGACAATATAAATAATATTTTAATTAGAAACTTAAACAAAAAGACAAACACACAAAGGTGTCGGACAGCTGCCCGTAAATCTCTCTCTCTCGCACTGCAGCTTCCAGTTGGACTTTATCCCTCTCTGAGGCTTGATTAGCCTGATTAGGGGTGGGGTGTGCAGAATCACGACCCGGCCCCGCCCTTCGCCCTGCCACACTATAATACCCATAATGTTTCTATATTATCACTATGATTTCACTACAAATATTAAGGTTAAAATATAGTTACTGTATTAATACCACTGTAAATTTATTGCGAGGGAACGCAAAACTATTTCAGAACACAAATCCCCGCCCTGTCCTCTAAAGGGCTACGTACATGCACGCACTAGTGCACGTGATGGAAATGTCTTTTTCAGCACAATACTCTTTGCACGTTGTCTGCACATGTGCCTGCCGTTGACTATACTTAAAGAGTATCACAAATAAGTCACAGTGAACATGTGTAAAACACGTCCATATGGGCTCGTGGTCAAAAGAGTATACTTTGAAAGGCTGAGCACTCATTTATGCACGAGAAGGAACAGCATACGAAAAAACTAAACAAAACGAAGCATACCATAGCCTTAGCAGAGGACATGTGTGTGTGTCATGGGGTTTGCCGAAACCCTGCACATGTGTCCCTCTCTCCCTCTCCCTCCTTATTATTCTGTAATTAGCCCTTTGGCTGTCTACTGGAGGACGGATGTCCCCTCTCGAGAGCCGTCTGTTTTGACAGACACACACAGACCCAGAAAAACAAACACACGAACAGCGTTTGACTTCCAAACAGCCGAATCCTGACTCCTGGAGAAGGCAAATACGCTCGTGTCCCACAGCGATTTGGCCTATATGGCCTGGTTCTGCCTGGTTTGGAAGACATGAAGCTCCTTGCGTCAAAGTTTGTTTGTTTTTTGCATTCATGTGGCCTGACGGATCGCTCCTCAACCAGCTGGTACTCGATCAGAGCACAGCTCTAATGATCCTGCAACAATTTATGAAATCACAGTTTGAAACACGGGGTATTTTGTGGAGAGCAGTCGCCCTGTTTCTCAGTTAAAAGTTGCATTGATTCAATGTTTCACTGAAGTATAATTTTCACGCAATTGATAGTTGTCAAGACAGATGTCTGGCTCCCAACCAATTCCCATTAAAATGAAGCATGCTCTCGACTGAGTGCAACTATTGCAGATGTTTGGAGGGGTTAAAAACTTCTAGATGAAAGCCACATCCCAATTTAGACATTTTACCATTCATATTATCATAGACATATTACTAAGGCCACATTCTGGGAGTGAATCCCCAATTGAATCATTCCAATGGTTGACGGTGATAACCAAAGCAACGTTTTGGCATCTAGGAACTGTAAGCAAGAAACATAGATGATGGCAGTTTAATCAGTTTGGATGTCACAATTGTTGCCAAAAGCCATCGGCGACTTTCTGGTAAAACTGGAGCAGTGTTTGGGGTAGTTAACTAAAAGTAGTGAAGCTACTTACTTAAACGAAATACATTTTTCAAGTCACATGACAGTAGCTCAGTAATTTGTAGCTTTTCCATTGGCATGCTATATTTTCCAGCAAGTAGTAAAGTAACATCACAAAAGGCTACATTTGTCACATTGTATTGCGAACACAAGAACAGTGATAATCAAACGCGCTCAACTAAACCATCTGCTCTCTCTCTCTTATGTAGCACTGGGAAAGCCAAATCATTTAAGTGAATCGGTTCTTTAAGACATTTAGTGAAATGGTTCAAATAAATTCCTTTATATTTAGAATTGAGAACTGATTCATTTTAGTGAGTTGATTCTTTCTGATTGTTCATTTAAATGAACTGATTCACATGAATGATTCACTGATTCACTTGAGCTTTGCACAAGTGACATTACCTTTACCTTTACCTTACTATGACAGGGCGGAGGGTGGGGCGGGGTCGTGATTATACACACCCGGTCCCTTATCTGGCTAATTAAGCCTCTGAGAGGGATAAAGGCCAACTGCAGATGGTGGTGTGACAGAGAGAGATAGTTTACGGTCAGCTGACCATTACACTGGTGTTGAAGAACCGGTTCTTGCCACCACCATCCACCCCAACGGAGCAGCCGCGGCTGTCTGCCGGGGGACGGAGGAGTCCAGCCACCTGGAAGCAGAGGAATGGCCGGCAACCGTGAGGGGAGAAGGGGCTCCTAGACGACCGCCTGGAGCGGTCAGGGCTGCTGCCAGGGGCGAAGGAGTCCCCTACCAGCCGCTGAAACATGCCGGGGTCTGAGACCGCCGACCGGGAGCAGGGGGGGGCTCGTTGCCGACCACCTGGAGCGAGAGGACCGCTGCAAGGGGCAGGGAGACCCCTTCTGTTCCCCGAGAACATGGCGGGCGTTCCGTCTGCCAGGGCCTGGAGGACTGCCTCCGATCCGCCCGGGGAGGTATGGCTGTCATCCGTTAGAGGGTGGAGGAGTGGCTGGGGACCAAGCTACGGTGTATCAGAGAACCGGCAAGTAAGTGTTTTTGGGGGGGGGGGGGGGTACTACACTGTTACAAGAAATACCCCCCCCCCCCCCCCACCCCCCCATATTTTTATTATTTTTGTTTCCCTCCCCCGTCACCTCCCAGATTCAGGAAGGCGGGGATGACCTGCAGGCAGACTGGGCTTAGGGCACGCCCTCCCCCAGGGAAAGAAGGGGGGGGGGGGGGGGATGTACGTCATGCCGGGGGCTCCCCAGCCTGAGAGAACAAGGGAGGAATGTGACAGGGCGGAGGGCGGGGCCGGGTCTTGATTATACACACCCGGTCCCTTATTAGGCTAATCAAGCCTCTGATAAGCCTGGATATTTGAGCTGCAATCGTCTATTGGAAATACAGAAATTGAAGAGAAACTGTGTCCCTATTGTTGCTTCATTGGCGTGATGTGGAACGACGGTGTGAATGCGAGTTCTTCTTGTGGATGACACTCGATTCTGCCTTTTGTCCCAATTTTTCCCATACTGTTTCCTGTCTCCACTCCAATATTTCACGAATAAGGTCAGGGAGTTTAGAGAAAGGTTTGATCAGGGTAAAATAAACCATGGTTTTACTAGAGTAACATTGTAGTGACCATGTTTTTTTTGGCGGAAGCCATCGTTTTAATGCAATTAACAATGGTGTTATGGTGTTAATATAGTCACCAAGTTTAAGTTAAACCATGTTTCGTGTTTACTATGATTTAACAACAAAAAACCATTGTGATACTATGGTTACTGTGGTAAAAACATGGTTATTTTTTTAAGGTAAGGTTAGGTTTAGGGGTAGGGGTTGGTGTATGGACACAAAGTGGGACAAAAATATGTTCAATTAAATTTTGTCATTTTATTTTTTTTAACCATGAAAATTAACCATGTTTTTACTATAGTAATATTGTAGTAACCATAGTAAGGTAATGCCACCCTAATTAAATATTTAACTATCGGGAGATATTATTGAATTCTGCAATCAGAAATCCTGTTATGTATCTAAAAGTATTTCAAGTAGTTTTAGTGTAGCTAACTACTTTTTTAAAAGAGTAGTTTGACTGCAGTTGAACTACTTCAAGTTGTAAGTAGCTTGTAGCTTGGGAAGCTACAGTTTCAAAGTAGCCTCCCCAAAACTGAACTATACTTAAAATCTAGTCGGGTGGAAACTGTTACTATGGTGGCCATTCAACATGGCACGAGCCAAGGAATCATAAGGAAACAAAAGTTGTAAGCATAACCATAAGTGCAACTTTGAAGTGTTGGTGGCGCTAGAGGGTTTGAGTTAGATACTTCAAATTAGCCATGGTCGAAGTTCTGACCCTTCCCTATCAGTGTGCCAAATTTCACAACTTTATACCAAACTGTTCTATAAGCAGCTATAGACAAAACGCCAGAGGAATACATACACGAATAACACGAACAGATAGTTGGATACATTTAGCGATTCTCAAGCAGTCCAAACTAGGTTTAGCATTCGCCACCAGCTGCCTCCGCTCCAGTGCCCTTCTGATAAGCAGTTTGATAGCTCTATATTAGACCAACTGAGACCAACATATGCCCAGAGAAGCTTTTGATGACAGGCAGGAAAATACGTTTTGCCTCTGTTTTCGCAGCTGTGATTGGGTGCGTACATGTGTGCCAAAGGAAAACATTGTCTCCGCTGTCGAGCCTCGGGCTAAAGTTGGGCGTTCAGCTGAGAGGCCAGGTGCCTCATGGGTGCTGATGCAGTCCTGACTGCCATTTTTAAAGAGAGCTAAAAAAAAAGTTACCCAGACCCAGCAGGACAAAGCAAGCAGTTCTCTGTAAAAGAAAGCGCGGGAAACCCATTGACAGCCAACGGCACAAACACAGAAAATACCCACGGCATGCGAATCAGTGAGGGGCTAATTAACACATCATCATGACCCAACAGCCTGGTGCTCCGCTCACCTGCCTCTTTCTTACTGCAGAGAGTGTGTAAATCTCTCACTGCTGGTTGGAGACGTGGGTATTAATCTGTGCTGTTGCTGCGTGGTGTCTTTAACCTCGTTCACGAGGTGACTCATCTCTGCTCCCTGCGAATGGCAGATGAAACAATACAAGCATTGCAATAAAAGACCGATAGCTGTGTTTTAATGACACTGCAGTTCCATTATGAATATGAGAACCTCCAGGGCGCATTCGAGAACAAATGAAATGCAAATGAAATTTTGAAGACAACCATTTGGTGTGTTCATCTAGCTTCAATACAATGATATAATGTTTAAAAGGTAAATAAAATACAAATGTTAAAAAAGCCATTTGCTTACTACCCAGTCAACATGTATAATAAAAACACTTTTATAGAAAACTATTATGAGTGCATTTGAAATGTCTTGTGTACTGTGCGTGCACACCATTCAGATCACAGTTCATTTGTTAAAGGGTAAACATTTTTAAATTAGCCCCAAATTACTGAATGCACCTTTAAATAGTTATACTATGTTTGAAAGATCATTATCGCTTTTGTGCCACATAAATACTATTCATATCCATGTATCAATCAGGGTGACAACATAAACATATACAAACAGCAGTGAACAAACCTATTCACTAAAATGTTTAGACATCCCAAAGATACTTACAAGTGAATCAGTGATTTGCAAATGAACTGTCTGAACTAACCGGTTTACTGAATGAGAAATAAAACAGTTATACTGAACATAAATTTATATTAAATACAAGAAATAAAACTAGAAATGACACTATTTTATATAACCGAGTCGAAATAAACAGTAGCAATGAACTAAATATTTTTCTTCAATCAAACAGAAAACAAACAGACTTCTGCACAGGGACTCAAGTCATTTAGGGAATCGTTTATTTGAAGTAGTTCGTTTTACTTGAATCTTGCCATGTCCAGTGCTGTTATAGAGTGAACAAAACTGTGCTGATCTGCAGGAAAGTGTTTTGGTGATATGCAAAAGATGGAGGGAGTCCAAACTTAGATAGTCGGGTGTAGGGTTTGTCTGGCAAGTGTGTGTGTGTGCATGTGTGTGTGTGTGTGTCTGCAGTGGGGCTCACAGCAGTGATTAATCTGAAGCTGTCATGTACCCACAGATGTTTACATGGAGATGTTTGAGGAGCACATGTCTGATAGAGTGTGTATCTGCTGTCCTCTCTGTCTTCAAACACACACACACGCACGCACAAAACAACAGACACACACACACACACTTTCACATACACACACACACACACATGCACAAGCAACAGACACACACACACACACACACACACACACACACATACATACATACGTAACATCACCTAGGCCATCTGGAAAGAGGGCTGACCTTCCATTTTCACACACATTCATAATTCCCCAGCCATCAGATAATTGTCTGCCATGAGCTTTGTCTACACACAACAGATCTGAGTCATCCAAACCAACCAGCTCAGAGGAGAATCACGTCACAAACTTTGGTTTGAAGCAGTAACAGTATTTGAAAATCGGATATGAAGGTACAAGACTGTGTACTTGCCGTCTTTCATGAGGGACTACAATCCCATGAAGCATTGCGAATGATGTCATTGAGTAAAAACTGATGGGAATATATACGATCAATCTCATCAAATGGTCCTTTTCTGCATATCGCAGCCGAATGGGGCAGTGATATGCAGAAAAGGACAGTTTGACCATTTGATGAGATTGATTGAGACTTTGGATGCACAACTTTAAGATCTAGGCAACTCTGAGCACAGTTAAGACACTATTGAGATCTCTTTCGACGTCGCAACATTGGGTATGACGTTACATAACTCTGGGAGTCATTTATCACACTTAAATCATGTTAACACACTTATGGTATACGTCTTGGGTCTATGAAACAGTGAGTATATTAACATTTACAGATTTATAAACATCTGACCTAATGATCTGAGCTGTAATATCTCTTACTGTATATGAAGTCAAGATTCATTCATTTCATTTCATTTTATTTCTCCTCAGGTAACAAAGTTGACACTTAAATGAAACATGTTATAAAAGAGATCCCTTTGAGCAATAAAATGTTCCTCTGGGCTGCCACGGCAGAGACAGTGAAACATCATGTTTATATCATCAGCTGGAATCAACTGTGAAGCATCAGTCTCTCGAAATCTCCACTACAGATGGCAGAGAAGCCTGATGTTGCTGCCTGACAGATCCAGCATGTGACAGCACTGCATAAGGTGAGGTATGCGTCTGCTTTGCAGTCATGCAAGCTGCAAAAACTGCACAGAGGCATTGCACAGCATTCAGCTGCAGCGATACAGCCCAGCATTCTGCATCCAAATCACTGATTACTGCATGCAGGCCGCCTCCGCAGGGAGCAGCATCTGATAGTGAGGCAGACAATGAAAAACCTTGGACAAACACACATGCACATAATCGCACTCCATGCCATTTTTAGACGTCTTTCGAATTGTGCTTTGTGGCCGAACGTAACATATTAAGCAGTGTGTTAAGAAATGGTTGCACACACACAAACATGGAACATCAAACGCCAAGAATCAGAATCTGCCCGTCCAATTACAGGGAGGTAATGAGGAAATATGACATATTCTTATATTTGAATGATCCCAACGTAAGAAACGAGCCACTGAAGCTCAACAGTAAATCAGTTTCAACAAGATCCCTGATCATTTCAGTCTGATCATTTCATTGATTGCCCCAATGGCATGAGTTTAGAGCGGAACCATCTGACAGGGGGACCCTGCTAAAAAGACCAGCTTAACCGGCATGCAATTCCATGTTGGTCTATGCTGGTTATGCTGGTTAGTGCTGGTTATGCTGGTTAGTGCTGGTTAGTGCTGGTTAGTGCTGGTTATGCTGGTTAGTGCTGGTTATGCTGGTTAGTGCTGGTTATGCTGGTTATGCTGGTTATGCTGGTTAGTGCTGGTTAGTGCTGGATTGGTGCTGGTGAAGCTGGTTATGCTGGTTAGTGCTGGTTAGTGCTGGTTATGCTGGTTAGTGCTGGTTAGTGCTGGTTATGCTGGTTATGCTGGTTAGTGCTGGTTAGTGCTGGTTATGCTGGTTAGTGCTGGTTATGCTGGTTATGCTGATTAGTGCTGGATTGGTGCTGGTGAAGCTGGTTGACCAGCATTGTCTTTCTAACAAAGCTGGTTAAGCTAGTTTATAAGTCTGGTGGAGATACCAGCACACCAGCATCCCATGCTGGGGGACCAGCACCCAAAACACAACATAAGATGGTGACCAGCAATACTGGTCTTTCCAGCAGGGGAGTGTTCGGGTCATTATGTTGGCTTGATTAGTGTTTTTCCAAAATCCTTAAACAACTACATACACAACTTCTCCTACAACGTTCAAGCCACATCCACCAAATTCGGCACAGACCTTCAGACTGTTCTGACTTAGGCCACACCCACACCAATCTGTTTGTGTTTGAAAACTCCACTCGCAGTTTCCTAGCGTCATCGTTATGCGAAGTTTGCGGTAATGCGTTTTTAAAACGCTCTTGTTTTTGCTTGAGGAAAACGTGGTTTTAGTGTGGATGAGAGTTATAAATGTAGCAAAATCAATGTGTTTTCAAACAAAAATACTAATTGTGGATGTGTCCTGAGTGTGCTATGTCTCTTCGAACTAATCAGACTTACGGTATTCCCGTAGCGAGTGATTATAATGGGACTGATTTGCAAAAGCAAGTCACTCACATTAGAATCAATGATGCCGTCTACAGTACACTGGCTGTGTAAGTCGCGTTGCGCCAACAGGAAATGGATGTCCCGTTCTATTTTGCGCTGCATGGGCTGGCGCTACTCCTGCCAACAAGACAAGTAAACGGTATAGAGCATTCATTTCGATACGTCCAGTGTAGACAGCCTTAAGCCGTTACAATGAAACACGGCTCGGGTCTAGTGTAGATAGGGTGTTAAGGAGGTCACACACCAGGGCATGTTGATGAAGTTCGGGTAGCATCACCAAACGGAATTGCGAAAATAATCATGTTTTCAACAGCTTTCCCAAAAAGTGCCCTGTCTGTCCTTGTTCATCCAAACAGTCTGTCCTACCCTCAGACTCAAGAGCCAATTTTGCTGTCTCGGGCGGTCAAGCCACTCAAACAAGAACGCTGTTTTAAAAGCACCACAGAGTAACAGTGCTCTCACTTTTAAGGGAAATCAACCTGCAATTGTTTTACTTACAGTTGACTCTGTATATCAGACTGGGATAATAGAGTATTTAGCTTTAAAGGAAGAGAGTGTGTGTGTGTGTGTGAGAGAGAGGGAGAGAGACGGGTTATTTGCATGGAGAGCCACGGATGCCCCTCTGTTCCTCATATCTGAAATCAGTCTCTTGACACTGATAGACTCTGCATCTCATATTTAAGAGCTAATGAGATCGCTCGCACCACACAAACCTCTGTAGTCTACACGACACTGACGCTACGGTGCCCACTTCATCTCGCAGACTCTCATCAGGGTTCAACTAAACAAGTCCACCTGCTCCCATCATCCCCCGATCCTGACACTTGATACAAACATGCTCGGCTCATCAAAAGCTCCAGTGGCAACGTAATGAAGGGAAGTAGGAAAAAAGGAAGAATACGTGAGCCAGCGCAGCCATTTTTGATTGGTTGGAAACATGGCCCGCTTTGGTAGAATTCGGCACGTCGTCTACCTCAGATGGTAGAGAATGTACCAGCAGTATAGACACATCACAAATCAGATCTGCTTAATGTATCAATTGTTTCTCCTAGTCAGCAATGAGACGGAATTGAAAGCAAATGGAGACTTTTGCTGAAGTGTCCACCAAGTGGCTCTCAGATGTTTCTCCAGAGAAAAAGACCTCGGTAATCTCACAGGTGTCTCTTCTAGCGTCTCAGAAGAGATCTCAACAATGTCTCAAACTGGCCAAGACACCAACGTCTCCAATCAAAAGTGGGAGATCTCAATATGAACTCAAACATTTCTCATCCAATTCTTCCAAGACCAGATGACTGTATGCCAACAATCGACTTGAAGTTGATTTGAAACATTGGGAGAAACACCTGGAAGTTAATATAGTACTTAAATAAAACCTAGCACATAAATGACTCCATTAATTCTCATGATATATGAAAGAGGAACCTTTGAGCAATAAAGAGTTTCCCTGGGAACATATATTTTATTGGTGTTTTTCACAAACTATCCGTGCCTCTCGTGCACTCGTGCATAATTCGCCACATACTGCACATGCTCGGGTTTACACAAACAAAACAATCGTCTGCACAGGTGCACATACAAACATGCCTCAGAGGGGTCAGGTGACAGGACAGAGGGAGGGTCCCGCCTGCCAGCACACACCCAGATGAGGGGGGTTTTCACTGCGCAATAAAAATGCTAATTTGCCCTATTCCCCTGTTGATCGGTTCTATGTAAAACAGGTTAGAGTTCCACATGTGTACCCTCAATTTTCTTTGTCCGACTCTCTTTATGTGTTCTTTATTAAACGCAGTGGTCTGGATGTCTTTACACGCTTTCCATCAGACTCTGCTAATGATAATGACAGTGCTATATCCAGTTCTGTGCCCAAACACCGTTTTAATGATGTCTCCGCTGGCCGAGAGTCAAAGAGTGCAGTGGACGTGCCGTTGTCCCAATTAAAGGTCACAGATGAGAGGAGATCTAAAGTCGACTTAGCCTTGGGACATGTTTGGCGCAAATTGTTGGCTGCCACTGTCTGTTGTGTGTGAAACTTTGATAACCATTGATTTTGGATGATTTCATGCTGTTTTTAGATACAGTATATCCCATTTAGCTATATAGATACATGGCAATAGTTCACCCAAAAAGGAAAATGAATCAGCATGTTTGGCACTGACCAAAATAGCAGTCAGGCGGACAAGTCTAAGGCCCGAAACTTGCTTTATGCAAGTACGCGTGCACAAATCGAGCACTTGGACAAAGCATTGCCATCTTTCTGTCAGGTTGTACATGCTCAACGTGCATTGCTGAACTAATGTGGCGGTAACAAACCTCAGTACTCAAGAGGTCAATATAGTTACCTTCAAAAGTAAAAAATAACACTTAACATAGAAGTGAACGGTTCAAACTAATGTCTGCTATAGCGCCCTTGGGGAAACATTGAGAATGCAAGGTGTACCTGCGTTATGTTATGAATAGCGTTGACACATTCAGCTTGCGTAGCTAAAAGTGCCTGCATTCACGTAGTTGCATTGAGTACGCTTTGGCCTACTGAACTAATTTATTAGCCTATTTGCAAACTCCAATTTTCGTAATCTTCCTCGTTTCCACTTCTAAGAGCCAAAACAAGACAGGAAAGACAGAAAAGATGTAAGGTTTGAAAAGAAGCTCCATTAAAAACGAACCGCTAATCTCCATAATGTCACCCTTGTAGTTTCTTTAACTCTCACATCTAATTTGGTTCAGGGACTGCGCGGGTGAGATATGGGGTGTCCTGGGGCACGCCCCTCCTTTCCCCTACAGTCGGGCCTGGGTCAGGCCGGTGGGGTCTGCTCCCCAGAGACTGGTTATGACAAATAAGATTAATGTCTCTCAAGCCTCCTGAGCCGAACAGATTAGACCAATCGCTGATTTTCTCAAGAGAAACCCCATGTGTGAGTGAATGCATGCGCTTATCACAGCATGCTGGGACAGGGAGAGTTTGGGTGCCTCCTCCCCTCTAATGGCCACTGGAGCGTAGCGGGTCAGGAGGGTAGGGGTCAAAGGGCACTTGACAGAGGGGTCCCTATCTTCCAGAGCAGTGAAGCATTGGATGAAGGAGAGACACTTCAGCGAGATTAAGCTTTAAACTCCCCATTAGGAGTAAAATTGGATTTATATATATATATATATATATATATGCCTACGGGCAGTTTGAACTCCGTTTGGAGACAATGACAAGTGCA
>JAVLUX010000026.1:38825000-38855000 GCA_032164185.1 Moxostoma hubbsi | reverse complement strand
ATTACACATGAATCATTTTTTAGAGATATTTGAAACCCAAATAATGTACTTAAAAGTAATTACTTTCATTGAAAGGCAGTAAATGTAATCTGATTACAATAACTCAAAATGTAACGTATCACACTACTTTTGTGCCTAAAGTAATTAGATTACATAATTGAATTACTTTGTAATCCGATTACACCCGACACTGTTCACATTATTAATGAAGTTCAATGCAATGAACTCGCAGATGCATTTTTGGCACCTTAAACATCGAAGGCGGCGATTAAACTTCAGTTTTACATTTGAGCTATTTCAAATGTCAACATCCCCTGAATGCTTAGTAAATTACAGTGTATGTATAGTTACTGTGCAAAACCACCACACTTACTGCACCTTTAATAAATACTCTTTATAGTTGCATCATTTTCATCACCTCATTATGCAACATGCTACCTGTACAGTGTGCACCAGTATTAATAACTCCTAAACAACAATGCAAATGTGTGTCATTTGAGCTCAATATGAGAGGTGTGTAAAGAAGAGGTGAAAGGGGTCCAGCAGCCTCACGTCCTTTATAATCAGCACCAGAAGTCTCATGTTTTCTGATTTGAATCTTTTCTTTCGAGCTCTGACGAGACGTTTGTCCGTGTGTCTCTACACACAGTAGACTATTATTATGCAAATGAGACGCACATCCAGCTGATGTCAGCACTTCCCTTGAACGTCCTTCTCCCCCCATAAACACGTCAGGTCGCCGTGGGCTGCTGCTGCTCCTGTCCTCCGCGTGCGCTTGGGAATGTCAACTGCTGTGCAACAGTGTCCTACATACTCGCTGCATGCTGGTGACACTAGTACATACTAATGATGGTCATTCAACTGAACGTGTGTAAACTAAAGTACTTTTTATTATTTGTATTATTATTTTTAAATGTATATTATATTATATAAATATTATAATATTAAAAAAAATAATAATAAAAAAAAAATATATATATATATGATTTTTACATTATATATAATAATTATAATATAATATTTAGTACATTTTAAAAATAATAATAAAATAATATAATAATAATATCAAAAATATATATGATTTTTATATTTTATATATATATATATATATATACACTCACCTAAAGGATTATTAGGAACACATACTAATACTGTGTTTGACCCCCTTTCGCCTTCAGAACTGCCTTAATTCTACGTGGCATTGATTCAACAAGGTGCTGAAAGCATTCTTTAGAAATGTTGGCCCATATTGATAGGATAGCATCTTGCAGTTGATGGAGATTTGTGGGATGCACATCCAGGGCACGAAGCTCCCGTTCCACCACATCCCAAAGATGCTCTATTGGGTTGAGATCTGGTGACTGTGGGGGCCATTTTAGTACAGTGAACTCATTGTCATGTTCAAGAATCCAATTTGAAATGATTCGAGCTTTGTGACATGGTGCATTATCCTGCTGGAAGTAGCCATCAGAGGATGGGTACATGGTGGCCATAAAGGGATGGACATGGTCAGAAACAATGCTCAGGTAGGCCGTGGCATTTAAACGATGCCCAATTGGCACTAAGGGGCCTAAAGTGTGCCAAGAAAACATCCCCCACACCATTACACCACCACCACCAGCCTGCACAGTGGTAACAAGGCATGATGGATCCATGTTCTCATTCTGTTTACGCCAAATTCTGTCTCTGCCATCTGAATGTCTCAACAGAAATCGAGACTCATCAGACCAGGCAACATTTTTCCAGTCTTCAACTGTCCAATTTTGGTGAGCTCTTGCAAATTGTAGCCTCTTTTTCCTATTTGTAGTGGAGATGAGTGGTACCCGGTGGGGTCTTCTGCTGTTGTAGCCCATCCGCCTCAAGGTTGTGCGTGTTGTGGCTTCACAAATGCTTTGCTGCATACCTCGGTTGTAACGAGTGGTTATTTCAGTCAAAGTTGCTCTTCTATCAGCTTGAATCAGTCGGCCCATTCTCCTCTGACCTCTAGCATCAACAAGGCATTTTCGCCCACAGGACTGCCGCATACTGGATGTTTTTCCCTTTTCACACCATTCTTTGTAAACCCTAGAAATGGTTGTGCGTGAAAATCCCAGCAACTGAGCAGATTGTGAAATACTCAGACCGGTCCGTCTGGCACCAACAACCATGCCACGCTCAAAATTGCTTAAATCACCTTTCTTTCCCATTCTGACATTCAGTTTGGAGTTCAGGAGATTGTCTTGACCAGGACCACACCCCTAAATGCATTGAAGCAACTGCCATGTGATTGGTTGATTAGATAATTGCATTAATGAGAAATTGAACAGGTGTTCCTAATAATCCTTTAGGTGAGTGTATATATATATATATATATATATATATATATATATAATAATTATAATTATTATATTTATAATATATATATATATATATATATATATATATATATATATATTATAAATATAATAATTATAATATAATATTTAGCAAATTTAGCAAAGTTTAAAAATAATAATACAAATAATATAATAATAATAATTACAAATATACATTATTTTATTAGATATATATGAAAACTAAATATGTAAATAAAATCTGTTATTTTGTCTTTATAATCTCTCTTTTTATTTTAAGTTGACCTAATAATTAAAATATTTATTTTATTTTTTTCATATTAGCCTACGTATGTGTCAGCACTGATACCCCCATATTTTCCCTTTGCAAAACAAAGATGCATTTTATACAATTAAATGAAAAAGTCATCTGCCCAAGTGTTGTCTCAAAGGACAACTTATAGTAGCACATCTCCTTTCTTAATCACTTGTGTTATGTTTGTCACTTGGGGGCAATCTTATAAAGGTCAACCTTGTTACCATGCTTTTAAACAAGAAATATCAGCAAGTTCTCTTTCTAAGAACAACTTTGTAGTTCCACGACCTTGTAAAGTCAAATTAAACTGTAAAAATGTCAACCCTGTCACCATTAACCTTCTTTCCTTTCAGGCCGCATAATGAAATGTGTTCATTTAGCTCAAATGGCACAATGCATTGCCTCACCATGCACGTGTGCATTATTGTGGTGGAAAGGGTTGCAAACTGAACAATACATAGTAACTTTATAAACACTTTCTATTCTTTTTCCGGGTCTGAATGTTTTTGAAATGCGAATCTTACAGCAGGACGTCCATATTCAAAGGTGTCCCATTTGTATGAGTGAACAATGAGAACACGTTGTCAGACAACAGAGTGCACTACAGCTCCGCGATCGCCGTTAATTGCGCACATATGGCTCCTGCAGGAATCATTGAGGAAACGGACCTTCTGGTACCCAATTCGTGTGATTTGCATGAAAAGAAAGCCATTGGTTTATAAACCGTGATGTAAAAGAATGACCTGAAAGCCTGAGGCCACAGGCAGTAACTGATTTAGTGGTTAGCGGGAAAAGCGCCGGAAAAACAGCTCGCGGGAGGGCAGATTTTTTTTTACAATTTTTTACATTTTTTATTTATTTTAGGAAGTAGATTGATCAAATGTTGAAAATAAAATGTATATGAAATGTGAAACTAAAAATGAGATTCAAAATATTCCAAACAAAATAATTAATTTATAATAATTATAATAATCTTGCTTGATGGTGTGTTTTAAAATGATCATTCTTCATTTTTATTTTATTTTTATTGATTTTATAGAAAATTATGCAGGAATTAAATTTAAATAAATAATATGTAAATCTGTGATTTTATTAATAAACGATCAGCATTAATTTGAATGAATTTATATTGCTTTATAGAAAATAATGTGGGATTAATTGTAATTATTATTATTATGATTATAAATAATATTAATAATAATTTATAAATATTAACTTATTCAATAATTATTATTTAAACTAAATAATAATAAATATATTAAAGTTTTATCCCCACTTCATTTTCTATAATCAATATAAATGCAATAAAATTCTGGTCATTTTGAAAGAATTATTATTATTATTATTATTATTATTATTAAACATATTATACTATTATTATAGCTATCATTACTATGTTAACATTATTACATTTCTGGATTTATTTTAATTAAATCTTTTTTCAAAATGACCAGTATAATTTTTAATGCATTTATTTTGTTTTAGAGAAACTAATATAGAAAAAATAAAAATAAGAATTGATTATTTATGTAATTATAAATATTTAATTAGCTAAATTTAAATGCATTTAAATAACTAAATTTTTGAATTAACATTTTAACAATAATAATAATAATATGATTCAATATATGGAATGTTTAATAAAAAACGAATTTGATACATTATAGAAATGAAACTCTTGATTGGCTTGAGGAGAAATCTGGCGCAAGCGTTGACGCCTCACAGCGTCATTAAAACATCCAGTTCAATGTTGGTCCCGGGAGAATTTTTTATGGATTAAATTAAGTACTTCCATCTTCATTTCCCACCTGATCGCAGCCATATAAATCCCAACAGCTGATCAGCAGACTTCAGAAAGCCCGACGCCTTCAGACGGAGCAGCTGCGAGATCAAGCAGGAGAGCGCGGAGCGAACAGGCTGACGCACACTCAGCTTTTTACTGTCCTTTCTGTGTCTGACGGGTTAGACAAGCATATCGGAAACTAGATGACGAGTTAGTCTTCACTTAAAGCCCAAATCCTGGAAGATAAGACATCGTTACGGGTCCAAAAGGAAGGGAGCGTTTTAAAGAGAAGATCAGCGGAGCTGTCCAGTGCTGAATACGCGCCGCTGACGCGGGAGCTGTCCAGTGCTGAAGTTGCATTTCTGCCTTCGCGCTGCATCAACACAACGCAATAAGGGGCTCAAGGGTCCGCCGTAACCCTGTGCTGGCATCCCAGTCTCAGCATAACCGAAGAGAACGATACAAGACGCGTTTTCACCGAGCGTTGCATGAAGAAAGCGAGCGTTTCGACCGGAGGACGAGTGTTTTTTTTTTCTTTCTTTTATTTAACGTCGAAACATGCCAAGGTCTTTCCTGGTCAAAAAGGTTAAGCTTGATGATTTCTCATCCGCTGATCTCGAGAGCTCCTATGGCAGATCCAGGGCAGATCTCAGCCTGCGCTTCCATGAGAAAGGTAATCAGATTTATTGTCGGATCAAACACATAAAGGTTGTCTAGGTCGTAATATATATATATATATATATATATATATATATATATATATATATATATATATATATATATATATATATATATATATGTGTGTGTGTGTGTGTGTGTGTGTGTGTGTGTGTGTGTGTGTGCTTTTCACAAGGACAAGTGCATGCGAATCGTGGCTTGTTTTGAATGGTTTTTATAATCATAATCAGGGTCTGACCCACGGTCACATTGCGTTCAACACCGTCACGCTCAGCACTGTTTCTGTCGAGTCTGCACATTTTGAGGGTTGCTTTTCAGGTGTTGCGCTCCTTCGAGCACGCATTCGCGTTTTAGCAAACGCAAGTAACAAGTATTTCACACCTATAACAAGAGTTGTACTGTTTTGATATCCAGTTATCATACCAAACGTGCGTTTTAAACACACAAGAGAACCATGTAATGGAATTATTCAATCGCGCGCGCGCGCACATACCCACACATTCTATTAAGGGGACGCATGATCATGATTCGGGTTATTATTTACGCTCTACATATCCTGCGCTTTGCATACACTCGCATAAGCGTGCACTCAGTCCGGAAGAGCATTTATGGAATTTGTATGCATGCTTTCCTGATCTGAGAGAGTTACAGAATGATATCTTTAACCTTCTGTGCGTGCATCGAACTAATTCTGCTCGATTTCTATCAAGTCTGCAAATGCAATTATATCTGCAGCGATACCATTCTCCTCGCCATTGTGCTTAAATGGGTTACAACGTTAATTGAAATGGAGAGGTATTGATTTTAGTGCGCGCGTGGAGGTTAATGTAGAAAAAGCTTTTTAAGAGAAGTCTGGGTTTACATCTTGTCTGGTAGGGTACTTTAAACGAGGCACTGTTGCATCTATAAATGTACTGTTGCTCTTGTTTATCTGCAGCATACATCAGTGACTACATGACCCCGGCCGTGTATGACGCCGAAAGCGACAACGGCATCAAAGTACCCTCCCCAGGACCCATCTACGACAGCATCCACAGTGATGACTATGGAGCCCCGGACTCGGATCAACCGGACAGCCCGCGATCTGAGATCTCCGGTTACATCAACGGAGACACCGCCGTCAGCGAGGGCTACACGGTAGACGCGTTCTTCATCACGGACGGGAGGTCAAGGAGAAAGGCCATCAGCAGTCCACGCACCCTTCAGCGGCACTCGTGCAACGAGTGCGGAAAGACATACGCCACGTCTTCCAACCTGAGCCGACACAAGCAAACGCACCGGAGCATGGATAGCAAAATGGCCAAGAAGTGCCCCACCTGCGGGAAGGTGTACGTCTCCATGCCGGCCATGGCCATGCATTTGTTGACGCACGACCTAAAGCACAAGTGTGACATATGCGGAAAGGCCTTCAGCAGGCCGTGGCTTTTACAGGGACACATGCGCTCACACACGGGCGAGAAGCCGTTCGGATGCGCGCACTGCGGGAAGGCGTTCGCCGACCGCTCCAACCTGCGCGCCCACATGCAGACACACTCGGCCTTTAAGCACTACAAGTGCAAGAGATGCGACAAGACCTTCGCTCTAAAGTCCTACCTGAACAAGCACTACGAGTCGGCCTGCTTCAAGGGAGCTTTTGCGCCTCTGAGCCCTCTGGACGCGTGAAAACGCGCAACGGACTTCCAACGCTCTAAAAAGAAATGAAATAAAGGTTCTTTATCGGCATGCAGTGTTCCACAGAGAACCTTGAACATCCATGGAACCTTCCCATTGTAGTGGAAAAAGGTTCTTTAGACTCTAACTTAGGTTCTTCCATGGCATTGCTGCCAAAACCCCATTTTTGAGCCTTTATTTTTAAAGGAATATTCCGGGTTCAATACAAGTTAAGCTGAATCAACAGCATTTATGGCATAATGTTGATCACCACTAAAACATATTTCAACTTATACCTCCTTTTCTTTAAACATCCCCCCCCCCAGAGACTCTAATGGAAGTGAATGGGGCCAATCTGTAAACGTTAATATACTCAATTTTCAAAGGTATACCCACAACTATACTAACTATATGTGTGTTAACGCACTTTTAGTGAGATAAAATCTCTTACTAACCTTGTCCGTGCAAAGTTAAATCCAATTTTACAACTTCGTTGCTATGACGACGGAGCCCCATAAACCCCAAAACCGTAAAAATGCCAATTTAACAACTTCCCAGCTCAAATAACACACAAGTTTTAACAGAATAATTCATGTAAGTGCATTTATCAAATAATAAGCGTCACATTTCTGCCTTTAAACCCTCCAAAAATTGGCCCCATTGACTTCCATTGTAAGTGCCTCACTGGAACACGGATTTGTGCTATTTTTGTGGTAATCAACATTACGCCTAAACTAAATGTTGCCGATTGATCTTAACTTGTAGCGAACCCGGAATATTCCTTCAAGAGTGAACTTTACACACCTGATGACCTGAATACAACTAGTTGACAGCACATCATGGAAACCTTGGATTAATCGCATGTACCTTAACTTTTCTTTTTTAAGTGTACTCTCTGTCACATATTCAGCTGAAATATCATCTGTTGAGACATTGAAAATGTCGTTATTTCTCTCAAAAAGGTCAAACCTTTTCTAAGTATTGGATAATATTGTACTGCTGCAGCGAGTGGCCACAAAAGTGTTCAGCATTGAGGTAAAAACTATTTATTCATTCACTTATTTATGTACTATTTATATATTTATTCATTTATTTCCTAAAACAAACTGTGTACGATCTTGATTTGCACTTTAATTTAGTGTTCCGTTGCCAAGCCTTCATCATCAATATGCCAAAGCATTTGCCACTTTCTGAATATCTTATTTTTATTTGCCACTTTATAAATTTGTTGCATGCAAAAAAAAAACAAAAAAAAAACGAAACGAAAAAAAAAAAAAAACGACTACTAGCCTAATGAAATCTATGCCAATTTTACAAAGCTTTGGATTTTTTGCCAAAACCTAGATAGCATCCATGTCTGCAATATCTCTCGGGAGTGATGATGAGGATGATGATGAAGATGATGATGAAGAATAGAGCAATAATGCATGGTATTTTTAAAAGCTAAAGCGAGTAATAACTATAGCGTTTTTAATCACGATTTTATCCGATACTATCCGTAGACGTTCAGAAGTTCAATATCAGGGATATGCCAGAGTAGTATTAGCAGATACTTCCACGGGATGGGGGTGGGAGGGATATAGGGTGCTTTTGTAAGTGGTTATGCACTGCCTGCCTCTTATTTAATGACGTAGTTTTAGAACGTAGGCACGCGTGGTGCTGAACGGACAGCTGGATCATTTGCTCCGAATCTGCTGAACGGCCGGTGAACCTGGAGAACGTGGATGAGCTGAAACTGCAATACTGACAGATGGACATATTTCATGCAGGTTTGGCAGATTTATCTTCGAACAGCACTTCTTCGAATACCTTTCCGACCTTTTTTGAAAAATAATACAACACAAGTAGCACAAAGCTTAGAGATTCAGGTAGACAGGCCTTGTATTAGTTCAACCTCTGTTTTTGTAATTATGGACAAAGGAACTAACTGTTTAATGCAAGATGCCTTGTAAATAATCCTTTGGAATTGAATATTTCTACAAACTGTAAAGAATGAAATTAACTTATTTCTGGACTTCTTTTTTTCCCTGGGTTTTTCCCCCCCAGCATTTGAACAATGTAAAGCACAAATGACACCGGGCATTTTCTCACTTCATAATAAAGAACGAATAAGTAACTACTTTTTTTGTGGTTCTGTCTGTGTATGAGGTTTGGAATATACATTACTGCACAAACTTCACTGAGACAACAACTATTGGTTTCATGCATGGAGAGTAAAACATGCTGATTCAGTTGACGCATGCGCCTTGGCGGATGACATCAGTTTAGTGACGTCGCATGCTGTACGTACAGTCATTCGATGCAATACAGTATTTACGAAAAATCATTTCTAAGATGCCAAACATTAGAAACATGCATGATGACTTGTGGCTGTTCAAAGCTCGCTTTCATCTCAACTGATGCTGTTGTTGCGTGTGATTGAATTTTATCCGCATTGTGTTCTCAAGAAGCCCTTGATATGAAAGCATTTCATCAAAGGGAAGCCAGGAAATGTCATTCTTTTGGTGGAAAGAGCTCCAAAAATATGCTTTGGTTTGAGTACGGTTGTGCATTTGGCCGTGCTGCAGCGTTAACCTTGAGACATGCCAGTGACAGGGAATTCGCCCGTCAGCTTTATCCAGGTCCCAGCTGAGTTCTTATCAAAAAGGGCTCGAGCACTTCAAAGAGCCTCCTGATGACTTTGGGTGAAAAAGAGGATCATTACTGGATGGCCAATGTGGAGCATTTCGTCTTGCCCAGCTTATTTTGCATCAATGCTCTGGAAAGAAAACAGGTTTTTCATCGATGTTCAAACAAACTGCACCCCTTCACGGTGTTGTGATTGAATGCCCCCTCAAGGTTAGTTTCACACCAGTTTGCTTAAAGTCAACATGAAACGATTTCAATAATCTGACATTTTCAAGGGAAAAAGGCTGTTCAACTCCAAAATAATTGATTGGATCACAAAAGTGGGTGGTGAGTACCAGAATGAAGCCAGATGGATTGAGAGGAGGGGCTGAGAAAAGTAAGAGGGATTTGTGACGTCATCCAAAAATAAAAGTTGTTTTAGCGGTGGATGAACTGTTCACTGGAACATGTATTAACCTCGTGTGACCCCCGTCCACAAGTGTGGACATTGCATTTTGGCTTCACGTTACGCAACGCATAATTTAAATGAATTTAAACGGACTGAATACTGTTCACAAGACTCTAGACTGTCATCTAAGGGTTAAAGTTCTGCCGCACCGAGTCATGTGACACAACATCATGAAGCGCTTCTTTGGGCGCAGCGCCAACAAAAGTGCCTCTGGTGATAAACCTCTTTATGTTATTACATTGAAACCTGTTTGGGTGTAAAGAGGAGAGTCTCTAGTTTCGTTTGAAATGCCGCTTTAAGAAATTCATTTATTTTTTCGCTCGTCAGCGCGCTGATAAACATGATGGGCCAATATTCCCTCAAAAGTTGAAACACAGGTTATTTATTTATAATAAGTTTTCAACACATCTGTGGGTCATTTCGCTTCATTTTAATATACATTTTGTTATATTTTATTTTGTTATCACTGTAGAATATGGTTCTATTCATTAACATTAGTAAATACATTCCTATATATTTATCGTACATTATCACATTGAGAATTAATGATGCATCCAAAAGCTGGAAAATGTGTCTTTCAGAGGCTTCATATGGAGTTAAGATGAAAATAAGGTGCATTTCAAACTGTTCCGAGACCAGTGCAGACAGACAGCACACTGGAGGTTAAGTCATGCACTAAATAGGGAGCAAGTGAGCATCTTATAGCTCTCCTATAACTGTTCTGAGACCAGTGCAGACAGACAGCACACTGGAGGTTAAGTCATGCACTAAATAGGGAGCAAGGGAGCATCCTATATCTCTCCTATAACTGTTCTGAGACCAGTGCAGACAGACAGCACACTGGAGGTTAAGTCATGCACTAAATAGGGAACAAGGGAGCATCCTATAGCTCTCCTATAACTGTTCTGAGACCAGTGCAGACAGACAGCACACTGGAGGTTAAGTCATGCACTAAATAGGGAACAAGGGAGCATCCTATAGCTCTCCTATAACTGTTCTGAGACCAGTGCAGACAGACAGCACACTGGAGGTTAAGTCATGCACTAAATAGGGAGCAAGGGAGCATCCTATAGCTCTCTATGCAGTTAAGTGCGTTCACTCCTAAAATCTGATCAAAAGTTTCAGGCTGCAGATGATGTTTTGACACTCAGCATGTTTGACACACATGGGACGATGATCATCAGTACATAGATTCACCATTTATAATGGATCATTTTATTTTAACTTGGTTGACTGTGATTGGCTGATGTTGGACATTACTTTGAATCTGAATTAATTATGCTAATTTATGATGTAATGTCTGTAATGTCTTAAAAACATGAATAATCAACACTCCTGGAAACATAATAAACAATTTGATGAAAAAATGTGACTTTCTATAGCTTGGAGAGAATGTGTGCGTCCAGCAGAATGACTCATGCATATTTGTAAGCAAAATCATGAAGAGGAAAGAACATCACAAACCTTCCAGTCTCAAATATCTCCTCAGGTCGTCACACTCTCTCCATCCAAAACACACTTTGTCCTGACCCAGTGACGTAACTCTGTTCTTACGGGCCCCTGAGCAAAGAACCTGCCGGGCCCTCTCTTTGGGGGTCCTCTGTAATTGTTCATTGCCTGTCGGACTTGAAGTCGATTTATGGTTCTTTTTGGTCGACCTTCATGGGCCCCCTCTCCCCCCCGGGCCCTAGGGCAGCCGACCACCCTGCCCTCCATATAGGTACGACCCTGTCCTGACTGTGCATGTGTTGAGTAATACCCCCGTGACTTCCCAATGTCCGTTCACAACCTCTAAACCTCAAATGGCTTCTTACTTTCTCTTCTACTCGACCTGTTGAAAAAAGACGAAATTGAAAGAGATAAATCACCCAAACATACAAATGCTGTCATCCCTTACTCACATTAATGTTGTTCCAAACCTTTCTTTCCTCTAAGGAACAAAAGAAAGTAGATTATTTTCCACTTTCATTATATGGAAAAAAAAATAGCAATGTCAACATTCTTCAAAAAGTATCCTCTTATATTCCCAGGAAGAAAGTGACATGAGGCAGTAAATGATGAAATCTTTTCATGTTGTGTGTGATGTTCAGATCATATATTCTGTCTTTGTTCCCACATCACAGGCTCTCAGTAAACTCATGAAACTCAGGTCACATCACATGATGTTTCTGCCTTCTGAAAAGGGCATGATTAATGAAATGATTCACAGCGCTTGCGATATTATGGGAATAAATCCATTATTTCTTGTAAATCAGATGTCTGCGCAGTGGACAGTTGACTGCATGTGCACGCTCGGGGGGAATATCAATTATCAATATCAAAAGTCTGAGCGCATTGGACCAGAGAGCCTTGGCTTGAGTCTTGAGAGGGTTTGTGAAGTAACAATCAACACAGCATGATTTTCGACAGCCCTATTTGTAAGGGACGAATTCAACAAACAGTTGCAACACTTTTATGTACAGTATCAGTACAGTACGTTTAAACATATACTAGTTTAATATAAAGTCACTGTCATTCTTTTCAGTGCACAGAAGAAAAACCTGAATTAAAAATATACTTTTTTTGCATTTTTGTCATGATCATGGCAGCAGTTATCCATAAAATAATTAAAGGGATAGTATACCCAAAAATGTAAATGACGTCAGCATTTACTCACCCTGATGGCGCTCCAAATCCATATGACTTTCCATATGTGGAACAGAAAAGGATGGTAGTGACGCTCCTGTTCTACCCACTCCATAGGGGACTCGAACCGGCATCTCCGGCATGGCAGGTGGGTGTGCTAACTAGGAGGCTAAAGGCTACAACCCCTAGCGTCAGTCACTAGTGCACCTCTTGAGGTCAAGAGAGTGAGGTATATACACACTGAACAGCTATCTACCAGCTGGCCACCATTACACTCACCCCCTTATACCTCACTCCCATCCGGGTCACGGCACCAATGTGACGCTCCTGTTCTACTCCCTCCATACAGGACTCGAGCCAGCGTCTCCAGCATGGCAGGCGGGCACGCTAACTAGGAGGCTAAAGGCTACAACCCCTAGCGTCAGTCGCTAGTGCACCTCTTGAGGTCAGGAGAGTGAGGTTTATACACATTGCACAGCTATCTGTCAGCTGACCACCGTACATTAGCTTTAATCACCATCCTGGGGGCAAGAGTATTTTTCACCGTTATGAGGACATATTTTTCCTTACCATATAAAAATGAACTGCATGTCACCTTTATATGTAAAATATTTACATTTCATTACATTAATGTTCTGGGTTCAATCGACAGTTTTTGTGGCATAAAGTTGATTTGAAAAGAAGCAAAAATTGCAGAGTAATGGACTTACAATGGAAGTGAATGGGGCCAGTCCATTAATGCTAAAATACACACTGTTTCAAAAGTATGGCCGAAAAATGTAAACATTGTATGTTAGCATGACTTTAATGTGATAACATTGCTTACTAACCTATCTATGTCAAGTCATATCCACTATTTAAACTTTGTTGCCATGCAAAGAAAACCTCTAATCCCAGTATTGGGTAAAACTTTACACAGAAAAGGTTAGTTTAGTCACACTAAAATCATTTTAAAATTTCTAATGTTTCTGTGCTTTGGCTATATTTTCGAAACAGCGTGTATTGTTTGCATTTATTGACTGGTCCCATTCACTTCCATTGTAAGTCCCTTAAGTACTGTAACTGCTTTTTTGTAAGCAACGGAAGAGTCAAAGTTATCAACAATTTTGTGGTAAGCCTGGAGTGCATTTTCAATCTGAAACAACAATAACAAGATAATAAATATAGCTGCAAGCAGCAATGACAGCCCCAAGCACAAATGGTCCATTTGCACCCAGTGGCTTTCAGAAAACAATGAAAGATGGACACATGAATTTGGCATTTAACATTATTAAAAAATTTTTTGAAGCACTTTGGGTAAATATAAGTTGACTATTTTAAAGTCTGTTATAAGAGCCGCACTTCCTGCTGCCAGGTTGTGGTGCTATGACTGTGACCTAAAATAGTAAAATCCATGTGATTAGCCCCTAAGACTTAACATACTTAACATATATCTAAATTTTGATCTAAATCACACATTGCACACTGAAGATAGGAGACACTTCCTGTTTCCTATTTTTCGGCATTAATTTAATGCCTCGCCATGGCAACACTGTTCGAAATATAAAAAAATATGTTCACAATTTAGCATCTTCAATGTCTCGGAACAATGTTGTCTAAATATTGTGAAAGTCTCATGAAAAGTTCAGAGACTGTTTAAAAAATATTTTAAAAATACAAAATGACCTAATGACTATATTAGGAAAGTTGTCCGGCTTGATGAGGCTATATATGTACCAATTTTGGTGACTTTATGTGAAAATAGGGCTGCTACAGAAGCCATCTTACACACCCATATTAAAGGGGGTACTACAGAGCCCCTCCACCCCGTTCCCCCCTTCGCCCATACGGGAACTCTTGCCCATCCCAAATGGCCGACGACTCTGATGTGTGTGAAAAAATTTCATGAACTTTTAAGCATGCCATGAGCCTCAAAAACACCCAAATATAGGAAGAAATAATAATAATAATTAATAGTATTTAATATATCAAATATCCCTTTACAAATGTACATCAGCAGTTTCTTGACATTATACTATAGAATTTTTAAGCAATTCACGTAAACACAAGAGTGCTATTTTAAAGTCTATTAAAAGTGCCATACTTCCTGCTGCCAGTTGGTGGTGCTATGACTTTGACCCATAATAGCCACATCAATGTGATCAGTCCTCATTATCAAACATACAGCTGAATTTTCATCAAAATCATACTTCCTGTTTCAAATTTATAGTTATAAATGTATTGTTGCGCCATACCGACACTGTTCAAAATATAAAAAATCTGTTCACAATTTAGCATCTACAATATCTTGACATGATGTTGCACAAATTTGTTGCCAGTCACATGAATTTAAAAGTTAAAAGTCACAAGTGTTTAAAAGTTCAAAGCCTGTGATTTTCAGAAAATCCAAAATGGCCGACTTCCTGTTGGGTGGCTTTAATAGAACTACAGTATGTATGAACCAATTTTGGTGACTGTAGATGAAAAAGGACTAGCCATAATGGTCCACACAGACGACTCTGATGTGCGTTAAATATTTCAAGAGTATTCACGCATGTTAAGGACCCCAAAAGTAGAGAAAACCTTAATAATAATAATAATAATAATAATCTTTAGAAGAACAATAGGGTCTCCACACTTTCAGTGCTTGGGCCCTAATAACAAATAAACAAAACCACTCACTTTCCTTGGTTGGATAATTTTAGTAGCTATAAAAAGTAGACAAGACAGATAATGTTATTAGTTTTAAGAATCGCCAAATTGATTTCATATGTAAGCAGAACATGGGCATTATAACTGAAATATACCTCAATTAATTGGAATTGAATCACATTGAATTGAATCAAGAGCTTGTGAATCAGAATCAAATTGAATCTGGAAATATGTCCCAGCCCTTCATTAAAACACCTCCTTTTGTGTTCCGCATGCATTTAAATGGTGCTATCAGGGATCACATTTCATTCGTACTGAATGTAGCTCCTGCTGGTTTCCTCGAGTCTCACACTGGCGTCTCTGAGGGCTAAAGTGTGAAGTTACAGACTGCATTTCTGCGACATCTCCGAGCTCTGAGCTTGCGGATCATTATCACTCCGGCGCTCTGAGGCGGAGCTGGTCTCCTGAGAAATCCTCTAATTGTGCTGCGAGGGGCCGCATCAGCAGAATCCATTACTTAAATGGGAGACAGGTGCACTCAGGCCGGGCGTTTGTGGATGTGCCAGGAGTCTGACGTCAGAACGCTGTCACACTGATAACAACTCCTGCGGCTCTGCAGAATCCGACCTCTTCCGATATTTCCTCCTTAGAGAGGAAGACAGTGTTTATTACTTACTTGTTTTATACCGAGACAGAACGGACCGCAGATAGACTCGTGCTTTGTTGATATCCAATAACACAATAGTTGTTTATCTTCTTCTCGCCTTCATGAATGTTTCCAGATAAAATTGCTCTGCTCAGAGGTTGCCCTTTCATAGCTCAGGAGATTGTAGTGTCAACTTTGTCTGATATATTTCTATTTAAATATATTTGGGAGAAATAAAAATAGACAAATAATTGTTGATGAACAGTAAGAGTATAGAGCTATGAAAGTAATGTAAAAGCTTAACTCACACATTGGAAGAATATGATGTGTAATATTTGAGTTCATAATGAGATCTCTGACTTTCGATTGGAAATCTGAGCACTATGAGATATAGTAGAAACTCTAATGAAACTTTATTGAAACTCTAGAGGAGAGAGGTGTTTCAGGAGGCCATACTAATACATTATTGTACAAAATGCATCTTTTTCTCCACGTTTTGGCCTTCTGTCTACATTTAGAAAACGCTGTCTTCACCTTGTCGTGTGGACAGGGAAAATGGAGATATTTGAAAACAGCGACATATTTGTTGTCATGTGACACAGTCATGTGATCCATTCAACCCAAAACAATCAAGATGGCGACTCAACACAGGGACAATTGCGTTTCAAAACGTATATGGAACTGTGATTTTTCGCATGTGCAGTAAGAGGATTTAAGCACTCTCATGTTTCAGTGTGGTCGAGTGTCTTTTGGAAAAAGCTTGTGAACGTCAGTGAGGTTAGGGTTAGGGTTAGGGTCGAAAACGAAAACGCCATTAATGTGGACATAGCCTGAGAATCAGGGGACTTCTGCAAACACCTAATTTTATCCCCAAAAGTCTCCATTTAATCTCATTGCTTACGAGGTGAAACAATTGAGATAATAATTGGGGCGGCTGTGTCTCAGGTGGTAGAGCGGGTCGGCTGCTAATCACAGGGTTGGTGGTTTGATTCCCGGCCCACATGACTCCACATGTCGAAGTGTCCTTGGGCAAGACACTGAACCCCAAGTTGCTCCCAATGGCAGGCTAGCACCTTGCATGGCAGCTCTGCTGTAATTGGTGTGTGAATGTGTGTGTGAATGGGTGAATGAGTCACAGTGTAAAATGTATGGGTAACAATTTCTGAATGGCATGCTTTGTGTCGTACCTAAGTACCCCCTCCTCCCCTAATAAAATGACTGTAACTCATGGCCTCTCATGGCATTTTGCTTAATTTAATGGTGGGTTAAATAAATTCGTCATTAGTTCATTTATAGTTTCTCACAGATCTCCCAGGATGGATGCGATACAGTCTGAAGGTGACATCACACATTCCGAAACAGTTGATTGGCAGTTCAGGGCCAGTGCTGACCTCACCACAACAAAGTCAAAAGGCACGACCTCCTAGTTTGACACTCGCTGTAACACTGTCCAAATATCTCAGAACACAGTTCCACCCTACAGGCACATTCCAGATTTTTTTTCCATCTTTTGCTCTCCTTGGGATGGAGGAAGCAGTTAACATTTCATAAATGTGACTAAATCAACCTTTAACAGCCCCTTACTCTCACATAAGTCACACAGAAAAGCCACTTTCCAAAGGGCAAGTGCAGTAACTAGGCAAATATTTCCAAACAAGAAATACTTCCATAAGATGTGCAGAGAGAGAGAGAGAGAGGGGGGGGGGGGGGGGGGGGGGGGTGCTGCTGACCCAGTTTGGCAGACATGCAGCAAGCGGTTTGCCAAGCAGCGCAAGGAATGCACATTGCCATGCAGCCCCTCATGTCTGCTCCTCAGAGGATGACAAGACGATTGTGCTAACCCAGACACTGCCACTTCCTTTCTGGGATCAGCTCAAGACATTGCTCAATGCTAGCCTTCTGTTACCACAATAAAGTGATTTGATTTGATTTTGATTTGATTGATTGGCTGTTTTGAGTCTGAGTAAGTATTCCTAATTAGCCAGGGCTGCTTGATAAATCAGTCTGAAATGACAGCGTATCTTACGGATTGCCTCTATGAGTGTGTGTGTGTGTGTGTGTGTGTGTGTGTAATGATTAAGGATGGGAACTGAAAACAGGTTTGTATTCACAACTGATAGGTCCTTTGACATATATTAGCCAATCAACTTTGTACTCTCTTTTAAATAACATTTAAAATGCCTTAGATGTTTGCAGGTAAGCTGGTTTAAGTGCAGTGCACTATGAGAGTTTTCTCTCTGAAACCCTCCTCCACCTCAGCATCACTGGTCTAGATCTTGTCTAGATCTGCTATTCGAGGATTGTTTAATTGTGCAGCAGCATTGAAAGCATATCTAAACTAAATCCAAACATAACATCCCAACTTTTCTTATCCACTATAACACTTAAAGTTTATTCTGATAGTTGTCATGACAGAAATATGATTTAATACATTAATTTGTCCTCATAAAAACATCTCCTAACAAGGCCAACAACGTGAACAATCAGTTCTCGTAGTCAACGTGTTGAAAGCAGGATAAATGGGCAGGAGTAAAGACCTGAGAGACTTTGACAAGGGCCAAATTGTAATGACCAGATGACTGGATCAGAGCATCTCTGAAAGGGCAAGGCGTGTGGGGTGCTCTCGGTCAGCAGTGGCGAGTACCTACCGACAGTGATCTGAGGAGGGACAAACCACAAACCGGCGACAGGGTGTTAGGCGCGCATGGGCAACAAAGGCTATCCGGTCCAGTCCGAAGCGACAGAAGTTCTACTGTGTCACAAGTCACAGAAAATGTTTAATGATGGTTACGGGAGTAATGTGTCACAACACACAGTGCACCGCACCCTGCTGCGTATGGGGCTAAGTAGCCACAGACCGGTCAGAGTGGACCTTGGAACAGTGGAAGAAGGTCACCTAGTCTAATGAGTCCCATTTCCTTAAACTTCACATGGACGGCCATGTACATGTGAGCCATTTACCAGGGGAAGTGATGGCAGCAGGATGCACTGTGGGAAGACGGCAAGCCGATGGAGGGAGTGTGATGTTCTGGGCAATGTTCTGCTGGGAAACACTGAGCCATTCATGTTGATGTCAACTTGACACGTGCCACCTACCTAAACATCATTGCAGACCAGGTACACCCCTCATGGCAATGGCATTC
Organism: Moxostoma hubbsi; assembly: GCA_032164185.1. NCBI lineage: Eukaryota > Metazoa > Chordata > Actinopteri > Cypriniformes > Catostomidae > Moxostoma > Moxostoma hubbsi. Next base: position 38,836,140 of record JAVLUX010000026.1, on the reverse strand, counting down.
CCTGATGGTAGTGGCCTCTTTCAGCAGGATAATGCACCCTGCCACACTGCACACATTGTTTGGGAATGGTTTAAGGGACATGATGAAGAGTTCAAGGTGTTGCCCTGGCCTCCAAATTCCCCAGATCTCAATCCGATTGAGCATCTATGGGATGTGCTGGACCAACAAGTCTGATCCACTGCAGCTCCACCTCGCAACTTACAGGACTTGAAGGATCTGCTGCTAATGTCTTGGTGCCAGATACCACAGGACACCCTCAGGGGACTTGTAGAGTCGATGCCTCAGCAAGTCAGCGCTGTTTTGGTGGCACAAGGGGGATCAACAGCATATTAGGCAGATGGTCATTAAGTTTTGACTCATCAGTGTATATATACAGTATATATATATATATATATATATATATATATATATATATATATATATATATTTAAATATATATATTAAACATATTTATTATATATAAATATATAATTAAACCAATGAGAAGCTAATGATATTTGGATGGGAATGGGAAATACAAAAACTAAAACATACAGATGCATTACAGTAATGAGAATTTAAGGGGGAAATGATTCAAAAAATCTTAATGGCCTTAAAAACTTTCTGTATGCAAAATAATGTTCCTTAATATTTTATTTTGACTTAGGGGTGAAATGTGACCTGGAGATATTTTTACAAGATTTACTCATGTGTGTGTGTGTGTGTGTGTGTGTGTGTGTGTGTGTGTGTGTGTGTACCTGAACATTTTTTTGTATGCATTAATTGCAGACAGACGTGTGACATTGGTTGAGGCATGGCACTGACACACGGCCGTCCCCTCGGGCAGGGAGGGATGATTATCTCTTGGTTAGGGGCAGTTGAGCTGTGAGACGCGCTGTGCTGCATGGATAAACTAAGGTTATGTGTTAGTTACAGCCGTGTGTGTAGGAGGGTTATTATAAGTATGGGCTGCTCTGGCACGGTGAGCAGAGAAAATGTGCAAAACATACGCCTTCTCTTTTACCAATTCCCCCATCTCGCTGTCTGACTCGCTATCTGTTTCTCTGTCTCTCTCTCTCTCTCTCTCTCTCTCTCTCTATATATATATATATATATATCTTTGGGTATATAAATACAACAGGTGATTCATTTGAATCATTGTGAGGTTAAAAACATGACATCACTCTGAGCATGTGATTCATATGGAAACATCATGAATATTCAACAGGAGCTGCAACAGTGTGCTTTGATCTTAACAAGTCACGATGTTAAAGGGGTAGTTCCTCCAAAAATGTAAATTATGTAATTATTTACTCAAGCTCTTGTTGTTTCAAATTTGACATATTACTTCTGTAGAACACAAATGGAGATGTTAGGCAGAATGTTATTCTCAGTTACCATTCACTTTCGTTGCATCACTTTTTTCATACAATGAAAGTTAATGGTGACTGAGTCTATACTGTCATACATCTCCATTTTTGTTCCACAGAAGAAACTCAAAGCAATGCTTTGAGTCCACGTGAATCCACATGAATTATATAGCTCTATACCCTAACTCATTATGCTACCTCATCTGTCAGCATGATGCCGGTGAATCCCGTTCAGCCTCTTTGTATGTTATGTCATTGTTTTGGTCGATGCTCGCTCGCTCGTGTCCCTATGGAGTGTGAGCATGAGCAACAGGTGCTGCTGCAGTTCACTTAACGGCCACAGGTGTCACTAATAACAAGTGTTTCTGAATCTTACATACTGCACCTTTAACTGAGAGCTCAGGAGCTCTAATGGATCAATAATTGAGCTATACAATCTGGTGGCACAGACTGAATGCACTACAGTGTTTGTAATACTACATATGTCTCTCTCTCAAAGCATTACCTCTTTTTATTAGTCTTGTAACACTGCTACGGTTTAAAGACTCACAAAGTGATCGAAACACCTAAAGAACACTCAACAATCATCTTCGTGGCTGTCCACCATGTTCAAGAGAAGAATTCCTACCGGGAGGCCCAGCTCAGGCCGTGAAATGGCTTTATTGAAGCTTTACTGTCGTGACTCAAACAACTCAAAGCCTGTGAGCGTGTCTTGCGTAGAATATGGGACTCAACAGAGCTCCGGCTGCCTCTTAGAAAGCAACTGTTGTGCAGAACGTCAGACCCGAGCCAAGTGTGCCATCTGTTGAGATGTGCTGTGTCATCGTGAAAAATAATTAAAGAGCCAAGCTAAAAGCGTGTGACTGGAAAAGGCTTTTCTGTTTACTCGATAACTCTTAACCAAACCAAGCATGGCATTTGGCAGAGAAACCTTGAAAGGAAAAAATGAAAAAGGTGAAGCAACGTTAAAATACTCTCCGAACCCAGCTTAATATGCAGGGACAACAATAAGTAAGATATTTATAGGTTGATTTCCCTGAAAATATAGACACTGTGTTTGAGCATCCATACCAGCCTGACATGATAAAATTGGCTCAGAGTTTGAGGTGGAATGATCTGCTTTTGTCCTCTCTAAAGATCAATATGAAGGAGATAAGGGGAATGTATTACAGAATACTGAAGAATCATATAATCATATTTCAATAATCAAATTTAGGTTAATGTTATCTGAAATCTGGAAAATTCCTTCACTTGACCTTCAAGCAATGACCAGCCGACCAACAGACAAATAGATAAATGGATAAAACGATGGAACGACAGATGAAAGAAAGATCGATAGACAGACAGACAGCGGTTGATAAGATGTTCTGTGTGTTTTTAGTTTTTAGTAGCTATGCCGTTGTTAGGGAGTCCTAGGCGGTTGCTAGGCCAGTGCTAGGTGGTTGCCAGGGTGTTCTGGGTGGTTGCTTAATGGACCAAAATAAAGAGTCCACCCTCAAGTCTCCATGGTATTCTGTTTTCAAGATATGGCTTGAATCCCTCCTACAAAGTAAGCCTATGGGACTTCTAGCCCTTTGTATTGGTTGACCAGGCAAAAATTACTAGTTTGATCAATTAGTGAAGCAACAGCACACCTCTCCTCAACAAGCCGCATGATTTGAGGTATCATTCATGTCCATAACACAGTGCGGGATGAATTACATGCAGAACTCTACTGGTGCATTTAAGCATTTTCCCAGCCAATCGATTCAGCAGTCCCAGATGAAGGCGATCAGGCACATCGTGTTCATTGCTACTGATATACACACACATATACACGCACATCTGATACGTGATATGTTTGCAGGGTACATTATCATAAGTGAGTCTTTGTAAAATGTGTGATCTGCAGAAAATCTCCAGAAGGTACAGAAACATTTTCGTGATCGTGATCATCAGATCCTGATTGTTCTGAGATAAATATAGAAACGACCTTCAGAGTCAAAAACAAAGAGTGCTGAATCTCCCACAGCTCTTACGATTGGACTGAAGATAGAGTATACTGTGCAGTGTGAGTCAGACAGCAGTAAATATATATGTCAAAGGACACCACAGTACACTAACACCTGTACATACAATGACCTCTGACCTGACCTCTAATATCAGAAACACTGCTGTAACACCTGACAATGGCCATAGCTCATCAAACCACAGATTGCAACTGATTGACAGATCATCATGGGCGATAGATAGACAAACAAACAAATAAATATAATATATATTGAACTATACCCACTCTTGTATTTATCACAAGTGTACACATGTATATGTAGAATTGGATGGATATAGAGATAGATGGATGGATGGACAGACAAGCGGATGGATGTGTTATAGAAAAATAGAAAGTCTTAATCTTTGCACGTCTTAGAATCTTCTCGTTCAAATACTAGATTACTGCTGGATGAGCGAGTGCATTAGGATGAACTCAGAATGGACTCGCCATTGTCTGCTCATCCTGTGCTTTTTGTAATTTGAAACAACCGCATTAGACTGGACTGTCAGCTTTCGTCTGATGTTAGCTCAAATAACACGCATGGCCGAGGCAAGAACATCGATCTCGTCCATTATCTGCCCTGCAGCCACACACATCAGATGAGCAGGCTGCTCACATGCTCGCTTATTTCATGTTGTCATGTCTTGTCTGAGGTGCTTGTACAGCAAGTAATACAATCACATTGTCCACTGTGGAGAGTTCTGCTATTAAAAATAGTCCAATAAAAGGTCTGTGAGTAGAGAGCAGGGTGAGCCCACAGCCTAAATCAAATCCCAAGTGTATTTATGATGTAGCTTAGCTATAAACTCCACACGATCTCGTGTGTGGTACAGTATGATTGTGTCAAAGTGTAATGTATCATAAGAGGAGCAGTCAGGTTTAATTATGGCTGAAAAGATAAAAGCATTTATGAAGCTTGTGAAGGGTCTGGGCTGTACTGCAGCTTAAACTGACCGAGAACCACCCACTTAGACAGGAAGACTTGCGCACTTAGTCAGAAAGAAATGCACACTTCCCAAAACAGACATATATAGACAGGAAGAAGAACCAAATAAGACAGGAACAATTGCCCACATACAGAAGGAACTATTTAGACATTAAGAACTGCTCACGTAGACAGAAAGAATTGCCCATTTAGACAGATAGACCTACCCATTTAGACAAGATGTACCACACTCATAGACAGAAAGAACCAACTACTTACACAGATAGAACTGGCCACTTAGTCAAGAAGAACCGTCCACTTATACAGGGAGAAGAGCCTATATAGACAGAAAGATACACCCACTTAGACAGATAGAACCAACCACTTCCCAAGAAAGAACCATCTACTTAGACAAGAAGAACTGCTGACATAGACAGAAAGAACTGCCCATTTACAGGAAGAACTGTCCATTTAGACAGAAAGAACCACCAAATTAGACAGCTAGAACTGCCCAATAAGTCAAGAAGAACCGCCTACTTAGACAGAAAGAACCACTCACTTAGTCAAGAAGAACAGCCCACTAAGACAGAAAGAGCCATCTACTTATACAGAAATGGCCACTTAGTCAATAAGAACAGCCCACTTATACAGGGAGAACAGCCTACATAGTAAGAACTGCACACTTATACAGGAAGAACCGCCTATTTAGACAGAAGGAACCACCCACTTAGTCAAGAAGAACCACCAACTTAGACAGATAGAACTGGCCACTTAGTCAAGAAAATTCACCCACTTATACAGGGAGAACAGCCTACTTGATTAAGTGGCTACTTCTATCTGTCTAAGTTGGCGGTTCCTCTTGACTAAGTGGACAGTTCTATCTGTCAAAATGGATGATTATTTTTGTCTAAGTAGGATCAGCCAACTTATACAGGAAGAACCGCCTACTTAGACAAAAAGAATCATCCATTTAGACAGATAGAACTGTCCACTTAGTCAAGAGGAACCGCCAACTTAGACAGAAAGAGCCATCTGCTTAGACAGAACTTGCCACTTAGTCAAGAAGAAATGCGCACTTATACAGGGAGAACTGCCCACTTAGTAAGAACTGCACACTTATACAGGAAGAACCACCTACTTAGACAGATTGAACTGGTCATTTAGTCAAGAAGAACCTCCCACTTAGACAAGGAGAACCGCCCACTAAATAGGATCCGCCCACTAATACAGGAAGAACTGCCTACTTAGACATATAGAACTAGCCACTTAGTCAAGAAGAACAGCTCACTTAGACAGAAAGAGCCATCTGCTTAGACAGAAAAACCACCTACTTAGACAGGTAGATCTGGCCACTTAGTCAGAAGAACCACCCACTTAGACAAGGAGAACCGCTGGCTTAGTAAGGACAACCCACTTAAACAGGAAGAACCACCAACTTAGACAGATAGAACTGCCCACTTAGTCAAGAAGATTCACCCACTTATACAGGGAGAACAGCTACTTGACTACTTCTATCTGTCTAATTTGGTGGTTCCTCTTGACTAAGTGGACAGTTCTATCTGTCAAAATGGATGATTATTTTTGTCTAAGTAGGATCAGCCAACTTATACAGGAAGAACCGCCTACTTAGACAAAAAGAATCATCCATTTAGACAGATAGAACTGTCCACTTAGTCAAGAGGAACCGCCAACTTAGACAGAAAGAGCCATCTGCTTAGACAGAACTTGCCACTTAGTCAAGAAGAAATGCGCACTTATACAGGGAGAACTGCCCACTTAGTAAGAACTGCACACTTATACAGGAAGAACCACCTACTTAGACAGATTGAACTGGTCATTTAGTCAAGAAGAACCTCCCACTTAGACAAGGAGAACCGCCCACTAAATAGGATCCGCCCACTAATACAGGAAGAACTGCCTACTTAGACATATAGAACTAGCCACTTAGTCAAGAAGAACAGCTCACTTAGACAGAAAGAGCCATCTGCTTAGACAGAAAAACCACCTACTTAGACAGGTAGATCTGGCCACTTAGTCAGAAGAACCACCCACTTAGACAAGGAGAACCGCTGGCTTAGTAAGGACAACCCACTTAAACAGGAAGAACCACCAACTTAGACAGATAGAACTGCCCACTTAGTCAAGAAGATTCACCCACTTATACAGGGAGAACAGCTACTTGACTACTTCTATCTGTCTAATTTGGTGGTTCCTCTTGACTAAGTGGACAGTTCTATCTGTCAAAATGGATGATTATTTTTGTCTAAGTAGGATCAGCCAACTTATACAGGAAGAACCGCCCACTAAGTAGGATCAGCCCACTTATTAAGGAAGAACCGCCTACCAAGACAAAAAGAACTACCCACTTAGACAGATAGAACTAGCCACTTAGTCAAGAAGAACTACCCACTTATATAGGGAGATCTGCCATATTAGAAATGGAGAACCGCCGATTTAGTAAGGACAGCCCACTTATACATGAAGAACCGTCCACTTAGACAGATAGAACTAGCCACAAAGTCATGAAGAACCACCCATGTATACAGGGAGAACAGCTCACTTAGTAAGAACAGCCCAATTATACGGGAAATATCACCTACTTAGACAAAAAGAACCACCCACTTAGTCAAGAAGAACTGCCCATTTAGACAGAAGGAACCACCTACTAAGAACTGCCCAAATTTACAGGAAGAACCGCCTACTTAGGCAAGGAGAATTGTCTCTTTAGACAATTAAAACCACTCACTTATACAGCAAGGACCACCCACGTTGACAGGGAGAACTGCCCACTTTAACAGGAAGACCCACCCACTTAACATGAAGACCCGCCCATTTATACTAGAAACACCCATTTAGACAAGAAGAATCCACCACTTAGACTGCAAGAACTGCACATTTAGAAAAGAATAACCACCAAATTTTACAGGAAGAACAGTCCACTTAGATAGGATGGAATGCTTGTTTAGAGAAGGAGAACAGCATACTTCTACAGGAAGAAGGATTTTTCATGCACTGACGAACTGTATTAAATAAGATCATGAACTAGAGGGCAGAGTTTGTAAGGTTGGGATGTGTTGAGGACATACAACAGATGTGTTATCTAGTTTCTTAGAATCGGTCATTCATTCACTGTGCATTTACCAGAACACATTTCATGCCACTTAAAAAATCCTTTCTGCCACCTTACTGTGTTAGAGACATTCCGATGAACCCTGTTAACCACACACATACACGCATGCAGCTGCGCTTAATCAGAACATTTACAGTCAAGTGGCTCAAGCTGATTCACCTTAATAGCATGTCAAGAGCGTTTTTACATGAAATATTCCCCAATTCTGCAGCCGTTCCCAAGTGTTTTAATACGGCCTTGCTGCCAGGAGAGAGAGATTGAACACAGACTTTATCAAAGGCACAACGGCTCTTTAGTGTGATGAATATATACTCTGAGTGCTTCAGCACAATTTCCCTCTTTTAATTGTGTTATTCAAAGGAATGAAGAGTAATGAGCGAATCTCCAAGCACCTCTAAAATGACTCTTTCTCTGCTCGCTTGTTGTGGGGTCTGTTTTCTCTAGACTGTGCCGGTTAAATGACTTTTTTGCTTTTTGACTTTACTCTATATATAATGGGGGGCAAAAATCTTAGAGCAAATAGAAATTTAGTCCAAATGTCTGTTGTTATTGAGTGTGTGATTGTGTATCAGTGTTCTGGTGTGTGAGTGGTAATTGTACTCTAGAGAGGTTGTGGTTCTCTGAATTACCAGCATCTTTTCTAATCTGGACCACAAAACGGCTTACTAAACCCCTGAGTCATACACAGACCTGTAGAATAAATCACACACACACACACTCACACACACACTCACACACACACACACACACACACACACACACACACACACACACACACACACACACACACACACACACACACACAATCATTTTGTTAGACACCCAAGACTAGTACAGTGAACAGCACAGTTCACCATAATTCTCTGTTAGTCTGAGCATTTTCTCACATTCTCTCTGCATTTGATTCTTCGTAGCTGATTAATTTTAAAAATTGCTTGGCAACAGACACAACAGCTCAAATCCACGAGCCACTCCATTCAAAAATATGCTAATAATATTCATTGTTTATATGGTTATTATTGCTCAACCCTGGAACTATGTTAGTCTGGCACACTAGAAAGCCAAAATCAGACCCAATTGAACCCTATAACCAGTGTAGGGGAAATCAGCTAGACCCATTAGAGACACCAGTATGAACAATGAAGACCAGGAGTCAAAGTTGAGTTTAGATCATTTGAGAGAGTGATTAATGAAGGCAAAAAGTGAAACAGAAAATGAGTTGAGGATCAAACTTCGAACTAACATAGACTAGTGAAACAGCATTAATTACAGGTATATGCAAATGTATTGACAATCTCTCACAAGTACAGATTTCTTATAGGTAAACAGAACAGATAATTATAGAAAGATAAGATAGAAGATAAATTATAGATTTAAAAATGCAAGTGGTAAGAAGAGTTTGATTCACTAGAACAACTAGAACCCTATAAATCAGACACAACAGAGGCCTCATTATCAGACACACTAAAACCCAACAATCAGGCACACTAGACGCCTACAAAACATACACACAAGATTCTTTTAAGCAGACACACTGAAATACAATAATTAATCTCAGAAGAACCCAATAATCAGACCCACCAGCACCCCATAAATCAGATAAACTTGAACACAAATAGCAGTCACACTAGAACTCTATAATCAAACATCCTAGAACCCAATAATAAAAAACAATAGAACCCTTTTAATCAGACACACCAGAGACCTTTAAACAGATACACTGAAACACAAAAATTAATCACGCAAGAACCTAATAATCAGACACACAAGATCCCCACAAATCAAACAAAATAGAAAACAAAAATCTGTCATACCAGAACCCAATAATCAAACACACCAAATCCCCATGAATCAGACAAACTAGAACACAAAAATCAATCAAACAGAACCCTATAATCAGACACAATAGAACTATACAATCAAACATTCTAGAACCCTATAAATCAGACACTCCAGAACCCCATAATCAGACACACTATAATATAAATATCAATCACCCTAGGACCCTATAATCAGACATACAAGAACCCAATATTATGACACAACAGAACCCTAGAAATCAGAAATACCAGAACCCAATAAATCAAACAAACGAACATAAAAATCTGTTATACCAGCACCCCATATTCAGACACAGCAGAAGCCCATAAATCAGACAAACTAACACACAAAAAATAGCTAAGCCAGAACTCCTTATTCAGACACACAAGAACACTTTAATCAGAAACACTAGAACCCTATATTCAGATGCACCAGAATTCATTTGTCAGACACACTAGAACCCCATGATAAGATTCATAAGAACCCTATAATCAGACACACCAGAACCCTATAATGAGACACACCAGAACCCTATAATCAGACACACAAGAACCCTATAATCAGACACACCAGAACCCCATGATAAGATACATAAGAACCCTATAATCAGACATACCAGAACCCTATAATCAGACACACCAGAACCCTATTATAAGACACACCAGAACCCTAGAATCAGACACACCAGAACCCCATGATAAGATACATAAGAACCCTATAATCAGACATACCAGAACCCTATAATCAGACACACCAGAACCCTATAATCAGACACAGCAGAACCCTATAATCAGACGTACCAGACCCCTATAATCAGACATACCAGAACCCTATAATCAGACACACCAGAACCTTATATTCAGACACACCAGAACCCTATTATAAGACACACCAGAACCCTATAATCAGACACACCAGAACCCTATATTCAGACACACCAGAACCCTATTATCAGACACACCAGAACCCTATAATCAGACACACCAGAACCCTATAATCAGACACACCAGAACCCTATAATCAGACACACAAGAACCCTATAATCAGACACACAAGAACTCTACAATCAGACACACCAGAACCCTATAATCAGACACACCAGACCCTATAATCAGACACACAAGAACCCTATAATCAGACACACAAGAACCCTATAATCAGACACACAAGAACTCTACAATCAGACACACCAGAACCCTATAATCAGACACACAAGAACCCTATAATCAGACACACAAGAACCCTATAATCAGACACACAAGAACTCTACAATCAGACACACCAGAACCCTATAATCAGACACACCAGACCCTATAATCAGACACACCAGAACCCCATGATAAGATACATAAGAACCCTATAATCAGACATACCAGAACCCTATAATCAGACATACCAGAACCCTATAATCAGACATACAAGAACCCTATAATCAGACACAGCAGAACCCTATAATCAGACGTACCAAACCCCTATAATCAGACATACCAGGTCCTATAATCAGACACACCAGAACCCTATAATCAGACACACCAGAACCTTATATTCAGACACACCAGAACCCTATTATAAGACACACCAGAACCCTATAATCAGACACACCAGAACCCCATGATAAGATACATAAGAACCATATAATCAGACACACCAGAACCCTATAATCAGACACACCAGAACCTTTTATAATCAGACACACCAGAACCCTATAAGGAACACTCAAACCATTTTATCAGACACATCAGAGCCCCATATTCTGACACATCAGAACTCCGCATTCTGAAACAAGACACTATTTGTCAGACACACACACACACACACACACACACACAATCCCCACATGAAACAGTTGTGCTTATAGGTCTAAGAGTTGAGACATTTAAAAT
>JAVLUX010000026.1:38812500-38817500 GCA_032164185.1 Moxostoma hubbsi | reverse complement strand
AGTTGCGCTTCGAGAATAAATGTTCCGTAATGAGCGTTGGAGTGCTCGTGTGCCCACAGGAACGGTCTTCAGCTTTGGCCATGATCTCGCAGGAAACACTGAAGATTTCATGAGCTTGTCAGGGCGCAGCCGGAGCGCTCAGTCTGACGTATTGTAAAACATGGTAAAACCCTCCTTACGCTTTGCCCTGGGCTGCACACCAGTTGTTGCATTATTTACACTGAAATAACAGAGAACATTGCATCGAAATGTCCACTGGCCTACTTGCTAGTTTTAAGTGATTCAATCATGCAACAGTTTTGTTTCAGATTGGCAGAATGTAATGCTAGTGTACTACTCAGTGCATACTACTTATTAGGCTGTGTAAAGGGATTAATGGAGAGGAGAAGACGAGAACCGGCTTGACAATATAAATAATAGTTTAAAATAAAACTCAACCAAAAAAACAAACTCACACACAGGTGTTGGACAGCTGTCCGTAAATCTCTCCCTCTCCCGCAGTGCCATCTTCGGTTGGCCTTAATCCCTCTCGAGGTCTAATCAGCCTGATTAGGGGCCGGGTGCACGGAATCACGACCCGGCCCCGCCCTCCGCCCTGCCAGATTCCTCCCTTGTTCTCTCAGGTTGGGGAGCCTCCAGCATGACGTACACCCCCAACTTCCCTGGCGACCCGTCTGCCGGCAGGTCATCCCCGTCTACTTGGATGAGGGATGGAACAAGGGGAGGGAAACCAAAAAAAAATGGCGATCGTGCCAAATTAACGGGAAAGGCCAACACGAGAGAGAGAGAAGGAGAGAGAAAAAAAAAAGTACTCGCCGGTTCTCCGATATGCCATAGCTTGGTCCTTGGCCACTCCTCCACCCTCTAATGGACGACAGCCACGCCTCCACGGGAGGATCGGAGGCAGTCCTCCGGCCCTGGCGTATTCCGGTGGATGGAAGGAGTCTCCCCCGCCCTTGGCAGCGGCCCTGACAATGCCAGGCGGTTGGCTAGGAGCCCCTCCCCCCCTCGAGGTCGGCGGCTGTACTTCCGCATTCAGGCGGCCAGGTTCCTCAATCCCCCAGCGAATGTCTGCGGCTGCTCCATTAGGGTGGATGGTAGTGGCGAGGACTCTACTACGGTGCATCCCTCCTCATTCCTGGGTTTTCGGCACCAGTGTAAAGGGATTAATGGAAAGGAGGCGAGAAAATATAAATAATATTTTAATTATAAACTGAACCAAAAAGACAAACACACAAAGGTGTCGGACAGCTGTCCGTAAATCTCCCTCTCTCCCGCACTGCCACCTTAGGTCGGCCTTAATCCCTCTCTTGTGGAATCACGACCCGGCCCGCCCTCCGCCCTGCCACAGGCTATTCTTAAAAACAAAGTAATATGAAATCAGACAGGCTCAAAGCAGCCACAATTTAAAGAAGCATTTGAAGACATATGTATTTTTTTTTATTTGCATTTCATTGATATGTAGGTATGTATGCATGTGCGAATGTTTACTTTTTATTTAAATGGCTGAAAATGAATGTTAAGCTAATTAAATGCATTATTATTATGTAAAATAATATGGCGTATGCATTGATGAAAATTATACTAATAATTACGGTGATGTCGCACATTAATTTTTGGCAGTCTAATAAAATAGTTAATAATTATAATAATAATAATTACCATTAACCTGTATAAACAAGTTATATGTGTCATTTGATTACTTAATTGGCAATGCTTCATGGGATTGTAGTTCATTCCTTAATTAAAGATGCTACTGTAAGTACACAGTCTGTCTCTTTGTCTTTTCGTCCTGTTTTCAAATACTTTATTGCTTCAAATCAGATTTTATAATGTTGCGATTCACCTCAGAGCTGGCTGGTTTGGTTTAATGGCTTTCAACTCTTTTATGAAGGAATTTGTGAAATCCCTTTGAAGAAAATTCATGGAAAAGATACTTCTAGCTTTAAATGTGGCTCTTCCAAACAGAATTTAGAGTCAGAACGATATATTTTCTGTGGACCCCTTGTGGCAAGTTGGATAATAAAATACAGCAGTGATTGATGAGTGATTCTGGCTTGTTTTCTCATTAGATATCTGTATCACAAAAAGTGTTTTGTGTTTGCATAGATAGCAGGGAGTCCGACCCTAAAGACCACACACACACACACACACACACACACACACACACACACAAACACACAAACTTACATGTAGATATGTGAAAACATATAAAGTACCATAAGCGTAGATTTAGGTAAAGATGGTAATGGACATGTCCCTACCAACATTTAGAAAATCAGAAATGTTCTGACCAACATATGGGCAATGTTACAACAAATTCCTCAGTATCATAATTCAAGTTTAAATTATTGGCCCACCTCTTTTCAAGCAGAGCAGAAATTGGGTTGGTGTCAAAAAACGGTGTCACATGGCACCTGTTACTTTTCTCAGTGCTGTTCAGGATGCACCAATCACAGACATTTTTGATTACTGCATAAAGATTATTTTTTAATATACATTTCTGGCGAATTTACACTTGCACATTAATATTAGGCAGTGTTGTGACCAAGACCAAGACCAGGGTGTATCAAGACTGAGACAAACCAAGGCATTGAGGGGTTGAGACCAAGTCAAGACCAAGACCAGGGTGTATTGAGACTGAGACAAGACCAAGGTTTTGAGGGGTCGAGACCGAATCAAGACCAAGACCAGACCAATGCAAGTCCCACACTGCATGTCACACTTATGATAAAATGTGGAACATGCAGACCATAGGCACTCCACAAATTGATCTAAAAAACACCCACAGCACACACATGAAGATTACTCTTCATTCACCTCTTTTATTGCATATATATATATAAATATATATATAAATATCAAGCACAAGCGTTAGTTCAGTCAGACCAAGAGGCAAGCTCAGCATTAGCTGACAACCAGCTGACCCACTTCCTCCAATCACAGTAGTCTGTCAAGGATGGCCTATATATATATATATATATTCAACAAAGCATTCTTGCCAGCCAAGCCAAGCACCTGACAACACTCCACCTCCTCCCCGGCTACCTTCCATATGCATTAGTCTCCCTGGTTAATGGTTCCTAGCTTTAGCCGGCCTAGTTTTGTGCACTTTTCTGTTTGTTGCTTTATGTTCCAGGTGACAGCCGTCATGACCAGATCTTCTAAGCAGCCCAGATGCATCACCTTCCAAGATACCCCTCTTCAGATCAGGAGTCTCCTTTCCTTGGATACAAATACAAACAAACACTAATGGTGCGTTCACATACAACGCGAAGTGAGCTTTTCATAGAAGCCCCTCCCCCTGTCCTTTTCCGGAAGAGAAGGGGGAATACTTGCGGGTTTGTGTTAATCGAGCGAACGCGAGTTTTAACACACATTTATAATCCAGCAGTCAAACTATTTTCTTCGTGTTGTATGTGAACGCACCATAAGGAGTTGAATGCAACTCAACCATCTTCGGGGTGAAGATTCCAGGGGGATGTCTGAAACTGAAACTAGGAAATACATAGGTAGCTAATATGTATAGCTAATACTCGCTAAATTTCCAAGTTGTAATTATGACTTCAAGTGGTCTGCACTTATATAGCACCTTTTTAACCTTTACGGTATTCAAAGCGCTTTACACTGTGACTCATTCACTCACACACTCGCACACACACACCAATGGTGGCAGAGCTGCCATGCATGACGCTAACCTGCCATTGGGAGCAACTTGGGGTTCAGTGTCTTGCCCAAGGACACTTCGGCATGTGGAGTCGTGTGGGCCGCGATTCGAACCGCCAACCCTGCGATTAGTGGCCGACCCGCTCTACCACCTGAGCCACAGCCGCCCCAAGTAGCATTACATTACACTTATTACCCCCACAGTTCTGGTCTTGTTCGGTCTTGAAATAAGTCTGAGAAGAGACCGAGTAAAAATGCGGTCGATTTCGAGACGAGACCGAGATCTTCAAAAAGTGTGTCTCGAGACCAAGTCTGATCTGGAGTACTGCAACATTGATATTAGGTTATCAACATTCTCGCATTTTCTTAAAACCAACATGTTGAATATTATCCTATTTGTGTCCCAACCAACATTCAAACCACACATATGCCCTTGTACATTACACACACCTCGGCCTGACCTGAGGTGCACAAAGATGAGTCATATGTGATTTAAAGGGACAGTGCACCCAAAAATGAAAATTCTCTCATCATTTACTCACCCTCATGCCATCCCAGATGTCAGACTTACTTTCTTCTGCAGAACACAAATGAAGATTTTTAGAAGAACATCTCAGCTCTGTGACACTCTTCAAGTGAGTTGTTTCCAAATTTTAAAGCCCCAAAAATCACATAAAGATAGCATAAAAGTAATCCATAAGACTCCAGTGGTTTAATCCATTTCTTCTGAAGCGATTCAATTGGTTTTGGGTGAGAACAGACAAAAATTTTACAAATTTTTCACTATAAATCTTGACATCTGCAGTCTCCTTGGCGACGATGAGTTTAAGCTTGATTACACTTCCTGTTGTGCCATCTAGCGATCAGCGCATGCATCAAGCAAAAGCTTGAAATCATGAGCGTGTCTACAGACTGCGAAAACAAAATATACACTGAAAGTCATATTATGGCCAGTTCTCACCCAAAACCAACTGGCTCTCTCCAGAAGACATGGATTAAACCACTTGAGCTGTATGGATTACTTTTATGCTGACTTTATATGCTTTATTGAGCTTCAAAGATTTGGACCCTGCTGACTTGCATTGTATGTACCTACAGAGCTGAAATATTCTTCTAAAAATCTTTGTGTTCAGCAGAAGAAAGAAACTTCTTCTGAATAAATGATGAGACAATTTTCCTTTTTGGGTGAACTGTCCCTTTAAAAATACCTCCTGTGGGTCAATATGCTAAACTTTGTGCCTGTAAGCCCAGCAATGGTGCAGATGCGTCTCTCTGCAATACAAACGCTGCTGTTATCCGAGCACAGTTAACCGAAAACAGTAGGCGCGCTCAGC
>JAVLUX010000026.1:38762500-38807500 GCA_032164185.1 Moxostoma hubbsi | reverse complement strand
ACACACACACACATGCATACATACATACACGCACACATGCATACATACATACATACATGCAAACATACATGCACACATGCATACATACATACATACATACATGCAAACATACACACATGCATACATACCTACATACACACACACACACACACATGCATACATACATGCATGCATACATACATACATCTATACATACATGCACACATGCATACATACATACATGCAAACATACACACATGCATACATACATACATACATACACACACATGCATACATACATACATGCATACATACATACATCTATACATACATACATACATACATACATACATCTATACATACATACATAAATACATACATACATACATACATCTATACATACATACATACATCTATACATACATACATACATACATCTATACAT
This sequence comes from Moxostoma hubbsi, assembly GCA_032164185.1. Lineage (NCBI taxonomy): Eukaryota > Metazoa > Chordata > Actinopteri > Cypriniformes > Catostomidae > Moxostoma > Moxostoma hubbsi. The sequence continues at coordinate 38,807,076 of JAVLUX010000026.1, read as the reverse complement.
ACATACATACATACATACATACATCTATACATACATACATACATACATACATACATCTATACATACATACATACATACATACATCTATACATACATCTATACATACATACATACATACATCTATACATACATACATACATACATCTATACATACATACATCTATACATACATACATACATACATACATCTATACATACATACATACATCTATACATACATACATACATACATACACACGTGCATACATACATACATCTATACATACATACATACATACATACATACATACATACATCTATACATACATACATACATACATACATACATCTATACATACATACATACATCTATACATACATACATACATACATCTATACATACATACATACATCTATACATACATACATACATACATACATACATCTATACATACATACATACATACATACATACATACATACATCTATACATACATACATACATACATACATCTATACATACATACATACATACATACATACATCTATACATACATACATACATCTATACATACATACATACATACATCTATACATACATACATACATACATCTATACATACATACATACATCTATACATACATACATACATACATACATACATACATACATACATACATACATACATCTATACATACATACATACATACATCTATACATACATACATACATACATACATACATACATACATCTATACATACATACATACATACATACATACATCTATACATACATACATACATACATACATACATATATACATACATACATCTATACATACATACATACATCTATACATACATACATACATACATACATCTATACATACATACATACATACATACATACATACATACATCTATACATACATACATACATACATCTATACATACATACATACATACATACATACATACATACATACATACATACATACATCTATACATACATACATACATACATACATACATACATCTATACATACATACATACATCTATACATACATACATACATACATACATACATACATACATATATACATCTATACATACATGTCAAGTCAAGTCAAGTCAATTTTATTTGTATAGCGCCTTTCACAACACACATCGTTTCAAAGCAGCTTTACAGAAGTTCAGCATTAACAGACGATAAAAATGTAATGTCTATAAAGTCGATAAATCATCATCATTGTGCAGGGCTCCAAACTGCGACTAAAAATGGTCGCATTTATGACCAAATAAATTTATTTGCGAGTGTAATTTCTGTCAAGGTCGCCATTGGCGACAGTAAAAATTTACTCCCTTTGATTTTAAAATTTGCATTACATTTCCCGAAATACATTACAAAAGTTTATATCAAAAGAAATAGCGGGGAAAACGGAGTTCATTGCAGGAACTAACCATTTCAAAAAAAAGAGACTGTGAGAAAACACGGTGACAGTAACAAGCATAAAAAATGCACATGATCACATAATTGCGAAGAATGCTCCACAGACTACACTGTTAGCACGTGCAGTTTCTCGTGCATGCGAGCTGCGGGACGAAAAGGAATGGAAGGAGTTAAAAATGAAAATATTTGGCGCCTGTTTTTCCCCCTATAGGAGCCAGTGGCTCCTTAATTGATTTTTTTGTTTGGAGCCCTGTTGTGGAATTAGATAAGATATGATTCTTTATCGTGTTTAAAAATAATCAAATAATAATTGTATTAATAACCCCAGTGAGCAAGCCGAAGGCGACTGTGGCAAGGAACACAAAACTCCAAAAGATGATGGTTAATGGAGAAAAATAACCTTGGGAGAAACCAGACTCACTGTGGGGGCCAGTTCCCCTCTGGCTAACATCATGAATAATGTAAATAAGAATTATTTATAGTTAAAAAACATGATTTAAAAAATTATTAAACTTATTAAGTGCTAAGGGTCAGTATTTAGACAGTGATTGTGTTTGAACTGCAAGATTAGTGACCAGTGTCTTTGAAGTCCATCCTTGATTAAATTCCAGAAGTTCACTTAGATGCAATTGTCCTTGTTTGGCTGATGAAGGCTTTTGTTGGCAATAATTAGTCTATGTATCCCATTTCAAGATCGTAGTCCATGGTGATGGGGCATCTGAAGTCTCCGTGAGAGGCTGGATACAAACTGGAGCTGACGAATGCTATTTACCTCGGGACTGGCGTCCCGAGATAACAGCAGAAAAGCAGATGGGAAATAATTAGCATAGCTGATGTTCATAATATTAATGCATTATAACTGATTCAGCAGTATTATACATACATACATACACATGCATACATACATACATCTATACATACATACATACATACATACATACATACATACATGCATACATACATCTATACATACATACATCTATACATACATACATACATCTATACATACATACATACATCTATACATACATACATACATCTATACATACATACATACATACATACATACATCTATACATACATACATACATACATACATGCATACATACATCTATACATACATACATCTATACATACATACATACATCTATACATACATACATACATACATACATCTATACATACATACATACATACATACATGCATACATACATCTATACATACATACATCTATACATACATACATACATCTATACATACATCTATACATACATACATACATACATACATACATGCATACATACATACATACATACATACATACATACATCTATACATACATACACACATGCATACATACATACATACATACATACATACATCTATACATACATACACACATGCATACATACATAGACTTGTCCTCAGAAAACCCCTTATAATAAATCTATGTGGGACAGATTGACGAATTCAATTGCAAAATTGATTGCTGTGGACATCATGTGCCATAAAGAATGCAAGAGCACAAATACGGGAACTTTCCAAAACTGGAAACCAGTGGGACTGGAAAAAGAATGCTCTTGAGCAGAATGTTTTATTGCTGCTTTGAAGCTGTGAAACTGCAGATCAGTGTTTAATCAAAGCTCTCGCTGCATTTGTTTGTTTTCTAATGCTGGTGAACACATTACAAAGACCATTAATTGCTTGGGCAACCACCCAAAACTTACCAACAGGGATACATGTACCTTCCACAGCAAAACTTCAGCAGATCACTTATCTTCTGACTGAGAGAGAGAGAGAGAGAGAGAGAGAGAGAGAGAGAATTACACTGTTGCTACCGGCCTGCCCAAGGGATCAACAGTCAGTCATTCTTCCTGTTTGGCATAAACACACACCTACATGCAGGAACATTTACCGATTTTCTACAATTGAACCATCTAACTCGATGTCACTCTCAGAATTAAATGTTTATTATAGTTGTTGCATAATGTGTTGTTTCACATACTTAAAAAAAGTAATCAGTATAAAGTATGTATTACACAGTATGCAGTAAGTAGGAGCCCGATTACACAGAAAACTGATTTTCGTATAGAAACAATCCAATGCATTTTAATGTCTCTTTTGTAAATGTATGAATTACTGAGCAGCATAATACATTACTACTCTTTCACCCCAAATCGTTTCTCTCAGCTTTTATGACAGTTGGTTCAAAAATCAGTAAAACAAGCGAGGTTTGCTCTCGGATAGGTTTACTAAAATGAACAACTTTCCACTTCTGGGTGGTAGCGAGCCGGGAAGATCATTTGTTATTATTAGTGAAAGCCGTATTGTGTTTTTGTGCTGTTTTCGTGTCACACAAAACGCAGAATTGCCTTTGGGGCTGAAGCTGCAATAAAGGTCAATTAGAAATAGATTGCACAAACTGTTTCCATCCATAACAGTGACTTTGTTTTATTTCATTTAGTCAGAAGACTCAGTAAGTGATGTTCCCCTCCTCCGCTCTTTTGGGCTGGAGGTTTGTACCAAGGTTTTTCCGCTCACTACATTCATAGTGCATGAGCCCTCTGGGCTTCATAAGGAGCCGCGCTGCAGAAATTCATCTTTCGTATTAATCAGCAAACGGCATCTTACTCCACCGCACATGCAGCAATTATTCTACTGTGGCCTCACGGACATCGTGGCTGCCATTGCACGAGGGTTACTGTCTGTTTGGGGTGACTCTGGCATGGCCATGTGCATGAGGATGCTGTCAGCCAATCAGAAGGTGGCTGGAGGCACAGGGGGTTCCTCAACAGTCACATGACCGCAGTGTAGGACACGAGAGGACACTGGGAAGGACGTTGCATTTGTGCTCGTCTGGGGAACGGGATAAAAATACTGATCTGACAAGCCAATTAATCAGCTTTCAGGGCACTGCTGCGTAGAGCATCCTCCAAAGGGCACGAGGACACTGTCTCTTTAAGACATAACTGCTCTGACGTGATTGTTTTTGCCAAGACATTAGCTAATGTGAATTAGGAAACCTAAAAACAGCTAAAAATATTTGTGCTGTCTCATATTTGACTCCAGAGTTCACTATGACCCGAATCAGCATATCGTGTACACTAACAAAGTCCTTGATGTACTAAATATTGACGACTTAATACAACAAGCTTCTGGAAATTAAAATCATATTAATCTTTCCTATGGGAAAGTAGATTTTTAAAGGGATAGTTCACCTAAAAATTTTAATTCAGTCATTGTTTACATATTTGTTGGCACAGTCCCTATGTTTTGTGCTCATTGATGTCATACAATGGCAGTTTATGGTGACCACCTCTTCAAGCTTCAAAAGGACACAAAAGTATAATTCAGGAGTCTAATTAATTATTCATGAGACTCATGATTGTTATGAAAGCATACGATAAGATTTGGTGACAAACAAACTGAAATCAAATGTGTTATTTAGTGTAAATGTTCACTGATCGTTGATCTCCTGTGTGTGCTCATGATAGGTGGTGCAACAGTTCACAGTAGATGGAGATAAATTTGCGATGCTGAAATATTCAAACAAGCGATCGCTAGAATGTACCGTCGCTCATCGCTGCTGGTTAGGCCAAAAACTATAGAAAATATCAATTTTATCACGTGTCGTTTGCCGTCAGATTAGGAGATGGTGTGACTGTTGCTGCCTGTAGCTCCTCTATGTTTCTGTTTGATTTCTGAGTACTCCATTAAAAAAAATAAGGTTGGGCATAGAAATGCATCAATTACCTGTGACATAATTATTAATACGTAGCTTCTATTTACTAAATAAAGGATCAGCATTAAAGGATGCATATTGCTCTGTCCCTACAGCAGCTTTGGGACTCTCTGATTACTGTCTAGTTCAGCTTCTTCCAACCTACAGGCAGAAACTTAAATCAGCTAAACCTGAAGTAAAAACCGCAAATAGGTTTCCCTCAGGCTATCCATTTCATTCTTCTCATCTCATATATTGCCTTGCACTATCTGTATATAAAAGATTTGTATATATATATATAGATATATATACACACATACTGTATACTATAAGTTTCTGTCACCAAGAAATATCCTTGTATGTGTAAACACATTTGGCAATAAAGCTCATTCTCTGATTCTGAGAAAACAGCTGATTAACATGACATGACCAGTATTATTGTATCTGCGTAAAATTAGACACAAATGTGAGAATTGTTGACATGTACAGTAAGTAAGCTATATAATTTAATTCATTTATTACAAGAGCTTTGACTTTTAATTGCAGACTTTGGTAACTTGTTAAATTCAAGTTAGTTAGTTACCTTAACATATATGGCAAAAATGTCAATAAAAAATTCTTAGATGTAAAAAGAATGATTTTACCATATAGTAAATGGTATAAAGGTATATTATGTTAACCAAATAGCACATGTACTTTTATGGTAAAAACAATAATGCGTGATCCATCACATGTTTCTTCTTTCATCACGTTAGTGTCACGTGTGTTACCCTGATGGGGTTTAGTGTTTATGTCTCTACATTGATTATTACATTACAATACATTATAATGTGAAAAGTAGACTATTATAGTTCAAAAGGTTAGTATATTAAGTTTTTATCATTTAATAATATAAACAGAAGTGAACTGTAATATATACAGGCATCAGAATTGCATCCCGTAAAGCCTGAAGCATGGTCACCATATAAGAGTCAAATTCTAGCAACCACAACTGCAGGTATTTTACCTTAAATTTGACTGATTTTTGAAAAACAATTATTATTAATTGATTTGACAATTTCACAATAAATACTGTTCCAAAGCAGCGAAGAGCCATACAAACCTGACAGTGACAGTGGCGAGGAAGACTAGCTTCAGACCGAACACGTTTTTGTCGATCTGTCTTCAATGGTTTTTCTATGTAAACATGCGCTAGACGTCTTTGGCGTCTCGTGCAGGAGCATTGCATTATTTTAGCCACTGTGTCATGTTGAAAAGAATGTGAACTGTTCAAAACATGTCTCAAGACACCTGCGGTCTCTTATATATTGTCTTATAGCTCAAGAAAGTGTTCGGTCTCCATTTCAGCTTCATGTAATCTCATTGCTGTCTCAGTGGATTTACCGTTCCTCTGGGCGGTTTTTACGGTACACACCGGGAATTTCTAGGGAACGAACGTTTCAGTGCACTGGAATGATTTCGACAATGGAGCAGCCCTAGAAATGGCTGACTCCCTGGGTAGTGCACTTACTGCTGATCCCGGAGTGAAGTGAGACACTTGTGCACTCCCATTCAGCCATTTCTCTCTTCATCTTTCTTACATTCGCTGCCAAATGCCTCTTTTGTCATCAAAGAGTCAAACCGATGTGTGTTGTGCACTGAGATTTTAAGCACTGAAATTAAATCAACTGTTTCACATTCAGAGTGAATTTTAGGTAGGGAGGGAAGAGACAGCCGGCTGGAAAATCCAGCGTTGCCTCCTCTGTTTTCATCCCGGCGTATCCCCTGTCACCGGCGCTCCCCGAACACGCCACAGAAATAAATGAAAGCAGTTCCGCTCTGCTGACTGTTAGCACCTCTATTCCCAAGCTTGAGTTAGGGGCCCTTTTTTCTTAATGGACTGTTTGTGAGACTGCCTTTCAGTTGCCGAACTAACCCACACAAACCCACCAATCACAAAACGTTCGCTCGCCACCGCAACATCAGGAAATGTTCCGCTGACCTCTAAGGAGTCTCTTTTGTTATCGTCTGTAGCGGTTACAGCAGGGGGATGTTATTAGCATAGAATGACACAAATGATTATGGTTATATTTCTTTTTAGCTCACTGCTGCTTGCTCACTCACAAAATAGCAATTACAATGCTTGACTAATGTGGTATAATGGTTTAGACTCAGGGCTGGTCGCCAAAAGGTTGCTGATTAAAACCCCAACAAATTTTATAGTGACATTCATGTGAAAGATTTGGTGAATTCAAAATTGGTGAAAACTGGCCGTGCTCAAAGGAAGTTAAAAACGGCCTCGAAATACCTACACTGTAAAAAATAAAAAAAATCACCAATTTGTAACGGCCAATTCCCAATGCGCTCTAAGTCCTCGTGGTGGCGTAGTGACTCGCCTCAGTCCGGGTGGTGGAGGACGAATCTCAGTTACCTCCACGTCTGAGACCATCAATCCGCACATCTTATCACGTGACTTGTTGAGTGCATTACCGCGGAGACGTAGCGCGTGTGGAGGCTTCACGCTATTCTCCGCGGCATCCACACACAACTCACCACACGCCCCACCGAGAGCAGGAACCACATTATAGCAACCATGAGGAGGTTACCCCATGTGACTTTACCCTCCCTAGCAACCGGCCCAATTTGGTTGCTTAGGAGACCCAGCTGGAGTCACTCAGCACGCCCTGGATTCAAACTCACGACTCCAGGGGTGATAGTCAACATCTTGACTCACTGAGCTACCCAGGCCCCATAGCTGAGCAAATTAAAAAATGAAGGCAACATGATTTAGTAAGATATTGTCCTTAGTAACATTGCTATGTTTGGTCAATGTGAATTTTTTAGTTCACTAAATGCAAAGAACTTCTTATTTCGTGTACAGCCAAATATCAATTCAGAATACAAGAATTTTCATTTTTTCACCATTTCAATTACTTGTACATGAAGTTAACTGCAATCTTTGCACCTGAAGAGAGGTATGTTTTGCAAGGCAAGGCAGGACGTACAGATGATTGGCACATGCCAATCATTGCAGACACACAATAGAGCGCGCCAGTCTGGTTCCGGAAGTAAAAATCCCATTCATTTATCCCATGGACGAATTGGTCTTCAACTATATCTTATAAACCTTCATAGACAGACCTATTGTGAACTCTGAGGCTGTTCATCAATGGTATATGCTTCCGCTGAAGCATCCGTCTGCGTTATATCAAATTCATTTTTTCGTGTTTGAATCGTGTTTGATAGCAGAATTCATGGTAAACAACTACATTACCCATAGTACAGCAGAGAAAAATCCACCAAACAACATGTATCGGAGCGACCACGCGCTCCCATGACTCACAGTGAATGACGGTATCAAGTCGGTCTCCCTTCACCCTTACACTACTCATATATTTGTACATTTCTGAATATTTTGCAATAAATGTAAAATATGCTGTTTCTATAGTTGCATTATAATCAACATTTCATCATTTGCAATGCTTCATGGGATTGTAGTTCATTCCCTCATTACAGTTGTTAAGTACACAGTCTTGTATCTTTGACTTTTTGTCCGATTTTCAAACACTATTATGCCACAAAACAAAGTTTGTGATGTTGTGATTCTCCTCGGAGCTGGTTGGTTTGGTTCATGGCACACAACTCTTTTATGAAGGATTTTATGCAAGTCTATGGAAGAATATGGGGAAAATACTTCCGGAACCCAGACAGCTAAAAAAGTGAACAGGCACTGTTGCGCTCTATAAACCTCAACCTTTAACACGCAGACCTCAATAACGGTGATAAACAACAAACCTCATTAAGTTAAAAGATGAGCTCCTAACATCACAACACAGCAATTTACAAACAGTGGCGACAAAAACAACAATAACAGCATAAATAGTCAGTAAACACACACAAAAATAACAGCCTATACTGCATAATTTATTCATGTTGCAATGCACGCTGGGATTCGCAAATCAGCAACGCTGTCCAACATGACATTGTTCATTCAGACAAATGTGTTAGGCTAGTTGGGACAACATTTGGGGGAATATTGTTGGTCTTACGTGTGTTTTTAAGGTGTATGTTATTCAAAATTCATTGCACCTTTGACAGAGGTTGGTAGAGTATCCACAAACTGTACTCAAGTAAATGTACAATTACTTAAAAAATTATTACTCAAGTAGAAGTAAAAGTACTAACATAAATAATTACTCACTTATATTCCATTGCATAATACACATGTACTACAGAATTATTATTATTAATATTATTATTCATGGAAATTCTGCCATCATTCACCATCATGTTGTTCCAAACCTGTATGACTTTCTTTCTTCCATGCAACACAATAATGAGATATTAGACAGAACATTTTATGAATGTTTGAGTCACTATTTACTTTCAGCGAATGTTTATATATATATATATATATTGAAAGTGAATGGTGATCGAGACTGTCAGTCCCTAACATTCTGTCTAACATACTTTGTGTTCCACACTGGTTGGGAACAACATGAGGGTTGGGAAATTATGACAAAATATTACATTATGGCTGAGCTATCACTTTAAAGGGATTTAAACATTAACTCACCCTCATGCTATCCCAGATGTGTATGAATTCCTTTCTTCTGCAGAGCAAAAATTGTGATTTTTATAAGAATATGTCAGCTCTTTGGGTCCATACAATGCAAGTAAATGGGTGTCGAGAACTTGAAGCTCCAAAAAAGCATATAAAGGCAGCATAAAAGTAATCCATAAGACTCCAGTGGGTAAATCCATGTCTTCTGAAGTGATATGATATGTGTGGATGAGAAACAGATCAATATTTGTCATTTTTTGCTAGATATTCTTCTCCCACGCCCAGCAGGGGCGATATGCAGAGAAGAATGTGAATCACCAAAAACACAAGAAGAATAATGTAATAGTGATCTGTTTCTCACCCACCTCTATCATATCACTTCAGAATATATGGATTTAGCAACTTTAGTCTTGTTACTTTGCTTGCTGATGTGATATTTTTTTAGCTTTAACATGTTGGCACCCATTCACTTGCATTGCATGGACCAAAAGAGCTGAGAAATTATTAAAAAAATCTTAATTTGTGTTCAGCAGATGAATGAATATACATTTGTGAAGGCATGAGGGTGAGTAAATAATGAGAATTAAAATTTTGGGGTGAACTGTCCCTTTAAGGGCTCTGTATGTCAGATCTGTATGAATTTGTCAATAAGAAGAAAGGTTTGGAAACACTTCTAGTCATTTTACGGTGAAAACTTGAAAATGTCCCACAAGAACATTATATAGAATGCTGAAATATAAACCAAAGCAAGATTTTCAGTATAGTTTCAATTTTCAGTGTTGAAAGAATTTAGATCACTATTTCTGTACAGCATTACCACCACTCTCTAAACACAGAGGACACAGCCTGTGTAGGGCACCAACGCCAGTCGCAGAACACTCGCTGTGTCTGAAACCGCCACCCTATGCTGTTTATGGTCGAGTTTGTCTTGGAGTTTAAAGATACTAAAGTATAAAATATAGACACAATAATGTACATTTGATCAAATGTGTTTACTCTTCATATTAATTATATATAAAAAATTACAAACAGAATGATTTATTGTATGAATATATTCTATAATAAGAATAACAAATAAGGCTCAAGTATTTTAAAAGTTAATAAGTGACGTCGTTTTTGCGATAGCCCCAGAGCGCCGACACTCATTTCGTTCACTCACTGCTAAGATAAATTGCACTTACTGCCATTCATTATATAGGAAATAGTGAATGAATGAATGATTGCGGACACAGCTACTCTCCTCACCATACGATCGCCTCGTTACATTGCTGGACTGATTGTAAATGTACACTTAAAAACTGATGCCACAAGAGCCCAAATTTTGAATTAGTTTGATGCTGCAGCAGTGATGGACTCGGCTTGAGTGACAGTCTGTGACAGCACGTTCAGGTTCAGGTGGTACAGCGGGTCGGCTGCTAATCACAGGGTTGGTCCCGGCCCACATGACTCCACTTGCCGAAGTCTCCTTGGGCAGGACACTGAACACCAAGTTGCTCCCAATGGCAGGCTAGTGCCTTACATGGCAGCTCTGCCATCATTGGTGTATGAGTGTGAATGGGTGATTGGGACACATGTAAAGCACTTTGGTAAACGCTAACATTAAAAAAGGTGCTATATAAATGCAGACCATTTACCATTTCCACTGTCATAAAAGTCCTATTCAATAATCTCTCAATAAATGATGCATTAATTAAAATTAAACCCAGCAATGTAACGACAGAACGCCGCCAATGTAACAAAGTAAAAGTTTCATTAGAAATGTACTTAAGTGAGAGTAAAAAGTACCCACTTTTAAACCAACTCTAAAAGTAATTTTTTCCCCAAAAAGTTACTCGAGTAAATATAACAGAGTAAAGTTACTCGAGTAAATATAACAGAGTAAATGTAGTGCGTTACTACCCACTTCTGATCTTTGACTCAAAACCCCCCCATAAGAGGGATTAAAATGCAATTTAAGTTTTTTACAGTGTACGTAAAATTCAAACATCGTTGGTTTAATATTAGTTTTATATACTTCCATAGGTTTTAAATTGATGACATCATTCTTCATGGGATTGTAGTTCATTCCCTCATAGAAGACGTTAAGTGCACAGTCATGAACCTTCGACTTTTCATTCAGTTTACAAACACTTCGAATCTACTTTGTATTTGGTGTCTTTCACTACTATGTACTTATATTAAAATGCATACAATACAATGTATTTATTGTGTAACTACATGTTCTCTCAAAATCCTCACAAGATTCCCATTTGCTGCTATGCAGGTTGAGGTACAGGTAGGTTTAGGGGTAGGGTTAGGTCAGGGTTAATGGTTAGGGTAAGGATTGGTGGCAGGGCTGGACTGGAAATCTTGCCTACCGGCCATTTTCCCAGTGGGCCGATGCACTTTAGGGCCAATCATGGGTGGACTGGCCAGCGGGAGAACCGAGCACAACCCACGAAAAACTCGCCGAATGGGCCGTGATAAGCAAAAATGAGCCGCCGCGTTATGCAGAATGGACCACAAAACGGTGCCGCGATATGCAGAAAAGGACAGCGAACCAAACACCCCCCTCCCCCCACCCAATTTAACAACTTTTGGGCCAGTTGCCATGTAAAATCCAGGGCCGATTTCTCTTCCATGTCCAGTCCTGATTGGGGACTGGGTTGTGTTTAGAATTAAGGGTAAGGCTAACAGTGTAACTACAGATGTGATTATTTGCACGTACTTTAAATGTAAGAACAATGCAACAACATGGATGGACATGATAAGAACATTGTATCAAATGCTTAAGTACACCTAATATATAGCTCCAACTGTGGTATTTAAGGTAAAACCACAGTAACCACAAAATGTACCATGGTTTTCACAAAAAAAAAACATGTAACAACATGGTTATTTTCATATGGTTTTTGAAACCATGGCTTCCACCAAATTTTTTGTGCTAAGAAACATGCTTTAAAAATGGTGCATGTACCACAAATTAACCTTGGTGTTCCTATTGTTAAACTAACCATTTTTGTTGTGTGTAGATAAAGATTATATTCTATATAAGTTTCTGAATGTTAGAAAATTCTCATATTCACAGGCAGTCTAGGCTCAGCAATTGATTTGTATCCTTGCATTCTTTGGTAACTGCCACTAACACAACAAATGCACTTTACTGTAAGTACATTTGGGAAGACAACACAAACATAAATATAAATAACAAAATTCAATTAGCATCTCACGTTTGCACGTACTTCGGGTTCGGGAATCTCTGTGTTTACTCTAGTAAGCTGCTCCAATCTGGGCGGCTGCCAGTGCCGCTAATTGCAGCGGGATTGTTTTGAGTAATTAGGCAATTGAAATATCCACTAGTTTTAAATAAAGCAAAGAGCTAATCTCTCCCGCCAGCCAGCGTTCTGACAGATGAGATATAAGAGCAGGTTTCTCTCAGTAGACTCCCTTGAGACCTGCTTTAAAGGCCTGTCACGAGAAGTGTTTGTCTTGAGCGATGTTCATCTTATAGCCTAGCTTGTTATCGGGTAAAGCCTGATAGCATTGTTTGGTGGTGAGTAAGACGCATTTCCAGAGAAGAGTTTTATTTTAGCATCTAACAGCCTCTCCAGTCCGCGAGCTAACGCAGTTGAGTCTCCTCTGTGAATCAACATTTCTCAGATATCTAATCCTGAGGGATACGATGGCATCTTACTGCACAAAAATGAACTTTAGTGCGCTTATCTACACCCCGCATTTGGATATTTACCCAGTTAAAATGATCTTCTCCATTTAATTAATGTTTAATGAATTAATGGCAAATAGCAAGTTTTTAACATGCCGTGTCAAGTTAAAAGAACTTTCAAATGTTAAAAATGCACATCGAGACATGTGCATTCGTGGCGCTGCTTATAGCTTTGTTAGCGCAAAGCAAATATTGCTAACTTATTTGGAAAAAGCGAAATTTCTTAAAAGCCTGATTTACATAAAGTGACATATTTGCACTGAAAAGAATGACAGTTAGTTCATAGAAATTCACCACAGTGCTATACTAGCACATTTAGCAACGGTTAATCTAGATTGCGAGTGATTAGTGGATATGACTGAAAATAGCACACACTGTTTCGTGAATTCACCCCTTAGATCGTTTACGTGATCTGTCATTCTTTACTGTACTTCTGGGATTTAGACACCTGAATTGGCTCTATGAAATGCAAAGTGTGCTAATCTGCATCCCGCGTCTGGATTTATGCCCACTCTTCCGTCCATCTTCTCTACCATTGCCATGAGGGGTGTACCTGGTCTGCAGTGATGTTTAGGTAGGTGGCACGTGTCAAATCGATGTCCATATGAATGGCCGGACCCGGTGTTTCCCAGCAGAACATTGCCCAAAGCATCACACGCCACTCCACCGGCTTGTCGTCTTCTCACAGTGCATCCTGCTGCCATCACTTCCCCTGGTAAATGGCGCACGTGTACACGGCCGTCCACGTTATGTTAAAGAAAATTGGGCTCAGCGGACCGGGCGACCTTCATCCACTGCTTCAAGGTCCAGCATGCCCAATGTAGGCACTTTTGATGGTGGACAGGGGCCATGCTGGGCACTCTGACCGGTCTGCGGTTACACAGCCCCATACGCAGCCGGATGCGATGCACTGTGTGTTGTGACACATTCCTCCTGTAACCATCATTAAACATTTTCGGTGACTTGTGCCACAGTAGAACTTCTGTCGGTTCGGACCAGACGGTATAGCCTTCATTGCCCTCGCTCATCGATGAGCCTTAGACGCCCAACACCCTGTCACCGGTTTGTGGTTTGTACCTCCTCGGATCACTGTCGGTAGGTACTCGCCATTGCTGACCAGGAGCACCCCACACGCCTTGCCCTTTCAGAGATGCTCTGACCCAGAGCATAACAATTTGGCACTTGTCAAAGTCGCTCATGTCTCCTGCTCATTCCTCCTGCATTCAACACGTTGACTTCGAGAACTGATTGTTCGCCAACCATCTAATCTACCCAGACCTGGACATGTGACCTTGTTAGGAGATGATCAATGTTATTCCGTTCACCTGTGTGTGGTCATAATGTTTTGGCTCATCTGTGAACATAAACCTAATAGCACAAGGCTAATGGGCTGAACGCGTTAATGTATCCATCTGTACTGTTTTTAAATAGTTTTCCAATGTTAATATGCACTAGACAGGCATTTTTGACCGTTTTGCCTCAACTTGCGTTTTTTTTAAGTATATCACCTGAAAAGTATGACTATTACCAGTGCATTTAGCACCTGGAAGAATTGCACATTACAACATTTTATGCCGAAATATTACAGGCAAAAGTGGTGCAAACTGGATGATGATTTCACCCTCTTTTTCTCATTTCATTTTTTCACAATGAAGCTTATAAATCCATCACTTTTGGAATCAATATAGATTACAACACCCTCCCCACCCACCGATGAGGTTTTGTTTGGATAGTTGGGATTAGCATGTGTGCATTCAAATGCTTAGCCACATGAATAACCTCAGCGTACACATGCGGAAACCTCTACAGAATGTAAATATAAGACACGACCTGAGCTCAGAGCAAACAGTTGACACGCATGCTAATAACTAATTATGAACTATGGGGATTTATTTACCTGGAAAAGCTATTAGCCTCCCAAGACCTCATCACCAGCATCACCAAATTAACTTCCCGTACAGCTTGAGGGAGAGAGAGTGAGACTGATAGAGAAACCTTGTTGGAAAACATACCAACTACACCAGTTTACATCGGCTTCAATTCCAAGATGTACTTTAAGGGATAGTTCACCCTTAATGAAAATTCAATTTTCTTTTTTGAGTGCACTATTCCTCTACCTTGTAATTTAAACAGCTCACTTAGCTGAACCAGCTATCTAATCAAAGCTATTTTTTTCCAACATCGGAGAGAGAAATCTAGACAATGATCGAAAGAGAGAGAGAGATAAAGAGATACAATGAAAAGAGTGAGCACTGAGGGAATGGGATCTTTGAGGCATGACCACTCCAGGTAGCTGGAGGTGTTGACTGGCCTGACGCCTGAAGTCCAGACAGAACCATTATCTCTGATCCGGCACGTTCCCTCCTGACCGCGGTGAGAGAGAGAGAGAGAGAGAGGGGATTTACCCCAGTGTGATTTCATTTCTCTACGAGGCCGATTATTTCCCTGACTGAACAGTCCTGTCAGAAGCCCTTTGGTGCGAGTGGACGTATTACGAAGATCGATTTTCCCTGGACACTAAGGGTGGCAAACCTCAGGACCACTTACCACCTGTGTGAGAGTTGACGGGCCGCGCTGTACCTGTAACCTTGATGTCAAACTGGAAAAAGAAGCTATTTGGAAAAGAAGAGCAGAGCATGAGACTTCAATTTATAGCCTATAGCTTTGACCTGCTATCTTGTATTATTGTGAAGTGTGCGGTCTTTTCTGTTTGTAATGCATGCATCAGTGCAGCTGTATGCATGCTGTTGTATTGTCTGTACAGAACACAAAACTATATATATATCTAATGACTGTTCAGACAGACAGACAGACAGACAGACAGACAGATAGATAGATAGATAGATAGATAGATAGACAGACAGATAGATAGATATAGATAGATAGATAGATAGACAGACAGACAGATAGACAGATAGACAGACAGACAGACAGAATGCTTTTTATTTTGTAAATACAAAACTGATGTTTTGTGCTTGTCTTAGGCTTAAAACTTCCCCTCCGAAATGCTTTTGTGTAAATATTTAATGCTGATTCAGCTGGTTTCTGCGGTTCTTCTGGAGTGTTCTGTGATGGTAGGAGGAACTCCGTCCTATTCCACCCCGGCTCGAGCACTCCACACTAAAAGCTACAAGTTACAAAAAAGACTACACAGAAATGGCTTATAAATTAGAAATCACAGCATGTGCAGTACGAGCGAAAGCCTCATCATAAACTCCAATTGTGTTTATTTTATGGGACATTCAGTAGGGACAAACAGACACAAATAGCTACAGGCACACATATGTGACACATCACCTCATGGCACATGTGACACACACACACACACACACACACATACAGTGTGTCACGTCTGTATCCTCGTTCACAGGAATAAACAAAAATAATGCAATCCCTTCATGCATACATGCACACATCACACACATACACATCTATCAGACACATGTTTCATCTTCATGAAACACATATTCAGAATCAGAATGAGCTTGATTGCCAAGTGTGCTTACACACAAAACATGGTGAGAGAAGCTTCCAGTGCAACGTATATACATACATACAAGCATATACATTTAAACATATACTGTATGCTACTGTATGATATAAAAAAAATTGAATAAAAAATAAGATAAAACAGGTTAAAAAAAAAGGTAAATATAAAATAGCGCAATAATGTTGTTCAAATATTTTATATACAGTTATGTGCAGGTGATGCAGTGTTTCACAACCTTTTATCTGCCACGGCACAGCACTATCCCACATCGGCTAACCATCGTCAAAATTTTCCTTTTTTAATTACTTTTCCATGTTTTCTGTCCGTCTTAGGCCTAGTCCACACTGATATGTTTTCGTTTGAAAACGCGTCTTTTTCTCTCCGTTTTGGCTTTCCGTCCACACTGAGATGGCGTTTTTGTCCATTCAAAATAAACTCGATATTCTACATAAATAGTTAAAATGATACCTCAGCTATAGCTTCCCTCTTGCTTGTGAAATGGGCGGGGTCTGTGACATTTGCACCGCAGCGGTGTATTAACGGCGGGTTTTAGCAGAGTTATTGGCCAAATGGTGGGAACACAGATCGATTTTGGTCTCACGGCTCAAAGTCTGAGGCTATTGGCCCCGGTTGGCCAGTTGACAGCCCTGGCCCGATAGTGGAAAAGGGACTATTGTTTTGCCAGTCACAAGTAAGGCTATGTCCACACTAATACGTTTTTGTTTTAGCCTTCCGTCCACACTGAGATGGCATTTTTGTCAGCGAAAACTGATCTTTTTGAAAATGCTCACCCAAGAGGATAAATGTGAAAATGCCGTCTTCACGTTGTAGTGTGGACAGGGACGATGGAGATATCTGAAATCGATACGTATTTGTTGACATGTGACACAGTCATGTGATCCATTCAACAGAAAACAATCAAGATGATGGCCCATGTTGTAGCCAGCCTGATCTCACATCAAATTCGGCAAGTGTGTGCCGATTTTTCGCTAGCTGAAATCGGTATACGTTGACCGAATTTGAAAACACTGGCCCCAGAGGCTATAAACAAGTGTGACATTCATTTCTATCCAGGAGAGGTCACCAGAAGCCAGTTGTAAAAGCAATTGTTTTCAGCTGTACAGGGTGTAAAACACTGAAGAGATGTGTTTATTTTAGTTAATCTACCCCCCCAACCAAAACCCAAATATAACCCTAACCATTACTAGAGGCTAAATGCAACGTTATGGGTAAAAATGCAACCTCCTTATCAGGCTTGTGATAGTTTATACAAACGCGATTACTTCCTCGTTTGATTGGGGATTGAACTGTGGACTCCCATGCAACGGACGCAACGTGCTACCAGACGTCCCACGAGGGAATGTAATTGTTTTGGAGCCTTTCCAGTGCCATTTCCCAAAATAATCGTGGCTCGTAGTGAGGCAGATCTGTGTTCAAGTGAGATTCATAGCTGTGTTTGCTTTACCGTTCCCTCAGGCCGGAATGGCGCTTCGATCTGACAAAGACAAAGTTACAGCGAGATGAAGACGACGCAGTGAAACACAGTGGGGGTGTCCAATGTTCACACTGTGATCGCTGGCAGACCCCCATCTGGACCTCTCACCCGTCTCATGCTCAGATAACTGCGTCTGGCTTGGTCAAGGAATAGCACTTCAACGTTAAAGCCCTGCAGCGAGACATGTCCAATGGAGGATGGAACAAATCAAGCGGAACGAAAGACATTTACACTGTGTTTGGACAGTGCCGGGGGATTTAGGTCCTCTCAGGTGTTTGACACTGTGTGTTTTTCACTCTCTACTGAAGGATTTTTCATTTCTCGGTCGCAAAGCTGTTCACAATCGCCCCAGGGCCCTGTATTAGGTGACACGGCCTCTTTTCATTAATCTGGCCCTTAAAACTCTTGTTTTCTGTTTGATTATGTCATCGTTTGGCGGTAATGGAGAGCTTTTTTGGTGAAGGAAATCACCTATTTTAGTGTAGACGCGAGCCGTAAGCGTGGCACAATCAATGTGTTTTCAAACGCAAATGTATTAGGCAATGTCCACACTAAACTCTGTTTTCAGTTTCCTAACGTCGTTGTTTTCCAAGGTATATGGTAATGGAGAATGTTCTTGAAATGCTCGGCTTTCGGTGGCGGTAAGCTACATTCTAGTGTGAATGAGAGGCATAAACGTAGTGTATTAGTATTAGCTCTGGAGTGTTGGTGGTGTAGTGGGCTAAAGCACATAACTGGTAATCAGAAGGTTGCTGGTTCGATCCCCACATCAAGGCACTTAACTCCAGGTTGCTCCGGGGGGGATTGTCCCTGTAATAAGTGCACTGTAAGTCGCTTTGGATAAAAGCATCTGCCAAATGCATAAATGTAAATGTAGTAGGGACGTGGCTTTAGAAACCAGTTATAAATCCATTAATACATTACATTGTTACTATTGTAAAACAAACCATTTTGGTGTTAGCATCCCTTGCAAAAAGGGATTTTAATGACCCTTTTCTAAGATCCTCCCTTCTTGGTGACCGCAGCTAGCTCTGACAAGCTTTGCAGAACTTCCCATCGGAAAAAACGAGAGATTGCCGTGAACCGTGCAGTTTTTGGCAAAACATTCTCAAAAGCTGAATGGATATTCATTTAGCATGTGCTGGAATGAAGAGTGACATTGCAAAGCATTTTTACCTGAGATTTTGTTTAATAAATTACATGATAATGTGATTGAAAACTGGAGACTGTGAACCAGAAACAATCATCACAGTCACTTGAAAAGAGAAAGTGTCATTTGATGGCGTTTAACACCTGATAACATTAGTGTAAGTGAACAGAACTGCTCATAATCTTTGAGACGTTTATGAATGATTGTAAAGCAGAATGTTTAGCAGATGTTAACTAGCATGTGATGCTTTCCACATCTAAAAACAGATTCTGAGATGTACGTGTGCTGTCTGGAAGCTCTTCTCAAGATTTAAAAATAAATACATAAATAAAATACCACGTGTATTCTCTATGGGTACCTTGTGTCACTTACATGTGACCCGGCAACATTTTGTTTCAAACCTTTAAACGTTTTTGGATACTTTCTATAAAATTCTGCTTAAAACTACTCAAGCAAACGCTTGTCAAAGAAATGGCAGACGGCAACAGTTGCTAATATAGAATTGGTCAGAAACCATTTTAAGGCGGGGCTTAGAGAAGGGACAATTTGCGACATATTTGCCTCAAGTGTTTGCCAGAAGTCTCCATTTTTTTAAGGGTCGCCTCCCATGCAAAAATCTGAAGTTCTGAAGAGAAAACTGTTGATAGCAACTGATTTATTTCATTATAAACAGAAGGTAAAAAACTATTAATTGCATCATGGGAACAGATATGGTACTGTGTGGACAGAGTGGGCAGGGCGCCAGCGTGTATTGGCTCTTCCTCAGGGCACACACACTCACACACACACTGTAAGTATGCAGACTTCTGCTGTAGGCCCAGGGCTGCCTTAGAGGGCTGACAAGCGATGACTGAGAGCTCTGTAATTGGAGTGACCCTGAACTCACACACGCACACACACACACACACACACACTCCTCGTCTTCAGCTTTAGATAGATTGTCAAACTCCCAAACTCCCGCTGCTCATTTGCTGATGTGCATGAGCGTGTCCGAGTGGCAGCCGCACTTGAGATGCAACCAATTTGATGGAGCTTCAGTAAGTGTGTGTGTGTGTGTGTGTGTGTGTGTGTGGCCCCTTCATGAGAAGGGACATAAAATGATTTGTGATGACACGCTCGGCTCGAGTAACTGGGAATAGAGTCTGTTTCTCCAGTCTTCGGGAATCTTTCCGCACCTGTTACTAAACGCAGGCGTGATACAGGCCTGACACGCACACACACACACACACACACACACACACACACACACACACTAGTTCAGCATTTTTCATAAAAGAGTGAAATCTAATAGAATCTGACAGGTTAGACTGACACACAAGTCAAGTTTTTGCAAGTCTTCGTCCAGGAGTTTCCCATCAAGATTCAGGTCTCAATGTAAAGTTCTTGACTCAACTATTACTAATAAACTATTCATGAATAAATAATAATGTAATTGTAACTAGCTTCAATAAAAAAATAAGTGTCAAGCAGTGCTTTTCCCTCAACATGACAAGCGTTGCAAGAACTGTCACTGAGTGGTGATTTTACAAGTTTGTCCAGCAAGTAAGCGGAAGGTGGAGAGTGCTCCATTTTAGTGTTGCTAGATTTAACGGCAGCATTTGATACAGTTGATCATTCAGTTTTAATGTAGACATTAAAGAGATGGGTGGGGATATCTGGGGTGGCTTAAGAATTTGTCAAATAGGACATTTGTAGTGTCTGTTGGAAATGAGATGTCCTCCTCTTCAACAATTAATTGTGGTGTTCCGCAAGGATCCGTGTTAGGGCCATTTTGTTTTCTCTACATATGGTTCTGTGATTCGAAAATACAACATACGTTTTCATTGCTATGCAGATGACCTACAATATTGGTCACTGAATCAAAATAATCTGTCTAGTATAAATGTTCTTCAAGAGTGTATAGCAGATATAAAAAAAATTGGATGGCATGAAATTTTCTGCTGTTAAATTCGAATATAACAGAGGTTGTCATAATTGGTCATGGTTCTGATTGAGTCAGCACTTAATCAGGTGGTCCCGAATATTCAGCAAGTGGTGAGAAATTTGGGAGTCTATTTGCTCCAAAATCCAGATGCAAAACTAAAGGCGATACAGCGTTTGTAGTGAACGCCCCCGTGATTTTGAAACAGCCAGTTCTGCGACATTACATCTGCTGAATCTGTCTGTTTTTAAGTCTCGTTCAAAAACTCATTTGTATAAACTTGCTTTTACTACTTTGTAATTGTTTACAAGCATTTTTGTAAATTGAGTGTGTTTATATTTTATATTTTGTGAAGCACTTTGTGCTAAATTGCTAAAAGGTGCTATATAAAGTTATTATTATTATTATTACTAGTAGTTATTAAGCTGTGAACAGTTAACATTTAAAACGTGTATTTGCAATTGCTTGCAATGTTCTTGGTGAATTTTAATTAGTTCAAGAAATGTGGTCTATGGATGCTTGGAAAATATAATAAAGTAAATATTTATGAATTATAAAGTAGATATTTAATATCTCTTCATATAGTTTGACCATTTTAAAATATTTCTTGTTGCTTTGTACTCTAAAAACATCATAAATGAGGCCAAAACATGCGTGACAATCACTTTGCTGTAAAATTGGACGTGCAAAGACAGATTTTGTGTATCTGGTAATCAATGGCTAAAACTTCAAAAGGTCAGCGACAATGGGGTCAAAGTTGAAATTATTTTTATTATACAGTGAATCTCATGCAACCTGTCAAGAACATGTCTAGATTAAATACGTATTTCACTCCAAAATCATAAAATAAGAAGCAAGATTAAGATTTATTGCATTGTCATTTTTTTCAATACAATTAAACCCCTCCCCCTTCTCAATACCATGAATCCAAATGAATAAACTGACAATTTATCATACTGTAAAAAAAATATTTTGATTTTTAAATGTTTTTACATCATGCTATTTATTGTACAGCCTTTATTTATGCTGATTTAAATAAATAAATAATAATAATTATAATAAAACATTATATCTGTAATTTGAGATCACTGACCAGTGAGGGGCCGTTCTCACTCGTGCCTGACACGTGGCACTCCACCCCTTGATTAAGAAGGTTATGGAGCTGTCAGGTTTTCTGCGTGCTCTCCTCACCGGTCATGTGTCTGCATTATAGAGAATGGAAAGAATAGAATGGAAATTAATTCTCTCCACCCTGCTGGTGAAATGTCAGTGAGAGCACGCAGTTACCGGCGACAATGAGGGCCCTTCTCACCTGCTAATTGAAATACAATGAGGTGTGAAAGAAGCCTTTAAAAAAATTCGCAATCAACAGCACCTTCACGCACAGCCACACCAGAAAGACTAATTTAATTTTGACATCTCTCCGTCTTGTCAAAGATCCATTGCTGCCAATTATTGCGTGAGATTGTGTTTCACGGCACGCCACGGTCTCCAGCCATGTTCAACGTTCCCCGAATCGCTGTAATAGAGGCAGATTCAGGCCAAAATCTGATATTAAATGTTATTTAAATATATTAATTAAAAATTAAACACTTATTCTATTAAAAAGAAGTTGATTCAAAATATGAATGTCATAATGGTGTATTTTGTATAAATGTATTACAGTTTAAGCACTGTTGCATATAAATTAGATCTGCCAATCGATTCAATTTTTGTAATTAATTATATGGCGTGTTGATTAATTTATCGAATTATTCGTGAATAATCGCATATAAAAATATTTGTTGAGAAAGCCCCTCAAAAAAACAATGAAATATATAATGATGATATAATTATAATGTTATATTTAAATAATTACAAATATATATATATATATATATATATATATATTGAATTTGTCAATCAGTCTGAAATTTATTATGAGGGCTTTTCTAAGATCGCTTTTGGAGCGTCTCACTTTGGTTGTGATGCATCATAAACATACAATTTTTGGTCGCTGTGTCAAGTTAAACGTCATTAAATACTTAGAAAAACACGTTTTGAGATCCCTAAATTCGGATTTGCACTCCATCAAGCTGTGTTTGAACACAAGAGTCCTCGTGTTGTGTTGTCTGCTGAACGGTTGGTTTGTTCTCTGTTTAAGCTGCTCGTTGTCTATACAGCTGAAGTTTCACTTACTGCCCCCTGAAGAAAACAGGAGGTACTGCAAGCTCGAATTGCTCAAGAATCTTCATTATTACTGTATTGAATCATTTTGTTTTTTATGCATTATTTTTTATATAATTAATCGCACTGAATTAACATGTTAAATCGACAACCCTAATTGTAAGTTGGTACTTTTATTCACCAAAGTGGCATTCAACTGATCACACTGTATAGTCAGGACATTAATGACATGAAAAATTACTATTACAATTTGAAAAACATTTTCAGAACTTCTTAAACTACTTCAAAGAGTTTTCATCATAAAATCCTCCATGTGCAGCAATGACAGCACTTGACCTTTCACCCCACACTTCCTGTAGCACTTGACCTTTCACCCCACACTTCCTGTAGCACTTGACCTTTCACCCCACACTTCCTGTAGCACTTGCCATAGATGTGTCTGTCTTGTCGGGCACTTCTCACACACCTTACAGTCTAGCTGATCCCACAAAAGCTCAATGGGGTTCAGATCTGTAACACTCTTTTCCAATTATCTGTTGTCCAATGTCTGTGTTTCTTTGCCCACTCGAACCTTTTCTTTTAGTTTTTCTGTTGTGGCTTTTTCTTTGCAATTCTTCCCATAAGACCTCCTGAGTCTCTTTACTGTTGTACATGAAACTGGTGTTGAGCGGGTAGAATTCAATGAAGCTGTCAGCGGAGGACATGTGAGGCGTCTATTTCTCAAACTAGAGACTCTGATGTACTTCTCCTCTTGTTTAGTTGCACATCTGGTCTTCCACATCTCTTTCTGTCCTTGTTAGAGACAGTTGTGCTTTGTCTTTGAAGACTGTAGTTACACCTTTGTGTGAAATCTACAGTTTTTTGGGCTTTTTCAAGCATTGTCTAGCCTTCATTCCTCAAAACAATGATTGACTGACGAGTTTCTAGAGAAAGATGTTTCTTTTAGCTATTTTTGACCTAATATTGACTGTAAGACATGCCAGTCTATTGCAAACTGTGGCCAGGGCTGGACTGGACTGATAATGTGGCATACTGGGCATTTTCCCGAGAACTGAGTGGGCCGGTGGGTCAGCCGTGAAATGGGCCGAATGACTCGTTAAGCTAAATAATCAATAAGCTAAAATGAGAAAAGGACTGCATATATATGTATATATACATAATCTGTCTAATTAAGGGCTTTCTCTGCTGTAATGTCAGACAAAACTGTTCTGAGATCTGTGTGCATAAAAATGCTTTCATATTTTCCTCAGCTCGGAGTCTTCACATATTTTTGCTTTTGCCTGTCTGTCCCCTACGGTTACTGACACGTTTGTTGACATGAAATATTCAGTGGTGGCAGAGCTCTCCACCAATGGTGACACGATAAACGATCTCTTGGGGCGCCGAGCATGTGTACAACATTGATTGTGATGTTGGCTGCATAGAACAGGGATTGGATTTAATAAGAATAGGCACAGGTGGATTTTCAGGCATTTAGTCAGAACACTTTGATGCAGAGTTACACCAGGAGCCTGTGGTGTTTCAGCTGAGCTGAGACAATGACTCAACAAATTCATGGATATTTCATTCATTCCAAAGCAAGAAATGCAGAGAGAGAGAGAGAGAGAGAGATGGAGCCAATTTGAGAGCCCCATATCTCTGGGATTTAACCATATAGGGCCTTAAAAATGAAGATACAAAAAGGAAAGTTTATTTTGAATCAGAGTCTAAAAGGATATTAAGATATATTAAATACTTCTGGAGTTATAGACACTCAAACTTTGGAAAACGACACAAAAAAAGTGTTTCACCATTGGCATATATGCAGCTGGAGCTGAAGTCAACTTATTTTAGTAATAGATCTACTGATCTCTGTGTAACAATAAAATAAAGATGCTGACACCTTTCAGAGGTTATCTTTTTACCTGTTGTTTTGCTCCAAAATCATATGCAAAAATTGTCATATCCCCCCCCCATTGAGTCATTTGAATCTATTTTTAGCCCTCCGAAATAATTTCCAGGAGAAGCATCTGAGACAGCGCTGGTACTTAACTGAGAACTGCATTAAGTGAGAACTGAGCTATGAAAGACAACCTCTGAGCAATAAAATTGTTCTACGGGTGTTTGGAAGCTCTCGCCGTCTCCCGAGGATTGCACAGCCAATGGATGGGTACAAGAAATCGATGTGATTGTGGTGTAGCTGCTGATTTGTGATGATAAAGCCAATAAAGTGTTCTCTTGCGGCTGTAGGATCCCCTCTTATCAGATCAGCTCAGACTATAATCCACACAACTGCAACCTACTGCGTCTGCCCCACGGCTACATCCCTGCGCTTCATCAACAAGTCCAGATCCGACTGTGTTCCCTGTAATGGCGTAACTGGTGCATTTGAGTTGGCTGAGATCCATCGATCATTCGCAACTCTCTGCGCATGCTCTCACTGACCTCGCCTGGCTTATTTAAGCATTGGCGAACGAAGCGTGTCAGGGATGAGCTTTGTCAAGTGCTCATGACCTTACGCGGGGGAAAGATGCAAAAGGCAATAGTATCTCACCACTGTCAGCGTGCAAATGTTGGAGAAACGTTAAAAATCCCAGTTCTCAAGTATTTCGGTTTGATGGAATGAGTAGCGGCACCAGACTGCTTTCCTCAAGTTGTTGCATGACAGCTGCCAGTGTTCTCAAAGGCCTTTTCGGCTGCAAATGAGTTTGTAGAATTTCTTACATTCTCGGAATGTCCTTTTTTTTTAACCATAAATTAACATTCTCAGAACATTGCAGGGAGGTTTTTGTTTGACAACCTAATATAAACCCATGCAGAGTGTTCTCGAATGGTTGTTTTGTGTTCTCGAATGGTTGTTTTAAGTTCTCGAATGATTATTTTATGTTCTCGAATGGATATTTTATGTTCTCGAATGGATATTTTATGCTCTCGAATGGTTCTTTTATGCTCTCGAATGGTTCTTTTATGCTCTCGAATGATTATTTTATGTTCTCGAATGGATATTTTATGTTCTCGAATGGATATTTTATGTTCTCGAATGGATATTTTATGCTCTCGAATGGTTCTTTTATGTTCTCGAATGGTTCTTTTATGCTCTCGAATGGATATTTTATGTTCTCGAATGGATATTTTATGTTCTCGTATGGTTCTTTTATGTTCTCGTATGGTTCTTTTATGCTCTCGAATGGTTCTTTTATGCTCTCGAATGATTATTTTATGTTCTCGAATGGATATTTTATGTTCTCGAATGGTTCTTTTATGCTCTCGAATGGATATTTTATGTTCTCGAATGGATATTTTATGTTCTCGAATGGTTCTTTTATGTTCTCGAATGGTTCTTTTATGCTCTCGAATGGATATTTTATGTTCTCCAATGGATATTTTATGTTCTCCAATGGTTATTTTATGGTTTGAATTTTCAGGAGGACCAAATTCTAACATTCTAGAAACGTCAGTTTTCAGTTTTACTTTTTGTAACCAATGTTCTCAGAACATTGCAGGGAGGTTTTTGAATGAAAACCTAATATAAACCCATGTAGGTTTATTGAGGGACCAATTCAAATTGTTGATGTCCATGTCAAATGTTTTGACATTGTTGAATTGAAAGAAATATGACCAATCAATCGAGGAATGTTTTTTTTTTGTACATATCTGGAATAAACAGACGTAATAAGTCCAAATTCATGATGTCATTATTTACATTTTGCCTTCAAACAGAAAAAGTTTGACTGTGTTGAATGTCTTTAAATTCCTCTTCCTGTCAATTCAACTTCAATGGAAATTCATTAACTGAAAGGGAGCCAATTCTTACATTCCATGTTCGTGTGTGCGTTCATGTGTTGTCTCTCCATAACTGCGGTTTTACGTGACCGCTTTCCGGACTCAAGCCAAAGTAAGAATACGAGAGCCTTGTGTATCTGCTGTCAGTCTGAAACGACTTATCGGAGCACACTGGCCTTCGGGGTTTGTGGATGAGATCTGTCACGCTCTCACACACACATGGAAAACTGATTTTAAACTACTACAGCCTGTCCACCGGAATCACATTCCCACTGCAGTCATATGAATTGTCATTCTCAGCATTAAAGTGAAAAGCTGCTTCTATGGCCAGATGTATAAACCTCAACCATGTCTCTGTCCTCTAGACTTATTTGTCTCAGGGAAGTCTGTTATGGTTTAAACATCTCGAACGATTGATCTGTGGTTAACGGCAACCAAGTTTAGGCTGTCGGTTGAGTTTATTCTGAGGAGCCTTCGGCTAAACGCGATCTATGGTGTGGAACGAAGCAACTAATGCAATATTTGTTTCAAATGTTATGTTTTGGTGGAAAGCAATCTTGAATGAATTATAAAATGCCTGGTTTGTTATTGCCTCCAAAACACAATCACATTATGGTTTTCTGGGCTTTAAAATATTCAATGTAGTTTTGTTTAAATACATAAAGAGAATTACACTGCTTGTTCTTCACTGTGAGATTTGCTCAGGTCCTTTAACTTATACATAATTACACGAGTCGGAGCCAGGGTTGCCAAGTCCGTGGTTTTCCCTCTATATTGGGCTACTGCGGGTGGATTTTTTTCAATGGTTTGAAAGTTTGGCAAGTTGTATAAATTATATTTGAATATTTTTGGGGTTACATTAAATGTAATCTAATTTTATAGTGTACCTATATTGAGATGGTCTGGTAGGATGTTTCATATTGATGCATTCAAGTAATGTCGGAATGATCGGATTTAAGTGGGGGGGGGGGGGGTTGTTCCCCCTGTTCCCCCTTTGGAAGAGCGCATTCCCAATGCGCTCTAAGTCCTCGTGGTCCCGTAGTGACTCGCTTCAATCCGAGTGGTGGAGGACGAATCTCAGTTGCCTCCGCGTCTGAGACCGTCAATCCACGCATCTTATCACACGGCTTGTTGAGCGTGTTGCCACGGAGACATAGCGCATGTGGAGGCTTCACACCATCCACCGCGGTATCCAGACAACTCACTACGCGCCCCACCGAGAACGAACCACATCATAGGGACCACGAGGAGGTTACCCCATGTGACTCTACCCTCCCTAGCAACCGGGACAATTTGGTTACCCCATGTGACTCTACCCTCCCTAGCAACCGGCCCAATTTGGTTACCCCATGTGACTCTACCCTCCCTAGCAACCGGGACAATTTGGTTGTTCAGGAGAACTCCTGGCTGGAGTCACTCAGCACATCCTGGGATTCAAACTAGCGAACTCTAGAGGTGGTAGCCAGCGTCTATACCACTGAGCTAAAATGTTTAAATGTTATAAGATAGCATTGTGTGAGGAACGAGGTGAAAAGTATGTTTTTATAAACTGATAATATGCCGTTTTACTCGTGATTTGTGTGAAAGTGAATAGAAGTCGTTGTTGTAGCACCGCTAGCGTTCATTTCACCAGGAAACTGTAGCAATGTGTACAACGAGCCATGTAAAAATCATTCTGCAAATATGTAGGTATAGTAACGTTAATCTATATGAGACCCGGCTGGCTATAGTCCTAATCATAACTTTTAATATGGCTTTAGAAGGCTTGGAATAAGGAACAGGTCGTATCTTTAAAGGGGTCATGACATGAGGAATAAAATGTCCTTGATTTTTTTACATAGAGGGCACTGTACTATTAAAAACATACTGTAAGTTTCAGAACTCAAAACATCCTCCTCACTGCCAACACTACCGATTTTACCGGGTTTCTCCCATTTTTCCACCCCTCCTCCTGCTGTATTCCCGATTGACATTTGCTCCCTTTAAACTCCCAATTTTCCGCATCCACACTTTGCTCATGAGAATGTATTAGACCTCCAGATAGGCTTGCCACCCGTCCCATAAAATACGGGATCTTCCCGTATATAAATATAAAATGATACACCCTGTATCGAATTAATACGGGACATGATTTGTCCTGTATGCTGGTTAGCTGGCATCATGGCGAAATTGTTCCAGACAGTTATTTTAACATTTATATTAGTTGGATATGTTTCATATGTTTGGTAATGGGGTCATCTGAAAAGTCCCCACATTGTGCTAAAACTGTGGATTATTATTATTATTATTATTATTATTATTGAAAAACAGAAGGATTAATATAAATGTTCAATAAGCTGTACAACATTACACAGATCCAACAATGTATGAATACAATCACTGGGTCATAAACACAAGAAAAACAGGTAAAGGAAAAGAATACATAATTAAAATAAAGTTATTAAAAAAACTACTTTAAACTACATATAAACCAACACAGATGTACAGATGTACCATTTCTTGGTATGATTCATCTTCAATGTAGTATTTCTGACCGGTACTGCCACTCCCTAAATGCATATTACCCAACGGGGCACCATCTTATCCTAGGGGGGCACCAGAAACTCCACAGGCTGGCGTTCCTCACACATACTTCCAAAAGTAGAAGCTGCACTTGTAAGGCACAGCCACATAGAGCTGTGTAGGCTTTCTTTCACAACTAAAGAACAAACTGTCTCGGCTCCAGCATAGCAGGCTTTGATAAGCCCTGGCTGGTATGAGCGCTCACATCATCTGGAGGAGGAGGGGTCGGATCTCAAACCGCACGGTTGCGCTCCAGTGGTCCTCGGATCAAACAGGTGTTACACCTTCACCTGTGAAAGGAGAGAATCAAAGGCAGGATTTATCTAGAAGCACTGCAGAGGAGACCAGCTCAAGACACACATGCACAAGTTCAAAGAGAGCAAGAGAATAAAGAGAGAGAGCAGCACCTCCTGTAAGGATGGACGTTCCTCGAACAATGAGAGCTGTCCGTCTACAGTAGGGCCGATGCTACAGTGGGGGTCATTACAGAGCACAAGCACTCATTTAAGTGCTCATAGGAAAGAAAAATCAAATATATCGCTTCACTATCCTTAAATGTTTCTCTTGACAGAAATTAGATTAAATGGAGAGCAAATGCAGACTTATGTATATAGGGGTGGGCGATACAAGCAAAAACTCAAATTGCGATATTCTTGACATCTTTTGGGACGATAATGACATGTATCACTAAATAGATATTTTTGTGAAAATTTGGCAATTGATGGCCCGGTTGCTAGGGAGGGTAGAGTCACGTGGGGTAACCTCCTTGTGGATAATGTGGTTCTCGATCTCGGTGGGGCGTGTGGCGAGTTGTGTGTGGATGCCGCGGAGAATAGCGTGAAGCCTCCACACACGCTAGGTTTCCATGGTAACGCCCTCAACAAGTCACATGATAAGATGCGCGGATTGACGGTCTCAGATGCGGAGGCAACTGAGATTCGTCCTCCGCCACCCGGACCGAGGCGAGTCACTACGCCACCACGAGGACCTAGAGTAGGGAATTGGGCGTTACAAATTAAATCAGCATATGCATAAGAATCACAATCAATAAACAGCCATCATTAATATAGTTTCAAAAGATAAAGAATAAAAATATAAATTGAGGGAAGTTTTAAATATAGCTAACGATGAAGCAGACCTAACGTGATAGGGGAGACTATTCCAAAGTTTGTCCACAGAAAAGGCCCGAACACCCTTTGATGTACATCGACAACGGCGGACAGACAAAAATAATTTATTGGAAGATCTGAGCGCTCTGGTTGGAGAGTAAGTGTGGAGAAGATCAGATATGTATTTATATACAAAAAAAAAAGAAGGATTTTAAAGTCAACCATGAACTTAACAGGAAGCCAGTGAAGAGATGCCAATATGGGGGAAATATGATCACTCTTTTTTGACCCTGTTAAAAACCTGGCTGAACAATTTGTAAGCGAGACGTAAGGCCAATGTACAGTATGCGAATGTATGCAAACTGAAAAAGTCCAGCCGCAATGTTATAAGAGCATGGATCACAATTTCCTGATCTTTACTAGAAAGGAAATGTTTTAGTTTTGCAATAGATCTGAGATGAAAGAAGCTTCCCTTAATAACATCACTAATCTGTTTATCAAAAAGAAGTGAAGAGTCTTCTTTTGTACATTGGAAGAAAGTGGACTTCCTAGACAGAAGAGGAAGACATGGGACAGCTTGAAAACAACACTTCAGATTTAACTTCATTTAACAGCAAAAAATTATTTGCCATCCAACTTTTTAATGTCTTCAAGGCACTTCAGCAGATTCTCAAATAGGCAGTTAGTATCAGGTCTAACTGGAAGGTAAAACTGGGAGTCATCGGCATAGCAGAGATAAGCAATATTATGTTTCCAAAAAATGTAACCGAGTGGAAGCATATTAAGGAAAAACACTAATGGACCTAAAATGGATCCTTGTGGGACACCACAAGATAAGGGAGCAGATGAAGAGGAAAAAGTACCTACATTTATAGAAAGATATCTTTCAGATAGGAAGCAAACCACTGCAAGGTCAGACCTTGGATGCCAACAATACACTCAAGGCGTTTCAGAAGGGTGTGGTGGTCAATAGTGTCAAACGCAGCGCTGAGACCCAACAAAACTCCAGAGCAAGCAAGATATAATTTGGGAACTTCAACAAAGCAGACTCAGTTCCAGGGGTGGACTGGGAAGAGAAACTGGCCCAAAAGTTGAAGAAGGGGGGGTGGTCTCTTTTCTGCAAATTGCTGCCACCTTAGGCATATAGCAGCACCGTTTTGTGGCCCATTCTGCATTATGCAGTGGCTCATTTTAGCTTAACGTGGCCCATTCGGCCCATTTCGCAGCCGGCCCATTGGCCCGCTCCATTCTCCCGATGGCCAGTCCATCCCTGATCAGCCCCAAAGTGTGTTGGCCCATCAGGAAAATGCCCGGTATGCCAGATTACCAATCCAGCCCTTACTGTGTAAGGATCTGAAACCGGACTGAAACGCGCCTAAAATGTTAAAAGCGTTCAGGTAAGAGTGAAGCTGTGAATCAACGACTCTTTCCAAAAGCTTGGAAATAAAGGGCAATTTAGAAATTGGCCATTAGCTAGGGAGCTATTAATTATAGCTATCACGCTTGGACTAATTGTCTTAAAAACATATTTGAGAAGACGTGCAGGAAGAACATCAAACTTGCAACCTGAACATTTAATCGTTGAAGTGACATCAGCCAGCTGGGATGGGGAAACTGGTTAAAAGTGAGTCAGGCAGCTGGCAGGTGGAGATAACTTTGGAAATGCCAACTTAGAACGTACTTTTATTTATTTTGTGAATAAAATAATATAACAAATTATCACAGGTCTCTGTCGAAGCGTCGGGAAAGACATTAGTAATAGGGTTTAAAACAGAATCAATTGTCTTACACAAAGCTTTGGGACTTTTTGCATTATCAGCAATTCATTTTGAAAAGAGCTTTGATTTTGCCTCTTTACTGATGTTTTAATCGTTAATTAAACATGCTTTTAGAATATCATATGAGACCTGAAGCTTGTCCCTTTTCCAATTTCACTTTTCCACACTGTTGTCTGAGAGGGAGGCACCCTTTACTGTCCTTGGCTTAAGCGGAGCAACACTGTCAAGAGTAATAGAACATGATTTATTAAAAGCTTAATCCATATGTTCAGTATCCATATCATTAGAAACAACGTCTGTGAAGTGTGATAAATAATAATCAGTGCGTGATTGCAGACATCGTTAAATCCCCGGGGTTAAGCCGTGTCTCAGTCATAAATAAAAAGTCCAGTGAATGAGACATAAAAACATCATTTAGAATAAAAGATTTCTTCGATATTGACCTTGCATTGACTAAGGCCAACTTGGCTGTAACAGAGTTTGTACTCTTAGGAGAGCTGAGAGATGAGTGCTTCAGCATACTGATATTTTTCAAATTGACTCTCCGAGGGGGCCTGGGTATCTCGGCGAGTATTGATGCTGACTACCACTCCTGGAGTCATGAGTTCGAATCCAGGGCATGCTGAGTGACTCCAGCCAGGTCTCCTAACCAATCAGGGTAGAGTCACATGGGGTAACCTCCTTGTGGTCGTGATTAGTGGTTCTCTCAATGGGGCGTGTGGTGAGTTGTGTGTGGATCGTGGAGAGTAGCATGAGTCTCCACATGCTGTGAGTCTCCGCGGTGTCATGCACAACGAGTCACGTGATCAGATGCACGGATTGACGGTCTCAGAAGCGGAGACAACTGGGACTTGTCCTCCACACCCGGATTGATGTGAGTAGCCGTGCCACCACAAGGACCTACTAAGTAGTGGGAATTGGGCATTCCAGATTGGGAAAAAGATGATGTGTAGACCAGGTTACCGGAATGTGCCAATTGTCAGGAGAAGTGGCCGGCTCATGGCGAGATCCGCAGTGGACACACCGGGGGCAACGTGTGATTCCCAGGGTAGCACAGTGATTGTAGACTCCAATGGGAAGATGGAACGAGGAGTTCAGTCGCTGTAAATCCACGGGAGAGTAATAAAGCACCATGTTGGGAAAACAATAAAAACACGGGTCAGCAAATAAGCACCAAGTTCCACACTTGGACTGACAAAAATCACAGATAAAGCTCCAGCAAGCCAGAGTGATCAGTAGAAGATGAAACATTGTTGATAGTCCATCTACACGAGCAAGATTTAATTTCCACACTACTCGGGTAGGCCGGTCAAATCTGAGCATGGTGATGCAGTGGGGGCATTGCATAGATTGCAGACAGATGAAAAGTCAATAGTCCATTTAAATGGCATAAAAGACAAAAGTCCATAAAACAAGAGGTCACTTAAAACGGGAAGCATAAAATCTCCCTAAAATTAACATCAAAGAAACCGGGGAGCAGTGGCAGTCAGACACGCCAGTGTTCGCTCAAACCAGACTCTGTTTACTTTCTTAAAACATTTTTAAGCCTTTATGTTAATGATTTATCAGTGCATGTTATGGTGCGTTCAAGTCGTGTCAGAATGACTGAATTATCGAGGTAAGTGCACATCAACACCAACACAACCCCAACTCGGACATTAGGGGCTTGAAGAAAATCCAAGAGGTAATAATTCAGTTTGACTTGAGGAATTTGACTGTGCATTTTAGTTTGTATGCATTTTTTGTACTTTTGATCAAACTTAGCCAGTTTACTCGTATAGCTGGTTTATCCAGCGATCCCATCAATATGTGGTCCCACAAGAATGATAAAATATAGAGATAAAGCATTAATTACACACCTAATGCATGACTTTCCTCTTCATTTTGTTGCATGGATGCTAAAAAGCTTTCTATCTGATTAAAAAAAGATGAAATTGCAAAACCGGTTGGTTCTTTCCAGCTAAAACCACTCGAACGCACATCACATCGTATTTATGAAACCTCATATACTCAGCGCTCACGGCTTGCCGTATACGTAGTGGAAAGGGCAGAGTTAACTGGCTGCATTGCTGGTTTGACAAAACAATTCTAAATAATAGTGAATGTACTGAAGCAACTAGTGAAACTTCTTTAAAGACAGCTCCATACAAATGTGAGCTTTACCATAACTGTCGCAGTGTAAAGTGCTTTGAATACCGCTAGGTTAAAATGACGCTATATAAGTGCAGACCATTTATAGGCGACTGTTGTATATAATGTGGCCTTTCTGTAATCTTGCAAGTAATTGGCGCCAATTGCTGCACATGCTTGATGC
This sequence comes from Moxostoma hubbsi, assembly GCA_032164185.1. Taxonomy (NCBI): domain Eukaryota; kingdom Metazoa; phylum Chordata; class Actinopteri; order Cypriniformes; family Catostomidae; genus Moxostoma; species Moxostoma hubbsi. Next base: position 38,771,930 of record JAVLUX010000026.1, on the reverse strand, counting down.
TTTATCTATCTATTTAATCATTCTCATGCAGCCACATAAAAGGATGGGAAGTTATTTTGCACAAGCCTGTCGCCTGTCACCAGCTAAATGAGTCTTATTTTCTAGCAGACTTCATCTCTGTTTAGCAACGGTACAAAAAATTAAATAAATAATTAACACAAGTTAAAACTGAATTATATCCAATAGCCTACAAATCGACACACCCCCAACTATGAAAATCAGGGCTCAGAGATAATCCTACGTTTGATTACGTCTGTCAGAAATGCTCGGTTTTGGTGCTGCTTCTCCTTTAAGACTTGTCAGTACACGCCCACTGTTCTGATTGGCTCTCTGCTCTTGATTGACATGTTCTCTCTTCTTACCATCTCACTGCTCACCACTACTGGGCGGGGCTACGGAAGTGATTAAAGCTAAAGTAGGCATTGATGTGTTGTTGTGAATGCGGTCAGATGCAAATGTCTACCACAGTGTGACATCACAATGTGAAGGAAGTTGAGAGCGAGTCATTTTGTGCAGCTTGGTTTCAACAAATACTCTTTTTGCAATGAGGAGGAAGTTTTGAGTTCTGAAACTTACAGTGTGTTTTTATAGTACAGTGACCTCTTTTACTATAGGGCATGACTTTTAACATTTGCATTACATAAAAAACTACATATACAAGCTTGTTCTAGTGATCAAATTGTGCTCAACTGATAGAGCATTGCACTTGTGATGTAAAGGACCGGGGTACGAGTCCTGAAGAGCACGGGAGACACTTAGCCGAAAGTATCATAGAAGCGCCACAAATTGATGTGGTTGTGTTTTTCATCTCACATTTGCTTTTTATAACACTATCAGTTAGATTTAGGTTTAGGGTAAGAATGAAGGTTCTGTTGATTCAGTTACTCTAATGTCCGTAATGTCATCTCAAACTTACTGTATATGACGTTCTTTCTGTCGCAAAACAAAAACAAAGATATTTTAATGGAGATATAATACCTGTTTGTCCATACAATGCAAGTGAATGGTAACCAAAAAAAATTAAGCTCCAAAAAGGACATAAAGGCAGCATAAAAGTAATCCATTAGACTCCAGTGGTTTAATCCATGTCTTCAGAAGTGATCCAATCGATTTTGGGTAAGAACACCAAAGTTAAACCCTTTTTTCACTGTAAATCTTGCCATTGCAGTCTCTAGGCACGATCATGATTTCCAGCTCGATTACATTTCCTTGCGCTTGACGCATGTGCAGAGCGCTAGATGGCGCTTGGAGTCGTATGGAATACGTTTATGATACTTTTGTGGAAAATTTGTCCCTTTTAAAGGTAAAAAGAGTGACCAGTACGATCTTCAAATTTTCTCCTTTTTGTGTTCCATTTAAAAATGAAATTCATACAGGTTTGGAACCACATGAACGTGAGTAAATAATGACAGGATTTCATTTTTTGGGGGGGCGATCTAACATTAATTAGATCACCTTTAAATCAAGGTTTTATATCTGAGTTAGATCACTCCTGTCTTCCCATCAGCAGTAAGGAAGAGTATTCAATCTGTGAGTGAATGCATCTTCACAGCAGAGGAGTGGACAGCACATGCATAACTGTGAGCGGCTGACAGTGATGGATCAAGCAGCATACTCAAACAGACTTGTGACGGCGACAGACGGTGGAGGAGGGACGAACTCGTCTCTGTCAGATGGTCCTCTCGGTTACCGGCCCGTCTGCCGGTGGAATGCAGATTTTCTGCTAAACACGGTGTGACAGAGCGGCCATCAAATCTGACCACTACAACCACACCTGCAGCATTCACAATTTCACATTTAACTGGGGCCTCAAAAACACAGACGCTACATGAATTCGTTATACAAACAACAGCAATTGTACACGTTAGCATTCACCTTCTAAGTGGTAATCAATGACGCTATGCTAGTTGGTGCTGGGTGAATGGCGAGAGTTATTCCTGCTATCAATAGAAGTGGCAAGAAGGTTGAAAATAAAAAAGTATAATATATAGTAAAAGCTGCTTTCTTATAACAGCAAGAGTCAACCAACTTCACAACAGTTAATCATAACTTAAAGTAGTTCAAGTAGGTTTGTTGTGCTACTTTGCTACATTGCAAACTACTCAGAAAAAGCTAACAGGGGACAGTATATTGTTTTTAAACATATTGCCATCAGATAACACATATTATTTGTAAAACTTGACAATACGGTTGTATTTGTTAACATTACATTAAATTAGCATAGCAATAATTCATCTTGGTTAATGTTCATTTCAACATAGAAATATATATCAAGATTATATATATATATATATATATATATATATTATGCTTCTAACTCATATTATGATCTGGTCAAGCTAAATAACATAAATGTATACACTTATAACTTGAGTATTCGCACAATAGGAAGTAAATGAACACAATGTCTAACAAGATGGGAATAAAGCACTAAAGTTAGCCATTGATCAGTGAGGGATTGACAGTTAGCATGAGGATGTAAACTAAATAAATTTAGATATTTTTAACAACTTTTCATGTTATTTCATCAAACAGAATGGACTGTTTTAGAGTGCCAGAACTCATAAAATTCATTGCTAATACTTACTGATGTTGGCGCTGTTTTTTTCCCTCCAAAATGTAGCCACTTCCTGGAGGATGATGTCATCAAGGCAGGGTTTTTAAGTTAAAGTGATATTACAACAAACTAAAAACATGGACAGACATATGAATGACACAGGGCAAATCTAGAAATGATTTTACCAATTAAAACAATATTTCCAAGAAATCAAGTTTTGTTTGAAACATTTCGATTAGAGAACTTACTAAATGAAGAAACACATGGAATATTTCTTAAAGCGATAGTTCACTCAAAAATACCAATTCTTGATCCTTTACTCACTGTCATGTTGTTCCAAACCTCTACTTTCTTTTTACTGTAGAACACAATAGAAGATGTTAGGCAGAATGACAGACTCAGTCACCATTCACTTTCATTGTATGGGAAAAAGATGCAATGCAAGTGAATGCTGACTGAGGCTAACATTCTGCCTAACATCTTCTATCCATTTAATGGCGACAGTAAAAATGGCAACATCTGCTGAACCAAACTAGTGAAACTTCTTAAAATTCGCCCCATATGTTTTATGTATTAAAGGTGTGAGTTTAGTATTTGATCCAATATAGTACTGAATGATTCTGCTATACTTTCACTGTCTATGCAAGTCATGCTAGTCGATTGCACAGTTGCCTTCAGAGAGAGAGAAACCCGAGACATTGAGTCAGCGGTGGGCTGCATATGATTACAGCAATCCAATAAAAGAGCTCATTGCTGTTCTGTGTGCGGCACATTAAAGTGTTCAATGGAAATGAATGCAGGTCTGGATATAGAACCCAGCAGCAATCCTGCACATACTTTCACACTACACAGGCAAGACAAACCCTCTGTATTAAAACAGAGCTGATTCATTCCAAACAATCTACAACACTTTGGTTTGTGTTGAAATCACCTTTTCAGATAAACACAGGAACAACCAAAGTTTAAAAAGGTTCAATACAGTTCACTTGGCTGATGTATTTGCCCCAATGTGTCTTATAAATACAGAGCCCCTTACAGGACAGAGCGGGAATTTTGTTTTCTAAAATAGTTTTACGTTCCCTCGCAATAAGTTTTCTGTTCCCTCGCAATAGTTTGCGTTCCTTTGCAATAAGTTTTGCGTTCCCTCGCAATATGTTTTGCGTTCCTTTGCAATAAGTTTTGTGTTCCTTTGCAATAAGTTTTGCGTTCCTTTGCAATAAGTTTTGTGTTCCCTCACAATAGTTTGCGTTCCTTCGCAATAAGTTTTGTGTTCCTTTGCAATAAGTTTTGCGTTCCTTTGCAATAAGTTTTGTGTTCCCTCACAATAGTTTGCGTTCCTTCGCAATAAGTTTTGTGTTCCTTTGCAATAAGTTTTGCGTTCCTTTGCAATAAGTTTTGCGTTCCCTTGCAATATGTTTTGCGTTCCTTTGCAATAAGTTTTGTGTTCCCTCGCAATAGTTTGCGTTCCTTTGCAATAAGTTGTGCGTTCCCTCGCAATATATTTTGCGTTCCTTTGCAATAAGTTTTGCGTTCCTTTGCAATAAGTTTTGTGTTCCCTCGCAATAGTTTGCGTTCCTTTGCAATAAGTTTTGCGTTCCCTCGCAATATGTTTTGCGTTCCTTTGCAATAAGTTTTGTGTTCCCTCGCAATAGTTTGCGTTCCTTCGCAATAAGTTTTGCGTTCCTTTGCAATAAGTTTTGCGTTCCCTCGCAATATGTTTTGCGTTCCTTTGCAATAAGTTTTGTGTTCCCTCGCAATAGTTTGCTTTCCTTTGCAATAAGTTTTGCGTTCCCTCGCAATAAGTTTTGTGTTCCCTCGAAATAGTTTGCGTTCCTTTGCAATAAGTTTTGCGTTCCCTCGCAATATGTTTTGCGTTCCTTTGCAATAAGTTTTGTGTTCCCTCGCAATAGTTTGCGTTCCTTCGCAATAAGTTTTGCGTTTCTTTGCAATAAGTTTTGCGTTCCCTCGCAATATGTTTTGCGTTCCTTTGCAATAAGTTTTGTGTTCCCTCGCAATTGTTTGCGTTCCTTTGCAATAAGTTTTGCGTTCCCTCGCAATATGTTTTGCATTCCTTTGCAATAAGTTTTGCGTTCCTTTGCAATAAGTTTTGCGTTCCTTTGCAATAAGTTTTGTGTTCCCTCGCAATATGTTTTGCGTTCCCTCGCAATATGTTTTGCGTTACTTTGCAATAAGTTTTGTGTTCCTTCGCAATAAGTTTTGCGTTCCTTTGCAATAAGTTTTGTGTTCCCTCGCAATAAGGTTTGCGTTCCTTTGCAATAAGTTTTGCGTTCCTTTGCAATAAGTTTTGCGTTCCCTTGCAATATGTTTTGCGTTACTTTGCAATAAGTTTTGTGTTCCCTCGCAATAAGGTTTGCGTTCCTTTGCAATAAGTTTTGCGTTCCTTTGCAATAAGTTTTGTGTTCCCTCGCAATATGTTTTGCGTTTCCTCGCAATATGTTTTGCGTTACTTTGCAATAAGTTTTGTGTTCCTTCGCAATAAGTTTTGCGTTCCTTCGCAATAAGTTTTGCGTTACTTTGCAATAAATTTTGCGTTCCTTCGCAATATGTTTTGCGTTCCCTCGCAATATGTTTTGCGTTACTTTGCAATAAGTTTTGTGTTCCTTCGCAATAAGTTTTGTGTTCCTTCGCAATAAGTTTTGCGTTACTTTGCAATAAATTTTGCGTTCCTTTGCAATAAGTTTTGTGTTCCCTTGCAATATGTTTTGCGTTACTTTGCAATAAGTTTTGTGTTCCCTCGCAATAAGGTTTGCGTTCCTTTGCAATAAGTTTTGCGTTCCTTTGCAATAACTTTTGTGTTCCCTCGCAATATGTTTTGCGTTCCCTCGCAATATGTTTTGCGTTACTTTGCAATAAGTTTTGTGTTCCTTCGCAATAAGTTTTGCGTTCCTTTGCAATAAGTTTTGTGTTCCTTCGCAATAAGTTTTGCGTTACTTTGCAATAAATTTTGCGTTCCTTTGCAATAAGTTTTGTGTTCCCTCGCAATAAGGTTTGCGTTCCTTTGCAATAAGTTTTGCGTTCCTTTGCAATAAGTTTTGCGTTCCCTTGCAATAAGTTTTGCGTTCCTTTGCAATAAGTTTTTTTTTTTTTTTCATGCAGGAACTTCTAGAGTTGAATGACTTGACGAATACAATTAACACTACAATTTGTAGAAAAATAAATAAATAAAATGACAGTAAATAACATGGGATGCAAATTCTTACTGCTTTGAATAATTAATGTAACTCAAATTGTACCGTATTTGTGGTAAGTGCACAGGAAAAGTAAACAACATAGAAAGCATTGAAATTACAGCCTGTTCTCATGAAAATTACTTGACTGTGGCGACATTTTGGCAAACCGTTATTATGTGGTTCATTGCACATATAGTGACAGTTATAATGATGACTGTGTGCCGCTAAAAGCGAGTAAAACTTTCTCCTTAACAGATGCGATTATTACGGTTGAGTTATAACTAAGCAAAACCAACCTTCCTATCCAAAACCTTAAACCTAAACCTTACTGACTGTATCATTAACGTAAATGTGAAATGAAAAAAACAACATGTGTGGACTCGTATGCTCTTCAGGACTCGTACCCCTGTCCTTTAACAGGCTTGTAAATGTAGTTAATTATGTAATGCAAACGTTACAATTATTTATGCACCGTAGTTAAAGTGTTTAGATGTCATAAGATAGCATTGTGTGAGGAACGAGTGAAAAGTAAGTGTTTATGAACTGATAATCTGCTGATTTGTGTAAAATTAAGCCATTTTTGTTGCATCACCTCTAGTGTTCATTTCACCAGAAAAACTACGTACAATGAGACACATGAAAATCCAAGTGCAATGAGAAAAGGTTGCGAAAGTAATACTTTGTGTACCTTAAGAGTTACAACTAGGTTTTGTGCTGCGTGTTTCAGAGGCATGAATGAAGGTCATTGTGTTGATGAAGGGCGGAGCTCCGTGCTGGCGGCGCAGTCGGTGATGAGTGTCCAATTACACTCGACTTCCCCGAGGGTCCCTGCGTCGTTGATGTTGAAAGACAAGATGTGCTGAAAGAGATCATCACCTTGATCGTCAAGCACTGTAAAATCAATTTCATTCAGCCCCATTCTGTATATATCAATTAATGACTTTTCTGTTCATTATTAGCTGCTGTTGCCGAACAGTGTGCTCGTGATAGGACTCATGAAATATTTATGACTAGTAATGTGTTTTACAAACCTTTAAGCCACATTATGCAGCTGAATGGTCAAAATGGTCTCATAGAATCACGTTACCATACCTACATTTGTGCTAAATTAGTTTACATTCACTTTCACACACATCACGAGTAAAACGGCAGATTATCAGTTCATAAACACTTACTTTTCACTCTATGCTATCTTATCTAAACACATTCAGTCATCGTTTACTCATCAGCATGTTGTTCAAACCCCATATGACCTAAATTTGAAGAGTCTCATGAAGGTTTGGTGAGTAAACAATGACAGAAGTTTCATTTTAAGAGGTGAACTATCCCTTTAAGTAAGCGGGCGCAAATGAGATCTTAAAGAGACAGTGTGAGTGACATTTAAATTGTCTCAGGCAGTCGGCGAGGTGAATATCTCAACAGTACATGACAGCGAGGGGGTCAGTCTTATTAAAGGCCTCGGCTTTCAGCAGACCGCCTCAGATGCGCCGCTGGAGAAGGTCGTGTTCTCAGACAGCGAATCACACACTGTCACTTAACACCGGCCGTGTCATGTCACAGCCTGTTTGTGTAACGCTTTCACCTCTCTATGAGATATGCACAATGACAGCCGTTTGACGAGTGTCGCCCGGCACAGCTTCAGAGACGGAGAGAGAAGAAAACAAAGACAAAGATGGACAGATTTTTGGTTTAAAGACAATATTAGCACACGGTATACTATTTTTCACCCTCATATCCAATTCTTTTGATATGTTCCTATGAATACTTCAATATTAAGAATGTCTTTGAACTATTAAAATGGCCTTGGGGTCTCTCAGACCCCAACATAAATAATGAGGGTTTAAAATAGTATGCGAATCAGTATGCAACAATAAGCGTTTCAGTGTAGCAGTAGTATGCAGTATATGTAGCATGCAACATAATGAGGTCATAATGGAAACAGAAGTGTGAATTGGGCAGATGTAGTAGGACCCATTTGCATAATTACATGCATACTGTTAAATCTACTGATAGACTAATATTCAGTATTTATCCATTAACGCCGTTTATAGAAGTGATCTTACCACCTATTCCAACTGATAATGCATATTTAATTTTTTTTTGTGAGTTTTGAGTATATATTGGGTAAAATTGGTGTTCATTTGATTTCAGCAAGGTTGCATACATTGTATTTGCATTAAACTTTAATACTGTAAATGGGTGTTACTTTAACTTCAGGCACTTTCATGTCCTATGAGTTGATTTTTATTCAAACAAACAGATTCCCAACTTTTTTTCATATTTGTTATATTAAATCACCATTTAATATTTTATGTATAGATTTGACTGTTTCAGTCTTGTCCCAGACCCAAACTTTCAACATTAAACTGTGAATACTGTGAATTGTAAAAAATAATATAATAAATTTTTATTGGGTGTCATTTCCAACCAAGCTGTAATTTTGCCAAATTATGCAAAACATTTGAAAATATTATTTAATTATGTGCATTTAGGATCCATACAATTTTAGTCCTGAAATTAGCCTTAGAAAGACAAAGGACTCATTAAATGCCATTTCCATCCGCGTCATCTCCAGCACAGAATTCTATTAAACACAACACAGAATTTGAGATGTGCTGGAAAAGTAATTGCAGCGTAGTTCTAGCGGGAAGACTAGCAACTGTGCATCATCGCACCATTAGCTAGCTAGCTGACTGCTAGCCAATCACATGTAAGCCATTGCATAAGTCTGGTCACAATCTGTCACATTGCGGTTTCAGTGCTCTAACACGGCAACCTCCATCACCCCACCACCACCTGTTGAGCCATTCGCTGGGAGACGGAGGATCCTGGCCGCCGGAGGGAAGGAGAGGCTCCGAACCGACCGCCTGGAAGGGTCAGGGCCACTGCCAGGGGAGGAGGAGACCCCTACCAGCTGCTGAAACGTGACGGAGTCTGAGACCACCAACCGCGAGCGGGGAGGAGCTTCTGGCCGACATCCTGGAGCGGGAGGACCATTGCCAGTGGTGGTGGAGACCCCTTCCATCCATCGGAACGCAGTAGGGCGTTCCATCCACCACGGGCCAGAGGAGTGCCTCCGATCCTCCCAGGGAGACCTCGCTGTCATCCGCTAGAGGGTGGAGGAGTGGCCGAGGACCAAGCTACGGCATATCAGAGAACCGATGAGTAAATGTATTTATTTATTCCCCGCTGCCGCTCCGAATTGACCTTTCCCCTCTCTTTTTAAACATTAGTTTTTTAATTTGGTACATCGCCGTTACGGCGTGTAAGTACCGCATTTTTTTTTGGTTTCCTACCTTGTCCTCTCCCTCATCCGGCAGACGTCTGATGCTAAAGCTGTGGTCAGACACAGCCGTTCCTGTTGTTGATCCTGTACCTGATGTCCTGCACTGATACTGCTGGATTTATCTTTCTCTCTCAGTGAAGCATGCTCTGTTTTCTCAAACTGCATTTGTTCTTTGATCGCTATGTGCAGTCAATATCCATGATTCAGGCAGTGTAACATCAATTTTTGGTATAATGCACATTCCTCCTCTTTCGTATAATTCTGCTACAAAATGAATTCTCAGACGATGTTTTTGAGAATCACCTGCAAACGAGGAAATGAAAAAGAGTATGTGAGCTGAATACTGCTCAAAATCACAACACAAACACAACTTAATTTACTCCCTTTACAATGCAA
>JAVLUX010000026.1:38750000-38760000 GCA_032164185.1 Moxostoma hubbsi | reverse complement strand
AGCATTTTCAAAAAGCACTTTTCTCCATTTTCAGTAAAAAAAACGCTGTTTCAGTGTGGATGTGAGGCGTAAGCATAGCAAAATCAATGTGATTTCACCGAAAGCAGATTATTGTGGACGTGAGCATACAGTACACTAAAATCCAAACACATGGTGTGAAGTTTGATCCAAATAAACATCTTAAAACGGGCTGATTCACGTCAGTTTAACATCTGATTTTCACAGCATATACTGTAGCGCACATGCAAACACTGAAAACATGACATTGTCAAGATAAAATCGTTGTAGAGATGCTTAAGTCTCCTTTTTCTCAGATCTTTCTCACCAGAAGAAGACTCCAATAATCGAATTACATCTCGTTTACATGTGTCTCCTCTGGAGTTTCTAAAGAGATCTCTACGATGTCTCGTACGGGATTTGCTAAGTTCAATCAAAAAGCAATAAAAAACGATAAAATCCTTTCAAAACCAAAATAATTTTAGGAGAGACATCTAAGACAAATTTGACACTTGTACTATGAAAGAGCAACCTCAGAACAATCAAATTTTGTCTGGGACAAATCAAATATATGTCTCGCCGACATATGAGAGCTAGGGACTTGAGTGGAGGAATATTGAGAAAGTGAGACAGAACCAAAAATAGAACGAGAGACAGAGTACAAGTATGTAGAGGAAAAGTGAGAGAGAGGCAGCAAGATTTTATTGTGTATTGCGTGTTCTCTGATCACATCACAGCGGCGAGTGCTTCAGACATGATTAGCTGCATGGCTCTGGGCAAACATGGCATGCTGAGAAAGTGTTATGTACATTACAAATCTCATTCACTTCGCTCGCTGCGTCTCGCTCTTCAAAACGGGTAGCGTTGGCTGTTCCATCACCCCCTGGCGTAGTCGAGTCCATTCACAGCGCTACGCTTTAATGTGGTCCAACCACAGAAGAAGAACATTAAATTACACCTCTAGCTAATTTGCTTGATTTCTGTAATTGTGGCCTTTGGCCTCTGGAGTGACTTTTGGGTGCAATGGATCATAATATTGTCTGGTGCCACAGCCAGTGGTGGTTTGCGAGGTATTAAACCGACCCGCTCAAATTACAGGCATCGGAGTGGGAGAGAGTTCTCCAAGTGAGTCTCCAACCAGATCAACGGTACAAGTGATAGATAGATAGATAGATAGATAGATAGATAGACAGACAGACAGACAGACAGACAGACAGACAGACAGAGTGACATATTGGACGGACGGACGGACAGACAGACAGATAGATAGAGTGACATATTGGATGGACAGACAGACGGACATACAGAGAGATAGATATACAGACAGACAGACAGAGTGACATATTGGATGGACAGACAGATAGATGGAGTACCATATTGGACAGACAGACAGATAGATGGTGTGCCATATTGGACAGACAGACAGACAGACAGACAGACAGACAGACAGACAGATAGATGGAGTGCCATATTGGACGGACAGACAGGCAGGCAGACAGATAGAGTGACATATTGGACAGACAGACAGATAGGTGGAGTGACATATTGGACAGACAGACAGATAGATGGAGTGCCATATAGGACAGACAGACAGACAGACAGACAGACAGATAGATAGATAGATAGATAGATAGATAGATAGATAGATAGATAGATAGATAGATAGATAGATAGATAGACAGACAGACAGACAGACAGACAGACAGACAGACAGACTGACATATTGGATGGACAGACAGACAGATGGACCGACATATTGGACGGATGGACGGATAGACAGACAGACAGATAGATAGACAGACAGACAGACAGACAGACAGAGTGACATTGGACGGACGGACAGACAGACAGATAGATAGAGTGACATATTAGACAAACAGACAGACAGACAGACAGACAGATAGAGTGACATATTGGACGGACAGACAGACAGACAGAAGACAGACAGAAGGCAGCTTGTTATCGCTTGCCGTTTCAGCCATAGTAACCATTTGATTCATATTGTACATTTTTTACACAGTGAAATTTGCATGTATTTGACCAAAATTACAGTTTCAAAATAAGAGTTCGCCAAGAAATATGCAAGCATGAACCTGGCGTCATCCATATTTCTGATAACAAATAACTTCTTGTAAACGTGACATAATCGTGAATACGACTTCAGAAGTGGAAGTAAGGATAATTCCGATGGCACAGGAAGGCCTATTAGAGTTAATCTATAAACTAGTTTATGCCCATTAAAGTTAGCAAAACAAACTTTTATTGCAGATGTAAAATATACAATATTCGTCTTTAGGCCAAATGGGCCACGATAAGCTAAAATGAGCGGGTGCATTATGCAGAACGGACCACAAAACGGCACCACGATATGCAGAAATGGACAGTGAACACCCCCCTGCTCAATTTTTGTGCCATTTGCTATGTAAAATCCAAAGCCGATTTCTCTACGCAGTCCAGGCCTGCTGGCACACATCTTGTTGTTAGAAATAAATTCGGAAACTGTACCAATGTGGTTTGTTAAAACAATAATGGTAAAAGTTGGGTGTACAAACGAAGCCAGTCTATCGTCGAATATTTATCAACTGAAACTTTCAATTGACAATCCCAGACGTTTCTCCTTACAGAAAAACGGCCTCGCTACATCAAAAAAATATATTTATTTTCCATGTAGCTTTTTCTATGGCTAAAAAATCTAATTATAAAAGCCAGTGAACCTCAAAAAGGCTTCTCCGCTCATTTCCAACATAATTGCACTCGTACTGTACAGACATTTGGCTGGGGAAAAGGACAAGGAGACTAACAATAACAACAGTCCTAATATTGCATTTCTGTGTATTCTGATGGACGAGTACCGCCGCACGCAGGCACACAGTAATAGCTTTACGTAAAATTGTTTTGGCACAGCTGTAAATGGACTTTGAATTTACCCTCCAGTAATGCAGTGTGCAGATATTGACTCGAGAGTTGTGAGGTCCAAAGAAAATTAAAGAGATATGGGTTCATAAACAGGAAACTTGTCCGGAACAGAAGTTTTCAACTGGGGGGTCACTGGTCTGTTCTGATAGGGTCGTGAACTGCAGGGACAAACAATGATAGCAAACCACATGAGCATGCTTTGTTATTACAGCACAATGAATAGTCTTATGACCTTTTAAAATGGAGGGAAAACACTTCCAGTATATTTTGTTGTTTTGTTTACACATAATACATGCATACTGTATAACAACAAAATAAATGCTGTTGTACTAAGATTTTATTAATTAAAATCTGCAAAAATGAAAAGCATAACCAAGGGAGTAATATTATGATGTATAAATAAGGGATGCACTGATATGCACATTTTTGGCTGACCGATACAGATTTGAACAAAAAGCCAAATGCCGATACCGATATATTGACACTCACCTTATTTTGTCAATACATCACTTTTTTACTGTGGAATTATGCTTTAAAAATGTACTAAAAGAGGTAAAATAACCTGTTCTAACAATAAATAATTTCAATAAACATGGGATCTGTTGAACACATTTTTAAGAGAGCCACAATGAAAGATAATTAGAAGATAAAAAATTTAAAATAACTAAATATGATGACATGATGATTGATGTGTATTGAAGTATTTTTGCAGTTGTAAACAACAGAACTCATTTTTCATGTATGTACTGTATAGAATATTCCGAATTCATACTATGCATATGTTGGGCAATTCCACGGAAATATCAGCCACATCTATTAGAAATAAAAAAATGAGACCAAAGGAACAAAACCCCCTTTTAAATTCTGTTTTATAGCGATATAATAGATGATCCATCCAGACCGTTAGAGGGCGCCGCTTGCTCAATGCAGAAACGCAGACTTTTAAGGTTTAGTAAATCACGTAAGGCCATATTGTGATTTCAATCTTATTTCAATCAATCATGCAGCATTTATGGATGTCATACCGATATTTTAGAAGTATAAGTCTGCTGGTTTCAAAGCGTTTTTGATGGTTTCTCTCATCATTTCACAATTGTCACGTCCATTTATAGCAGTTTTTCACATTAAAATGAGAACGGGAAAGAATGAAAATTAAACATAACATGTTCTTAGGAGTGCCAACCCGTCTAGATATTTTGGCTATTATTATTTCTGTACTGTGCATTTGAATTCACAGAGATTTTACAAAGTGTGTTACTAATTATTTATGAATAAAGCGTCATTTTTTTCATATCTGAGTTTTCATGCTTATAACCGATATGACGACAGTTTTAATTCGGTCAATAATTGGCTGATAAATATCGGTAGTCGATACATCGGTGCATCCCTAGAATAAATACTTCACAATTTAAAATCTAATGTGTGTTGGGGGGGGGGGTGCTCCCTATGCCGAGCCACATTAATCAGCTCTGACTGATTAATGTGGAGTTTGTAATCAGTGTGGAGATGTAATCACTCCACCTAGTCCTGGGTCTTCCCCGAGGCCTCCTCCCAGCTGGACGTGCCCAGGGGGCATCCTTACCAGATGCCCAAACCACCTCAACTGACTCCTTTTGGCGCAAAGGAGCAGCGGCTCTACTCCGAGCTCCTCGCGGATGACTGAGCTCCTCACCCTATCTCTAAGGGAGAAGCCCGCCACCCTTCTGAGGAAACCCATTTCGGCCGCTTGCACTCGTGACCTAGTTCTTTCGGTCATGACCCAGCCTTCATGATCACAGGTGAGGGTAGGAATGAAAACTGACCGGTAGATCGAGAGCTTTGCCTTCCGGCTCCGCTCTCTTTTCGTGACAATGGTGCAATAGAGCGAGTCCAATACCGCCCCCGCTGCCCCGATTCTCCGGCCAACCTCCCGCTCCATTGTCCCCTCACTCGTGAACAAGACCCCGAGGTACTTGAACTCCTTCACTTGGGGCAATACCTCCTTCCCTACCCGGAGTACGCACTCCATCGGTTTCCTGATGAGAACCATGACCTCAGATTTAGAGGTATAAATCTCAAACAAAATATAATTTCTGATTTGTTTTCCTTGATTTTAAAGTAACATAATAGCAGGGCATTTTCTTGACAGATTTCGTGAGAAACCCCCAAACTTAGTGTTGACCAGTGTTGGGTGTAATCCGATTACAAAGTAATTATTTGCCTTAATCAGATTACTTTTAACGTCAAAAGTAGTGTTATGCATTACATTTTAAATTCAAGTAATCTGATTAGTTACTGATTACAATCAGTCAATTAAATGACCTTTATGTACATTACTAGGGGTGCATATTTCGGAATTAATTTTAAGTAAAATGCTTTTAAAAATCAATTAGGTTCAAATATACATCTGTATGTGTTTCTATGATCTTTGAAGACTGTGTGGCCCCCAATAAGTCATTGTAAGCAAGAAAATTGCTCAATTTTCTGAGCAAAAAAGTGTTTTAGAAATTAACTGAAAGTAATTATATAATAAATTAATCATAAAGTAATCTTAATACACTTTAAAGAAGTACTGCAATTAGTAATTTGTAGTGGATTACTTTTTTCTTACCCAAAACTGGTGTTGAAAGCAGTACATTTTGTGTCTGTCGAGAGCGTGAAACCATTTAGAAACAGCAATTGTCCGTTTTCCTGTTCAGCCTGTCGGGTTAATTATTTTCGATATTCTTGCATATTGTATTTTGCATGCTAACAATTTCAATTTGGGTCCTGAAGCAAAACCTGCTGAGAGCCACTGGACCGGTAAGCGCCTGTAGATCATTATTTTGTAAATGGTTTCTTCATGCCGTGTGGAGTATTGCACCTGAAGCCATGAGCATGTGAGGAGAGATCTGCAGACAGAAGACGTTTCCTTTGAGCTCACGTTTAGATCACACATTCATGAGAAGTGACCTAAAGGTGAAAGCAGACCATACAGCTCGCAGCAAAGCATCTATATTTTACCTGAGTGCACGAGTAAAGCTTTAGAGACCCATCGTTACGGTTGAAGACAATGTGAGCGGTGTCGCTGCCATGATACAAGGGTGTTGTGGGTGACCGAAGTTTGTTTGGCAGAAACAGCAATACTAGTAACAGCATGAGCAGACGCAATAATAAAGTGTTAATCTAGATCTGTAAATCTCTCAGATCGCTGGCGCTGCAGGTCATGCTGACGTGCGTTTGCATATGGAGCGTCTTTTCTTCTTGATAAATGATTCTGTGGGTAAAAATGCTGAGCTAACGGTACAGATTCCACTCTGCGGCGTTAACCTTGAATCAGGGCACGCACGGCATCTATTTACATCCCTGTATGCAGCGCCGCTTTGTAGCTCAATTCTTCAACTTCACAAGCATAAAAGCTAACAGACACATATTGTGTCCGAGTATGCCTACTTCCAGCAGTATGTGACATAAGCATGTCCGAATCCTCGGTATTCATAAAATAGTTGTTCCTTGTTAAATTGTACTTGTTTAAAAAGTTCACAGTCAGCTGCGTCATACAAGGGTCACGGTACGATGCTTACGCCCTTGAATTAATTTAGTCTGGAAATGCATTTATACTGCACACCTGAACACCCAAAAAGCGCACTTTATTTACAGTCAAGAAGCATGTTGTCCATCAAATGCAGTACATACTCTAAAAGAATGGGAATTTGTAACACTTCACAATAAGGTTTAATTCGTTAGCATTAGTGATCTATTTGTTAACGGCGCATATTAAGCTTGGTAATGTTAATTTCAACATATACTAATAAATGCTTTACATGAAAAGTTAGTTAGTTAGTTAGTTATAGTATATATTAGTTAATGCATTATGATCTAACACGAACTACCAATGAACAACAGTGTTTTGTTCAATTAACATTAAAGGTGCTGTGAGTGACTTCAGCCATTATACTTCCACGAGACTGAGCAGTTGGATTAGCCACGCCCCCTCTTTCCAAATCCCAGCACTCCAAATATACCAAATGAGCTTAATTGAGACCAACATCATGCAGAAACGGTTGTTTGAAACAACAGCTGCACAACAGCGCCCTCAAGTGGCAACTGTTATGAACAACATGGCATAAAAATGGCATTAAGCCTCAATAATTCGCCACAACTAAAACACTATGAGAACGAGCAAAATGATTGACAGGCAGAAAGCGACATTAACTTTCAGGGAGTTTGAACATTTTTTAAAATACCTTTTCTTGAAATAAAATCGCTTACAGCACCTTTAACCAAGATTAATAAATCCTGTAAAAATATATTGTTCATTGTTAGTTTTTGATGCCTAATGCATTACACAAACTAATGTTTAACAGATACAACCTTACTGTAAAGTGTAACTGTGTTTTCTAGAAATCCGCTGTGTCAGTTTGGTACCACTGAAATGTAAGTATTTAATAATAATCAGTTGCTAGAACTGTCACTTGCCCGATCGGGCCAGTGCTGCATTTATAACATCAGTGCAAGCAAACAACAAGCGAGAGAGCACGGGAATTACACGGAGGGAACAGTTCTAACCGAGGAGTGAGCGCGAGTATATTTATCTCGAAAAGACGTGCAAATGCACGATATACTGGACGTGCCAAGACACAGTCGTTTGCACGCAAAAGATTGTACAGACACTGAGCGCACTCTCCTAGCACTGCCCTCGCTCTTGTCCAAGTGTCTCAGCAGACATATTAAATCCCCACATTTTGAGTTTTTTACATGTTGGTGAAAATTAGCAATCCACAAATTGGAACACAAGAAATCAAGGACTGAAAATCTGTGTCTCTCCATGCACACGTCTCATCATCATCTCACCACACGCCCCACTGAGAGGTTACCCCATGTGACTCTACCCTCCCTAGCAACCGGGCCAATTTGGTTACCCCATGTGACTCTACCCTCCCTAGCAACCGGGCCAATTTGGTTACCCCATGTGACTCTACCCTCCCTAGCAACCGGGCCAATTTGGTTACCCCATGTGACTCTACCCTCCCTAGCAACCGGGCCAATTTGGTTACCCCATGTGACTCTACCCTCCCTAGCAACCGGCCCAATTTGGTTACTCCATTTGACTCTACCCTCCCTAGCAACCGGGCCAATTTGGTTACCCCATGTGACTCTACCCTCCCTAGCAACCGGGCCAATTTGGTTACTCCATGTGACTCTACCCTCCCTAGCAACCGGGCCAATTTGGTTACCCCATGTGACTCTACCCTCCCTAGCAACCGGCCCAATTTGGTTACTCCATGTGACTCTACCCTCCCTAGCAACTGGGCCAATTTGGTTACTCCATGTGACTCTACCCTCCCTAGCAACCGGGCCAATTTGGTTACCCCATGTGACTCTACCCTCCCTAGCAACCGGGCCAATTTGGTTACCCCATGTGACTCTACCCTCCCTAGCAACTGGGCCAATTTGGTTACCCCATGTGACTCTACCCTCCCTAGCAACCGGGCCAATTTGGTTACCCCATGTGACTCTACCCTCCCTAGCAACTGGGCCAATTTGGTTACCCCATGTGACTCTACCCTCCCTAGCAACTGGGCCAATTTGGTTACCCCATGTGACTCTACCCTCCCTAGCAACTGGGCCAATTTGGTTACCCCATGTGACTCTACCCTCCCTAGCAACCGGGCCAATTTGGTTACCCCATGTGACTCTACCCTCCCTAGCAACTGGGCCAATTTGGTTACCCCATGTGACTCTACCCTCCCTAGCAACCGGGCCAATTTGGTTACCCCATGTGACTCTACCCTCCCTAGCAACTGGGCCAATTTGGTTACCCCATGTGACTCTACCCTCCCTAGCAACCGGGCCAATTTGGTTACCCCATGTGACTCTACCCTCCCTAGCAACCGGGCCAATTTGGTTACCCCATGTGACTCTACCCTCTCTAGCAACCGGGCCAATTTGGTTACCCCATGTGACTCTACCCTCCCTAGCAACCGGGCCAATTTGGTTACCCCATGTGACTCTACCCTCCCTAGCAACCGGGCCAATTTGGTTACTCCATGTGACTCTACCCTCCCTAGCAACCGGGCCAATTTGGTTACCCCATGTGACTCTACCCTCCCTAGCAACCGGCCCAATTTGGTTACTCCATGTGACTCTACCCTCCCTAGCAACTGGGCCAATTTGGTTACTCCATGTGACTCTACCCTCCCTAGCAACTGGGCCAATTTGGTTACCCCATGTGACTCTACCCTCCCTAGCAACCGGGCCAATTTGGTTACCCCATGTGACTCTACCCTCCCTAGCAACCGGGCCAATTTGGTTGCTAAGGAGACCTGACTGGAGTCACTCAGCACATCCTGGATTCAAACTTGCGACTCCAGGTGTGATAGTCAGCGTCAATACTCGCTGAGATACCCAGACTCCTGTGGGACATTGTATTAAAAACATAAGATATGTACTAATATTTGTCTTCGGACGTTTTTTTTAAAGCCATGATGCTAAAAACAGCTATTTGTCATTTTTGTGTGGGGCCAGTGAAAACAAATCCGTATCCCTGATAATAATAAAGATACTTTTATTTCTAAAGCAGCTTTTACACAGCCAGGGTCGCTTCACAGTGCAGTTCAAAGAGGTAACATCAAAAAACATGCATAATTCTATTAATAAGAATATAATAAATAATTACATTAAAAGACATAAATAAATAAGTGTTATGCACATGCCTGTTGGTTCCAAGGTCGTAAGGTCGTAGTTTTCACCTGGTTGAACCGCATTCATGTGTGTTAAGCTATCTGAGGTTCTTTCAGGCGTCTGTGATCTCTCGCTGACACATCACACCTCAGGGGTCTCCGAGAGTTCACAGCTACCCCTCAGTCACCACCGTAACATCAACCAACATCTCGCTCGATGCAGAACAGCGTTATGATCTCATAATTACCCCACTGATGGATTACGACTACAGTTATTTACAGAGATGTTCAGATTTGACTGTTTTAGCCCTCAGGCCCAGATATTCAAACGATGAAAATCTATAATTCAATAAAAATAATAATTATTACACGTTTAAAACAACGATCATCTAAACAAAGAGTGAAACAAACAGAAACCATTTAGATGTGTATCGCGTGAAAATATA
>JAVLUX010000026.1:38737500-38742500 GCA_032164185.1 Moxostoma hubbsi | reverse complement strand
AAGGGCTCTGTAAGTCGCTTTGGATAAAAGTGTCTGCCAAATGCATAAATGTAAATGGGAGAACTGAGGGGTCCGGTGGGTCGGCCGCGAAACGTGCCGAATAGCCGCGATAAGCAGACAGCGATTTTGTCCATTGTTTTTCATTGTATTGCGTCATCTGCAATGCTTCATGGGATTGTAGTTCATCCCCTCATTGCAGACGGTAAGTACACAGTCTTGTACCTTTGTATTTATTTTGTTTAATTTAAAATACTTTTTGCTTCAAATCAGAAGTTTGCAATGATTCACCTAGAAGCTGGTTGGTTTGGTTCACAGCGTACAACTCTAATGAAGGATTTTCCGAAATCCACGTGGGAAAAATACCTCAAGCTGGCTTGAAAAAGCGGGCAGGCAGTGCAACTTTTTTAAGATCAAATCAGTTCCTGATTAGTAAAATCCAGTTGTGTCTAACATGTTTTCTATTTCAATATCCTGTTTCACTTGGAAATAAGAGGTTGCAAATGGCTTTTGACTTTTAGCAGATGCAGTACGATATTTAATATCATGTTGTTACAATTATGTTGCCATTGCAGGTTAACCCTTTAATTAGGGCAATCCAAACACAACCGTGGGTATCCAGGGATACGTGGGCGAGCAGAGGCTACACGCGCTGGGAATATAGTTGATAAAGATGACTGAACCCAGCGCAAACACGGCTGTCTAATGCTGGAGGCAGACTGCATCAATATGCAGAATGCATAACCCAAACGAGTCAAAATATGAAGAGATTAATGCCATGCCTTGCCACAATCAATCATACGAAAGGCCACATTTGTGTTCATGTTTGGAAACTCTGTCTGGCTGTTTCATTTTGCCCTTTAAAAAGTGATAACCAAAGCTGTGCTCTCCACGAGCTGTTTGCGTGCGCCCTCGGTTTGATATGCATCAAAGCCAATTACATGCATAGGTGAGTCCTATTAGCGAAAGTAGATCAATGTCACTAAGAGGGATCCGATAATTAAATCAATTTAACAATCAGCCCACTAAACGAATGTGGGTGACGTTGAAATTAATCTGGCATGATCAGGCGATTGTTGATGCCCTCTCCGTGCGCTGAGGAATATTCCAGAGGAGCGGATGGAATATTCATGGCTTGGCCGGAGTCCATCTTCCGAGGCGAAAGTGAGGTTAACAGCGCTTGGAAAGGTTTGAGGAGTCATGAATGCATAATTCATGCTGCAGAAGGCCTATTTCATCTCTGCTTGTGTCTTAGTGGGGTTTTTTGGGATACTGAGATGAGCGTGTCAGCAGCTGCATCAGGGCTGGCACTGGGATGTGATCTTTGAGGGGGCATTTTGAACTTTAGGGTGTACAAAAGGTTCTCTCTTTGTCTGACCGGGAGGTCCCCCTTGGTCACTTCGCCGTCTGATTTGGGGGGTACAAGGAAAATCGACAAATCAGCAATGCCCCTCCTAGCCCCTCCTTAGATTTGGCCATTAAGCGCATGCTGCAGTGATGAGAATGAAGTTATACAAATGTGGCTTAGGTGAGTAAGGAAAAGTAGTATTTTGATAGAATTAACATGATCTCTTGCCTGTCAGCGGACCCGCGAGAAAAGAGCATCAATTATAAAAATGTTAATAAATACAGTCTTGATCAACAAAAAATAAGTATAGTTTGAAAGATTAGAAGCTCTACTTTCCAATTTATGTACACATTATGACCAAAACTGAACAAGCGCTTTGAAATCTGCATATAAATCAGAAGCGCTCCGTTAAATAATGTATTAAAAAAATTGCGCTGCACATATTATTGCAATCAATAAAAACATAAAACTGATCAAATATTCATGTGTCATATGTTGTTGGAAAGCTCTTGAACAGTAGAATACAACCAGGATATTTGTTTTAATCATTGACAAAAAGTATAAAAGTAACATTTATTTTTCATTTGAACAGGTGTTGCTTATATGCCGCATTTTCATTTATAACTTGAAGAAAAATAAACAGAATATAAAATATCACAAATCATTATTTAGAGTCAGTGATTATCTTTCAATTGAGTCCACACACAAGATAATCAGATGTATAGATCATTAGATAATCCACATGAAGCACAATGTTACATATGACCACCAGGAGATGGTGCCAAATACATGACACAGACTCAATGATGACTCAAATGACACAGAATGAAACTGAATGAGATGATTATCTTTCAAACGAGTCCACACACAAGATAATCAGATGTATTGATCATTAGATAATCCACATGAAGCACAATGTTACATATGACCACCAGGAGATGGCGCCAAATACACGACACAGACTCAATGATGACTCAAATGACACAGAATGAAACTGAATGAGATGATTATCTTTCAAACAAGTCCACACACAAGATAATCAGATGTATAGATCATTAGATAATCCACATGAAGCACAATGTTACATATGACCACCAGGAGATGGTGCCAAATACATGACACAGACTCAATGATGACTCAAATGACACAGAATGAAACTCATTCTGTGAAATCTCATGACTAAAATCATGTCTGCATGCTATGCAAACCTTTAGTCATTGTTGTGTTTGCATGTGTAATTAGTTCTTATGTACAATTATTATCTTTTATTTGTTTGGAGAAGCTTTTTTGGATGCTATTATACGTTATATTTGTAATGTTGTAACTTTTGATTGATTTGTCGTATCAACACAAAATCTTTCTCAGTTACAGTTGACATGATCAGGAATGAAACAGAAGTTTTTCGGAGCAGCCTTATTTACACCCAGAGTTACAGTATATAATGTCATATCATAAAATTAAAAATATATTTATTTTGTGTGATTTTCTTAGGCTGAGAGTCTCAGAATGTATCATAATCTATATCATTAAAATGAGAAAAGTTTTCTCTATAATTATCCCAAACACTTGACCCTCCTTGTTTTTTTTTTGTTTTTTTTTTAATAATACTTTAATTTTGTGTATGCAAGTGAAACAGAAAATCTTTAAAAACACCTCCAGAGCTTAAAGGGTTAACTAATGTTAACAGAATGAAACTTATAGTAGTTCAAAATTAATTACTAGAAAGCCGAAAATCATAATGTGCATCTGATTTTCTTCCACCTGTAAGATGGAAGATCCTTCAACTGTGAAACTTATAGACCAACATAGCTGTCCGGTTTTAGACACGCACACACACACACACACACACACACACACGCACGCACACGCGCACACGCACGCAGACGCACACGCGTGAAGGAGTTTCTTTACTGAGTAAAACCTGTAATAAAATAATTATTCATCAACTACTACACTCACGAAATTCCCTAAGAGGAAAGTTCTTCTGGAACTCTATCATTAATTACATATATTGGAGGAAAGCATGATTGGCATGATCAAAAAGCATGATTGTTTTTGTGTATAGCCACATGCTTTGCTGCTTCAGAAGTCCATAACACACTGCTGTTAGTTTCTGGATGCTGTTTTGTTAAATGGAGATTCTTTGTATTATCGCTTGAATTCTGCCATTCCCCACCCCTGAAAACCGTTGTCACCGCCACCATCGACTGAGGGAATTTATGACAGTGAGTGGAGAGAGAGAGAGAGAGAGAGAGAGAGAGAGAGAGAGAGAGAGTCACCCTCATGCTGAAGCAGAATCAGGTCGAATTAATTAACGAAATATGCCAAACGTCCTGCCAACCGTAGGAGTGTTGGCGTAGTGGGCTAAAGCACTAAACTGGTATTCAGAAGGTTGCTGGTTTGATCCCCACAGCCACCACCATTGTGTCCTTGAGTAAGACACTTAACTCCAGGTTGCTCCGGGGGGATTGTCCCTGTAATAAGTGCACTGTAAGTCACTTTGGATAAAAGCATCTGCCAAATGCATAAATGTAAATGTAAAATAAGGAATCATCTCGTAATTAAGGGATAAAATTGCGTTCCGTACGAAATCCAAATGCGATGCCGTTTGTCCCATATTTCAGTGTCACACACCCGAACTGCTGAAAATGTTTCAGAAATGGAGAGAAATGGACCTGAAACACACACCTTTCGCACGAGTGTGAGATATTGTAGGAATTACACATTAAACAGTTGCAGCTCTCTGTACGCATATTACGCAGGCTACGGTAAAAGTAAAGTACTGTTTATAGTAACAGACCCCCCCCCCCACCACCACCACTTTTTTTGGTAGGACTACACCACTGGTTAAGAGATATTTTAGCAATAAAAAGTTTTCTTGCTTGTTATGATATGTCCTGCATCCTGAGTGATTCTGCACTGATACTCCATTATTGCACTTTTTTTTTTCTTCATTAAAAAAAAGAAAGAAAGAAAATAAATTTTTGGAAGGGCAAAGCAGAAACGGTCATCGCGATGAAGGGATCTAACAACCCGAGGGTATGTTATTTAATGAATTAAACAGTAGGGGTTTGCATCTGTGGTTGTTACTGTATCTGTTCATATGACAAAATGACCTGTATCTGCCTCTGTAGTTGGATAGAACCGGGAGTGGGCGGGGCTTAAACCAGAAGTGCATCAAAACTAAATGAAAGGCCCATTTTTAAGTGTTACTCTTGCATTTATAGTCTCTATTAATACAATATGCCTGGTATATTCCTTTTCATAATAATAACCTAATAAAAATGAATATTATTACACATTTATTATTTTAAAAATATTATTTTATACTTTTTTTTCTTATCAGATGAAGCTGAATTTACACCTGACAGGCTCCAGATGCAAACAATTAAAAGATTCACTAAAAAGAATCGCTTCATAAGAGTCAATCTCAACTACACTGGATGCTCTATCTGTCTTGATTCACTAAAAAGAATCGCTTCATAAGAGTCAATTTCAACTACACTGGATGCTCTATCTGTCTTGATTCACTAAAAAGAATCGCTTCATAAGAGTCAATCTCAACTACACTGGATGCTCTATCTGTCTTGATTCACTAAAAAGAATCGCTTCATAAGAGTCAGTTTCAACTACACTGGATGCTCTATCTGTCTTG